>SRMA01025840.1:201111-716286 GCA_007224835.1 Danionella cerebrum | reverse complement strand
CAATGTGGGTCATTAATAGGGTTGGACAATTAATCGAAATCGACATTCAGAACCCACATTGTTCAAATTTTACCATGTAAATATTTCAGTTACTTTCCCTTTAAAAGCACTACCGCATGGGGTCATTTCAATCGAAGATCGGATCTTTGTTTTGCGTAATTTATGTATTTACTATCCCTCTGCCTGGACCAGGACTCTAGTCGTAAGTTAACGTTGAAATAAAGTCAGTAGCTAATAACTTCAAAACTTCATTTTGGTCTGACAAGTTTCTGACAATGAAGTTTTGCATCTAAGCACCCATGTACAATTGCAGGCAGTGATTATGTGAGCAATTGTTTATGATTTGAGCTCATCGATCCTCAAATTGGATGTGTCCGGAAGAAAAAGGTTCTCGAGAATGTCAATCGCATCATTAGCTCTCTTTGTGAATAACTTAGAAAATTGGTTTATTTCAAATCAGATGGAGTTTCAGGCACATTAAACAGTAAAAACCTTTAAGTAATTTGTGGATTAGTGGATTAGTTTCAAACGATTCAGTTCGATTTGGTCCAGATAAATAGAACGATTCATTCACAGACTTCACTAATGTGACCTGGTTCAATTTTCTTACTTTTAAATCATATAATGCACCATTCATTCAAGAAAGAAAAATAATAATAAATAAACAAAATAATCATTCATTAATTGTCATTGAATGATCAGAATTTAGGCCAAATCGCCTAACCCTAGTAACCATCATATTAAACCCTATAGATTAAGACTGAGATGACACTAAAGTGTGCATGCGTTCAAAATACAGATGAGCCAGGACTTGGTCAATAAAGTGTGTTACGCATCAAAGCATGCACATCTAGAGGCTAGTAACCTCAGAAAGCTATTTACTCTCTCCTTCCTCAAAGTCGAAACATTTTAAAGGGCTAAATAGTCTAAAATCCATCAAAAGGTTAGGTGCACAGCAAAATTATGCCGACTCATTCAATCAATCAATCAAGTATCAGATTTTTTGTGTAATTATTATCAGAAGGTTAAATTTCAGTCTGCCTAATCCACCAGGCTTTGGGTAGAACAGGCAGGTGGCCAGTCCCATTTTCTCAACAGTAATTCCACTTAATAAATCCTCCAATCCAACTAACATGCTTTTTAAAAAGGGAACTGGAGTTTGCGTGCACACAAACATGCAAACTCCTATCAAAAAACTACTTTCCGAGTGGATGGACAATACAGTGTCAATAGCAGAAGAGTAATAACTTCAGTATCAAAATGACTACTAGCTTACATCTCCATATGAAAACATACTGAAAATAACTTGTAAAATCATTATAAATAATGATAATATGTGCCTACATGTGACCGTATTTATCAACCACTGTGATCATGACCTCATGCTGCATTAACACCACTAGCTGAAGCACAGCATTTTAGGGAACACTACATAAAAACGACTCACCACTTTTAGAAGGTTCAGGTTGTCTCTGAGCGAGGCCAGAACCCCGATGAAGGACACGATGAACATGATCACGCCGAGCAAAATGAGGATGATGGCAGGAGCCAAAAAAACACCCTCCAGTGTTTTGTACCGTTGCCTCTCCACCTCTGCGTAAATCCCGATTGCCAAAATAAACCCACCTACCAACTGAAACAGATTAGAACAGTTAGATGCAAAGAAACAGGAGGTACCTGAGGAGGTATTCTTCTTCTGACCTAGCTCGTTCGAACTAAACTTGGCACATACATCCAAGGTGTTCTGACTAGGGTAACATAATATTATGCCACTGGCCCCTCCATAGCAACCAGACTGTTTGCTATAGCAACCAAATTTGCACATACCCACCTCAGCTTATGGGGGGGTTTATGTTAACCTAAAAATAGACTCCACCATGAGCCAATATTAAAGTTTGCGGGCAACTCTCTAGTTACTCTAGTGTAATTACTCCTTTCCATATTTTTATCAGGTTATCTTGAGAAGACAGCTACATGTTGCAAAAAAAATATGTTTTTGTGTTAAAGAGCCCATATCATCATTTTTTTTAAATGTACCGTATTTTTCGCAGTATAAGACGCACTGGCATATAAGACGCACCCAATTTTAAATGAGGAAGATCTAGAAAAAAAAAACATTCTGAACCAAATACTGTAGTAAAATATTTTATATCAACTGTGTAAAAGTTAACAGCAGTTTTAAGAACAATTATATGCCAAACATGTAACAGTCAGTAAACAGTAAAAGTAACAAAAAAGGCTGTAATGTTTCATACCTGCTCCTTACGATCCACGCTATCGACGGCTCCGGAGTGTGATAAGAATTTTCCTATATAATACTACCATCTAGTGGTCATTTAGAGAAATGTAATTTGAGAAACTTTTAAGAGCACACGTCATACTTCAGTCCCGCCCTGAGAGGCTCGAGGTTCTTGTTCCAATGCGGTTAACACGTGTGTAGGAAATGCGTTGAGACTGCTAAATCTTTACAATAAATAGCTGCATTTTCTGTGTTCTCTCTTAAACGGTCTCCAGTGTTTATTATCAATTGAGAAGGTATATTTTTACCATTACAGGAGCTAGGCCGAAGCCGCAGCCTCTCTTACGCCTCTCCTACGGCCGTGACCGCCCTCCGCTCCGCGGCGCTCTGCATTCGCCGTTTAAGACGCACCAACTTTCCCACCTCAGTTTTGGGGAAGAAAAAGTGTGTCTTATACAGCGAAAAATACGGTAATTATATGGTTCTTGAACACATTGAAACGCATCCAAAAAAAACTAAAACTAACACTTTATCTTTTCACGTTAAATGTATCGTAAATTTATGTTAAAATTTATTGTTTTCAAAAGAATTGATCGTTATCTTTTTTCAGCTCCGTTTGTTATGTTTCTGTTCGGCAATGCGCTGTTAGCATAATGCTGCTTGGGAATAATGTTGCAGGAATAGGGTTTGTTGGGAGTTTGTTTCTAAGCTGCTGTTTTCTTTCATGTAGATTGGGAATTATGGGGCATGTCGTATATAATGACTGTGAGTAGAAATAGAACGGAATGAAGGCCTTGAAAGAAAAATTAAGAGTTTTTTGTGTGGTGCAAGGGGTGGAAAAGGACAAGTAAGGTACGGAGTGGATCTTGACATTGTTAGCTTATTTCAGGTGTTTTATGCAAGGCTAAGTTGGTTAACATAACCGCTAATATTGCTGCTTCATCATTTATTAGTCAGAAATGCTCTCTGTAAAGTTGGAGAAACATAAATGCATGACGTGTTGGGTGTTCGAAGGGAAGTAGTATATTATGACGTTTCGAACTGTCTTAAACGTTGATCAACACTCTGACAACACTAACCCTAATCCTTTAAAACATTCGTCTAAAGGGAAACTCTTCCCTCCCTGAGTTTGGTTTGCCAAAATTTGGTGGTGTTCTACACATGCACAGTGATTTTGCACTGTATCCTAACACCTCTTCATCACCCACATCCGGACCTGAAACCATGCTAGAGGAAAGACCAGGGTGAAGTCTCTCTAAAATGAAAGTCTTCAGCCAAAAAGAGGTCAGCACCTTCCTGATGATGGAAACTGGAAAGACCATTTTGTTCTGAGAGACTACTGACCCATGAACTAAAGGAACAGGTGAGATGCAGTTTTAATATTTGACATCAGCACAGATTTTAAGACAGATGTGATGCCACACATGAAAAAAGTGGGACTATACATTGAAAATACCAGCATCTGTGTGATGATTGGAGGCATTTGCCACATTGAGCAACCCTATAAAATCATACTTTGTGTATATATTGATAATCACTACTTTTAACAACGGTTTAATACTTTTAAATAATAAAAAAAAACTCCATACTGGAACGCACTACGTTACTTTAATTAAGTTGGTGAAGCTGTAATTGACCAAGATAGTGGTGTGAACTTCAAATAATTTGGGTCACAATTAATAGTAGTCAAAATCAGACAGTTGGATGATGCTGTTAATAACACAGAGAACGGCAAATGGGCATCTGCAACCCAGAGCTTTAGTGACATGGCTTTATTATCAAATAAACCCAGGGATGGTAATTGGAGCGCGCACACACTCAACGCCTGCTAGAGAGCCTCACTTTGTGCACTATTAACTTGCGCATGTGTCTGTGTGTGCATCTGTTGGCTTTAAAACACTCTCAGGCTGCTAATGCACTCCTTCTCTTCCTGAAATTGCTTTCTGTTTCACACAAGGACTCTGTCTGTATTGACATTGAAGCTGTAATATTTTCCTCAAATGAGTAGAATCATGATCACAGTGCACTGCACCAGTAGCACGTCATTCCTCCACTCCTCTTGTAGAGAATAAAAAAGAAATCATGTTTTATTCCCATAGGACTGAATGGAAATCTGTTAAAAATAGTCTTCATATATTCATGTTGTGCAATTATTTTAGGCAGGTGTGAAATTTGCTTTAAATAAGGAATGCTTTCAGAAATATAAACAATGTTTATTTTTGTAATTTTACAAGGTGAGAAAATAAAAATAAATATCTAAATCAATATTTCTTGTTAATTCTACTACATGAACATTTAACAGGAAATGCAGCTTTATTTAGCTTAAACATGTAGACACGAATAATCTAATTCGTGGGGTTGTCAGCTTTGAGAGGAAAAGTAGACAAAGAAGGCTAATTGCTAAAAATGGTAGCAGATGCTCTGGAATTATATTTGCCTGTAGCAGATGGCAGTTTGTTCATCTAAGCACTAGAGAGCAGTACAATAATAAGAGTCTGCAACCAAAAGTGAAGCATGATGGAGGTTCCTAAGAATGTTTGAGGCTGCATTTCTGCAGCTCAATGCTGAGAAATACATGCGGACACTCAAACATCATGCAAAACCATCATAGAGGCGTTTTCATAGGTCTCAAATTTATACTCCAAATATACGACTGTAGCGTAAAAAATAAAATAAAAATAAATACTTTTATTCCCCTCTCTTTTGTTCATTTCACTGTTTTTTGTTTTGTTTTATTTTTTATTGATAAAATCAATTATTTTGAAAGTGTTCTTTGTTTATAGCATTTTTTCGCCCCTGCCTATAACTTTTGCACAGCACTGTTTGTACTTTATAAAAGATGTTGCAGTTGTTTATACAGGCTCAGGCTGTTCAGATAGAGGCAGCCGTGTTATAGGAAGTACATGGAAAACTTGTGGAAAGGTGACAGATAACCCGTGAAGAATGTTCTTATTTAAATGGGGGAGAATCCTTAGCTCTTTTGTAATTAGACACATTAATTTTGGACTGGTGAAATAAGGTTCTGCACAGTACTAATTACCAATCCAGAGTGTTTATCAAGAGAGGTTGTAAGAGCCGATTCATCCCCCTTCCCTTTGTGAGCAAAATATCTGTCCGCATAATAGTGTCCCCAGTCAGTTTTATGCGAGCCACATCATACGCTGTGTCTCTAGTGAAGTGTCTGATGAGACCAGCACAATATGCACTGGGTCAGCCAGAGCTCTGATAATAATGCCAATGGGCCACCATAATGGAGTGGAATACAGTCTCCTATGAGGCCCATTGTTTACGCTGTCAGTGCTGAAAGATTGGAAATGTGAAAACCCTGCTCTTGAAAGAAGAGAGAGCAGCAGCACAATTGTGCAGTCTAAAGTGTTCACGTAGCGCTGCTTTGACGCTAGGCTTTATTTTAAATGTCAATAATAGACAAGAATGAAGATAAGAGAATGCCCTCAAGGCATGACATTGGCTCAATCCTGAATTATGTCATACTTCCAAAAACCAAAACTTTAAGTACACACTGGCTCCAGTTTGAAACAATATTCAAATGTGGATGAATGTTGTGTTTTAACAATATTATGCGAGACCAAGACATAAGAATATTATTAAAATGTAAATGGTTTCAATGACCATCCTGAATAGAGAACGTCAATAATCAATGAACAGTCCAAAATAAGTAAGACCTTACCTTTGACACAAATTTAAAACAGGTCTGAGTTTTGTAACTGAAAAACAATTAACTAATCCCATTTTCTGGTTGATTTCTGAGACGGAACAAGAAATACATCACAAACAGGAAGTGACAAACATAGAGTTTACCTCTTTGTCTCCTGCCTCTTACCCATCTTCTGTCTTTCTCTCTCTCTCTCTCTCTAAGTTGCATGTGTATTTTATTCATATCTATGCTTAAGTCAAATAAATCAGCATTTTCTGTTAAATCTTCTTAAACTTTGATTTTCAGAGTCTTACTTGGTTTATATTTATTTTTCTATAATGAGTTAGAGCTGGAGGCCTGAATGCTAAAATCCCAAACTTTATATTATGCTTAACATTACTTAAAAACATTGGTTTGTTTATAGCCATGACAACAGCAAAGGTTATTTCATGGCTATATGTTGTATTTGGTATGAAAATGTTTAAAACTTATTTAAATATATATATATATATATATATATATATATATATATATATATATTCAACTATTAAAACAAATATGTTAAGTGAGTTTTGAAAATAAAATGTTAAAAACATTGGTAAAAACTGAAACATGACTTTACTTCGATATTGCCTGTGAGCTTCTGTTCTGTCATGCCCCACTAACCCTCAATAATTCACCCATGGCATGCAAAATTATCAATATTACCACTAATATTGCTGCGTCACCATTTATTAGCCAGTAATGCTCAAATCCAAGTTGGTGATTGGGGCCTAACATCGCCCAACCCTAATGTCTATTACATTATAATCGACAGAAAACACACTGTTCTCACTTCCTGGTCAGGCAGCGCATGCGATTTGCATAGAGATGAGCTGTATTAGTAATGTGTGAGTGCTGGTAGAGGCGCAGCCATATACCACATCTATCATTTAGAATTGTGTGACTAGTTGTGATGTATGTGTTTGAACTTATACTGAAAACTGCAAATATTTAAGTAATCATAAGTAAAAATCATCTTTCATCTTTCTAAAAATCAAGTTTCATAACAATACAAATGTACCACCAACAACGTAACTCATCACATAAGCATAATCAGTGCGGTGAAAACTGAGGTGTTGGAGTTAAACTCTCTAATTAGGAAAAGAGTGGGTTTTAAAACACCCACACCCCCCATGGTTGAAACACCCCTGCAAGAGAGTTCATTAATTCATTCATTCATTCATCTTCTAACCCGCTTGTTCTCTTTAGGGGTCACAGGGGTCTCCAGCGCACATTGGGTGAGAGGAGGGGGTATATCCTGGACAGGTTGCCAGTTCATCGCAGGGCCCCAAAGGGGAATTTAGATTATTCAATTAACCTGCCACATGATTTGGGGATTGCAGGGGCAACCGGAGTTGCTGGTGGAAGCTCACGCAAGCACGGGGGGATTATTGGTTTGAGAGGTAAAACATAAATAAAAACTGACAGCACAATGGATTATTGGTTTGAGAGGTAAAAAAAATAATTCTGCTATAGTAACATTAATTGAACAATAAGCAAATATTATACTACATTATTGTAAGAACAGAGATTATACACTTGGCTAATGAACAATTATAAACAAATTTTTAATTCAAGTACATCAATATTTTAAGAATACTGTTCGGAAAGCGAAATAAATGCATTTTACAATTTTGTTTTAAATCAATATCATTTTAGGACTTTTTTTTATACTACTTACATGTGTATATCTATCTAATTATACTTATATACAGTATATTTTTCTCTGCAAAAATGTGCACATGCCTAGAATAAAACAAAACTGACAAGTGTTAATAAAATTTGTGTCATTGATTAATTTGGACTATACAGCATAGTGTAACTTAATATTTTAAAACCATGTTTTAGCTCATACTTATTGGTTAACAAGCAAGTTTTTAAAACAGTAACGTTAAATATGAAGAGAGATCCGCACTAAACCAGCTTTGTTCGGAGGGTGGGGTCAAGAGCTCTTTAACAGATGTTTTCATGAATACTGTTACACATTTAAACGACTTAAACCTAAACTTGGGCAGAAAAGGCTTCAGAAAACTAGCTGTTTTCCTCCATTTGCGATATTCCTTTGGTACCTGAGCTCATTTGCTGACGCAGGTCCTTGGACCAAGCACATTAATAAAGTGGAATAAAACAACCAGACTCACCCAAAAAATGGTCGCGTAGGTGATTAAAGAGAACTTGAGAAAGAAGTAAGAGCAGTTCTCGCAATATCGCACCTCGTTTGCCATTTTTAATAGGAAAAGAGTACATAAACTGCGATCCCGCAAAACACTTCCTGGTTTGTCTGTTCTGTTACCTGACTCAACAGACAACCATTTCAACACGCGCCGGGAAGAATCACTGGAGTTTGACTGACGGGTGGTTCAGCCAATCAGAAAACGGGATTCTGCTCATCTGCACAGACTAGTGTCACTTTTGAAAATACAAATGAAATACAATTTGAAATACAATTACATGATCTCACCATGCAAATGAAAATAAATAAATAAAAATACAATTCACATACAAAAAAATCAAAGCTATTCATAATTTTATTCACATATAAACAAAGCTTTATACATTATGATTAAAATATGTATTAAACATGACAAAATTGTCATAATTCATGATCATAATCAAACAATTTGGGAGGGGGGAGGGTTCTTACACTGATCACCATTTAATCTCTGCCATTTCAACTTCACTTAGTGGTAGCACCCCACTGAAAGTGGTTTTGGAGAATTCATTGAAAATCTTTACAACTATGTGTCTTTCAACTGTTTCTATTTCAAAACTGTCAACTCCATTCTGGTATACTTTAATTCAATTTAAAAAATGTAATTACAATTTTTTTTTAATGTTTACAGAGAGCAAAATCAGTCTTAGTCTTAATCAGTACCAATGGTATCAATAATATGGACCTGTAAACACCGCGGCAGTGTTAAATTTAGCAATATGAGAGTTGAAACAGCACCTCATTAAAATGCCTTTCTGATTATATGGCATGAAAGATTAGTGTCTGCTTTCAAGATTCAAGATGTTTTATTGTCTTTTAGACCGTAGCCGACGCAGTACTTAGTGAAATTAAATAACATTTCTCTAGGAACTGGTGCTTCATAAACATAAAAAAGAGCTAAAAGACACAGGACAACACAAAGCTATAGAACAGAGATTTGTCCTAACCACTTAAAGTGCTCAATGTGCTGTAAAGTGCAAGGGAGGAAGAGAAATAATAAATAAAAATATGCCCAAAAAATAACGACAATATAATTAGAGCCAAAAAACAAAAGGTAAATTACAGAAATATACAATATAAAAATAAAACAAATACAAAGAAGGTGCAAAGAAAATGTCCACAGTCGCTGCGATTGAGGTTTAGCTGCTGAAAAATAAAGAATGGACACAGTGTTAGGGTGACTGTACTACTTAACAGTGACATGATAGTGCCAAAGATTTTGTCCCATTCAATCCTCTGAGTGTGTGTGTGTGCGCGTGTGTGGGTGTGAGTGCATGCGTGCACTCACACACACTCCTTTGTTAGCTCTTTCCGGATGGGAGGAGAGAGAAGGGTATGTGTGAGGGGTCTTTATATTACTCGTCAAATAAATCAATGTTAATCCTGACTCAGGAAATCTCCAACTCTACTTCTCTGTCTACCTGATTCCCACTGGTTCCGGCCAGTTCTGAGCTGATAGCACTGCTGGAAATGTTCCAAGGTCATCTTTTAAATGGTAATTAGCTTAACGTGTCTTGCATCTGTACTAAGTTTTGTCAGCCACTGCATCAATAAACTTTAATGTTGCCCATTTCTTTGTTCTTCTCCAACAGAGCTTGAACGGCACATCTTGGAACCCCAGTCTGCTTTGAAATCTAACAGAGACCTTGTTGATGCAACAACTACCTTCTGTCTTGTTGCTGTTCTCAGTGTTGCCATGACCAGAAACTGTTCCTCAACCCCACTCGGTGGCAGAGTTTGGTGGCTCCTCACCCAGTTTTACGCCTCCTAAACAGCATTTTCTGTTTCAACCTACATGTAAGTAACATTGATGATCATTAGCACCTGTTTGATCTGAATGCTTGATCAAAAAACTTGACTAAAACCTACAAGAACCCTGACTTTGTGCAAGTGTAGCCATAAGAACGGATGCTGGTTTGAAGGTAAAAATTAGTGTTGATTTGACACTGTGATTTTTTTGCTGTGGAGTTTCTTTTTTTTCCAAGTCTTTAAGCGCCATTTTACCAAATGGGCTCCAAAATTTTCAAAGTTTACTTGATTTCAAAACAGATTCCAATAGCAAACATTCTGGGCATTGGTCCATCTTAAGTAAACTTATATAAATGTATAAAACGTAAATAAAATGTTTTATTAGATTATTACTAGCTCTCTTGTTATTCTTTATATTCGCAACAGGACTGAGTTAGCAAAGGAAATTCTGCAAAATCAGTATTTTACCAAATATGTGCGTTTTTGCACTAAACTAATTAAATCTCTGGAATAATTTGAGCAACAGGATAATATTTTTTAAATAATTCTCCATCACAATATCATCAAATATGTAAATGAGAAATTGAGAGAACTTACCTTTGCTCTACCAATGGCCTTCTAAAGATCCAAGCAATGCAACTTTCTGCTGGAAAACTGACATAGGGTAACAGGAATGAATCAAAGGCTGGAAACTAAAATGTTTTTTTTTTTTATCTAGGAAAGTATAGATATGTGTAAATAAATGTATTTG
The DNA here is from genome assembly GCA_007224835.1 of Danionella cerebrum. NCBI lineage: Eukaryota > Metazoa > Chordata > Actinopteri > Cypriniformes > Danionidae > Danionella > Danionella cerebrum. The sequence goes on along the minus strand of SRMA01025840.1, from coordinate 705,638 downwards.
AAACAAACATGGATTTATGTATCAATGCAAAAGAAAGGTTCTTTTTAAAAGATCTTAATCGTTATATTTTATGGTGACCTGTAGAGACTGGGGACAAGCAAAGTTTACAGCTTAAATTTGCAATAAGAATAGTATGTAGTACACTTTGTTAGCAATAAAATGCAGCAATTTTATTTCTACATATAAAGTCCCAAGGACAGAAATGACACCAATTCGGTGGAATGGCTCTTAAATTAGACAAATGGAATAATTCACTGAATAGCATTAAACTTATCTAGTGTTGAAAACGTTTTTCAAAGGAAGAATGCAGTGATTAATGTCAAAAAGCAATCGTTTCTTTAGTTAAATCCCAACTCTCTCCTGTCTGTTTTCAGAAGGAGTGCGGGAAGCTGCGCGTCACAGCGCGAGCGCGCTGCATATAGCGCCTCACTCAGATTCCTTTCGTTGAACCTGACACATCTCCAACTGTTGGCGCACAATACTGCAGGTTTCCACCATCCACCAGCACACTAACGTTCTCCAATTTGCGCACAAACCGCACTGCCTTTGCACACACGGAAAAGGGAATTGCTGCAAATGGCCAAAATAGCGTAAAGTAACTGGAAAGAGCAAAGCGATTGCGCCTAGGGTCTATAGGGACAATGGATACCACGCTGGATCCCCTTTCATCATCTCTTCTTTATGACGAGGAGGATGGAAACGAAACCTCCACCAATCTGTTCGAGCAGCCGGATTGGCAGGTGGCACTCTGGGCTATCGCGTACTCTTTGATCGTGATTGTGTCCATCGTTGGTAATGTCACTGTGATTTGGATCATTTTGGCACACAAGCGCATGAGGACGGTGACCAACTACTTTATTGTAAACCTCGCCTTTTCTGACGCGTCCATGGCAAGTTTTAACACGGTCTTCAATTTCGTGTACGCCTTGCACAATGACTGGTATTTTGGTTTAGGATACTGCAAATTCCAAAACTTCTTCCCCATCACTGCAATGTTCTCCAGCATTTATTCCATGGCTGCTATCGCTGTTGACAGGTAAGCGGACGTGCCGTTTGCACATTTTTGACACCCAAAATGTGTCTGTTGCCTAAATCTAGCATATAGATTGTGTTTTTAAAAACTCTTTTAAAGTAAATGAACATATAACTTAATGCAAATCAAAAAGTTAAACGGTTTCAAAAATAATATGGTAACTAACCTAATATTAAAGGGCTTATAGTTAAACCAAAGCGTTTGTTGTATATTAAATGTTTTCTAGTCATTTAAACATCAGACACAGTGACATTTAATTATAGTCTGAAAATCAAAGTATTGTGAGGGAAATCAGTATTTTTTATTGTTAAGGTTTCAAAAGTAAATGCATCATAAATATTTGAGCCCTTTATAATGAAACATTGGTTGTAAAATATTAGTCAGACTTGTTTTGAGATTGCCTCCAGGTTTGGGAGGTTTTTTCTGATTATCTTCCAATTTATTAATCCTTTCTATTAAGTCTTTTAAGCTTTTCGTTTTTTTATGTGGTTGTCAACTAGATTTTTAAAAATTGTTTGTGGAATTTGATTCATTTTACTGTGACATATTTGCATGGACTGGATTTCTGTTTTTACCATTGAATAAAGTTCAACTTCAGCGGATTATTGAAGATAATTTGGAGAAATATATCCTATTTTTGGATATAATTCAAAGACCTACTTTGCCATACTTATGTGGAAGAACAATCAACCAAATCATAAAAATCTTTTCTGAAGACACGATGTTTAAAAGAAATTAATTCCTTTTCGAACTCCCTTTTAAAAGGAATGTATGTTTTTTCAGCAGCTGTAAGCATTTTTATGTTGTTTTAATTGCTATTGTTATCAAAAGATTAATTTGGTTCCATGTTCTCAGAAAAGACTCAGGTAATTATATTATTGACACTTCAACAGTGACTAAAGTGTACATTTAACTTGAGCCCAGATTTTAAATCTCCATGAAATGTACAAATTGCTTTTACACGGCATCTCAGGGATTCAATCCAAGAAACAGTATGAGCAAGTCATCCCCTTTGACCTTCAAAGATAATCGATTCCGCTTGAATTGTTGGCTTAAATCAATATTTTATGAGCACAACTCGTTGAATCTTGTTTGTTTTCTGATTCTTGAGTTTGATTTAAAGATGAAGATTACGATTGCTTTCACATCAAGCCAAAGAGAATGGTTAAGTAGAATGAAAAAAAATGCTGCAAATTCTGACAGTTAAGTCTTGTTGGAAACTGATATGACAAAGTGAATTTGGGAGCTTTGTGAATTTTGTTATTCCTCTATTTTTGTTTCAAAACCAGAAGGGCAATGTTTGCCCAAAGACAATGAAATGATCAGTCCCCACTGCTATTTTTTTAACAGGGAGAGACAGAATAACAAGAACAACAAATATTCAGAAAAAATGGTCGGAAGTGCAATGCTGCAATAAGCCTAGAAGTCTCTGCATGTTCTGGTGCATGTGCCAATCACACGGGCTGGTTTGCTTAAAAAGGAATGACACAACACACCTATTGATGTCAAATATAATGTGTAGCTTTCAAAAAGGTTATTAGGTTTGGTATTTTCTGGTTTTAAACGAAGATTGCAAGAGTTATAACATGTAATTTGCAGGGTAAAATGTGAGAAAATCAGCGATCAACTTTCTTTTTTTATAGACCCCAAGTCAATACCATCAGTTCCATCTAGTGGTGAAAAGAAGGGAGAACACTTGGAAGTACAGTACCTGTGGCTAGTGTTTTTCATTCATTCATTCATTTTCCTACCCGGTTATTCCCTTTTGGGGTCACAGGGGTCTGCTGGCGCCCATCTCCAGCGCACATTGTGTGAGAGGCAAAGAAAAAAAAATAAAGCTGGGGTGTAAAAATGTGATATCAAAATGTTTTAAAGGTAATTCATTAGAGCAAATTTTAAAGTATAGTAAAAATGCTCAAAGACCTCTAATGGGTAACACTTGATGGCATAACCCTTTAATTGGCAATTATGAAAGTCAGTTGGTTCACCAACAATTTGGTTCCTCTTCTCTTCACAGATCCTCTCTGAATTTCCTTGGAAATGTTTATAGACTGACTAACTCCATGCAGGGCCTTACTGTGTATCTTCTTGAGTTACTCTTTGGTAGTGGAGATTTTGTGCTTTAGGTTATTGTCATGCAAGAAATGCACGTGACCCATTTCCATTACCACGACTGAGGGATGGGGTTTTGAAAATAAAATTTGATGGTTCATCACCCTGCGCATCATCTCTTGAATGCAGTAGGTGGAGAAACACCATTATCACAGCGAGTTGAGTTGATGCCAAAACCGCTGAATTTTAGTCACCTCTGACCACAAGCTTTTCATCCAGTTCTACTTTTTTTGAGCCACAAAGAGTATTTTGTTTTGTTTTCTCATTGACGGACCTCACCTCCATTGCAATCAATCTCGAGCAGTCCTATGTCAGTTATAACCATTCTCTAATTTCTAAACTCCACTCTCTAGCGTGGAAGATTCTGTGATTGGTCAGCCATTTTCTGTGACAGCAACTTGCTTCTGTCCATGGTGGAGATTCTCTTAAATTGCTTTTGTGGACAGGATTCTCCTACACACGTATCAAGATGATACTCCCTTTAAGAGAGGCTCCCAATCCAAGCTAGTTTTAAGAGACAGAAGAGAGCCAGGAATTTTACTGATTGATGGGGGGCGTGATCTATTTTCTCTGCATGTCTCACCCTCAATTCTAATCTGCTCATGAACAAACCAGCACCATAATATCTTATTCTTTCAATCCCTTTATTTATGCAAACATTTTGATGTATGTTAACTCACCAAGCATTGGATTTGATGTCCATCTGCTTCAAAAACAATTTCCTTTTATTCTCAACACTGATTGTAAATATACTGTTGGCAGTTGGTTGGCATGACACACTATAACTTACATACTATCGTTTGAAATTGAACCGAACCTTGCACAAAATTTACATTTGAGTTAACAGTGAGAACACATTTGATCACCCTGTGATTGTCATGTTGGAAGACCCAGCCACGACCAATTGCCCAATTTACCAAAATTGCCAAATATCTGTCAATAAATGGCTGCACTCCTCCTCTCCCTAATATATTGTAGTTGTTCTGTCCTCTGTGCAGAAAAAAAACCCACAGCATGATGCTTCCAGACCCATACTTCACTGTCGGAATGGGATTAGTGTGATGATACTCATCAATCTTATTCAAAGCACAGAGAATGGAGTTAAGACCAAAAAGTTCTACTTGATTCTCCCATGACACCCCTGGATCATCCAGATGGTCCCTGGCAAACAGGGAGACCTTGTGTGCGATGCATGATTTTAGATGATGGTGTTTTAGTGTATTACTGATAGTAGCCTTGGAAATCATGGTCCCAGCTCCATTCACAGCATTGACCAGCTCCTCCGTGTAGTCCTGGTTCTGAATCTTCATTATTCTTCGCGACATCGATACCACATGAGGAGAGGTCTAACTGTGGGGACCCAGTCAGAGGGATTTCATTTTCTGACAGTTGTTCCAACAGTTAAGCTTTTTTATCTAACAGGCTTTTAGCCCTTTAGCCCTTTTCAGCATTGTAAAGGTCTACAATTTTGTCTCTTGTGTCTTTGACAACTTAGCTAACGACCTCAAACAGGTGCTACTGAACTAGAATCGTGAGCAGAGTTCAGCTGGACTATTTAAAAATAAAATAACAAGACTTTGAGGGTCAGAAATGTTGCTTATTTGACCCAGTAATTTACAAATGAACATTGTGACTAGCGACCTGTCCAGGGTGTACCTCCACCTCTTGACCGAAGTGCACCGGAGATAGACCTCAGTGGAACTGCACCTATGCCGAAAATTCTAGGCCACTCCATGATTCCAAGTAGGAGAACATGAAAAACCTCAATGTGAAAATTCCCAAGTGTACTTTATATAATCTATACATTAATTTGTGCACAAATAAAGCTTTTTAATGGAATTTATTCATCAGAACCTGCATTCTGGTCATTGTTTACGTTACATTCACACCCCAGACTCATGTCATCTATTAAGCATCTGAACAAATCAAACAAGGCTGTTTAAAAATATCATATCCACAGAAAAACTGGATTATTTTGAATTAATCAAACTAAATTCCACATAATTATGTTGTTCTATCGCTCACTGTTGAAGTAATACTGTTGTTAAATCTATGATTTAATTGTTTCAGTTTGTGCAAATGTTGAAAATCAGTGTTGAACACTCCTTTCACTATGCTTTTTAAATCTATGTTAACTCACACTATGGTTTTCTCTTCTGACATCGACAGGTATATGGCTATAATTCACCCTCTAAAGCCCAGACTATCCTCCACCACGACGAAACTTCTTATCGGCCTCATCTGGGCTGTGGCTTTTTCTCTTGCCTTTCCTCAGTGCTATTATGCCAGCACCCAGTTTTACTTCCCAAGGACTATTTGTATGGTGGAATGGCCTGACGATTATGGAGGAAAACATCAAATCTCGTAAGACATGTATTGCAATATTTTTTTAGACATTAGCATGCAGTTATACATCCAAATGTTAGGTTATACTCAATACACTTATGCACATTTTGTAGACACTGTTGTGCAAAGCAAATTTATATCAGTTCTTGTTTCCATTGGATTGGAACCCATGCCTATTACAGTCTCAGATCCACAACAAAGCTAACGTACAGGTGTTACATACAGTAATGTGCAAAAGGCAGATCTTGAAAAAAATACTGTAATCTAATGTTACTTTCAGAAATGTACATGTACAATATGGAAATCTACATCTGTTTTTTGTCAGTTACTTGTCATTTAGAGACTGAACTCAGCAACAAGACACAAGGTAGTTCAACGTCATCAACAAGGTTTCGCTCAGACAAACATTTCCAAGCAGGATGGGAAACTCCGCAACAGCAGGACAATGACCCCAAACACACAGCCAGTCTTTAAGAACTATCTTCAACATGAAGAAGAACAAGAAGTACTGGAAGTGACAACATGGCCCCCACATAGTGGGATTACATGGAGATATTTTCTATTGGATCTAGGTCTGGAGACTAGGCCAGTCCTGAACCTTAATATTCTTCTTACGGAGCCACTCGTTGGTAATCCTGGCTGTGTGCTTTGGGTCATTGTCATTTTGGAAGACCCAGCCACAACCTGTATTTAGTGCTCTGAGGAAAGGAGTTTTTTGGCCAATATTTCACAATAAAGTGGTACCCTTAGATACAAATTCTTCGAGTTACGAAAGGTTCGAGATACAGAAGGTCTCGTGAGAGAATTTTTGCTTCGAGATGCGAAAAAAAATTTGAGATACGAACAAGCACAAACAGTTCTGCTCTATTATCAGCTTGTAAAGTCTGATGTCGCGCTGAAAGTGCAAAAAAGGGGCTGATACGCTTTTTAAATTTACATTTTAAATCAGTTTTAAATCGAGCGAAACATTATGTATAGATTACCAAAAATGTGCTCTAACAAATGTTAGAGTCAAGGTGTCGTAAAAAAATAACGTTTATAATGTGGAAAGTGCTGTTCTGTAGCGCAAGTTAGAGAAACCCAGTAACGCGTTCTCAGAAGCTCTCTCTCCAGTACGCTCGGACCTGCCTCCGCTTGAAACCGTGTTAGTGTTAGTAATTAATGAAAAATCTCAAGAAAGTTAACTTTCATACGTAGTGCCGTAATGTTTTCTGCCATCCGTTCCACCTCCTCCGACACATCACCTCACTTTCAAGGTAAGGTTTCACATTTGTGTACATAATACGTATTTTGCGTGTGTTTTATTATCACTTATTACATTAACAATGTGTAGATTTAAGGATTGAAGAAACATTACTTGATTTTTGTCTGGTTATACATTTTTTTATCAACTTAAAACTTGCTTCGAGATACGAACGTCACCCTGGAACGGATTAATTTCGTCTCTCTGGGTACCACTGTATGTATATATATATATATATAAAGTGGGTAGGAAATTATTTTTAATCATTGGGAATTCTCAAAACTACTAAAGAAGGTGTCGACTCTTCAAGTAAGTCTGCATACACCCCCCAAAAAAAAATCTATAAAGAAACAAATTGTTTTGGAAGCACATTTCTCTGCTTTTCAGCATGTTCTGATTTACATTAGCTGCAATGTAAATAATTTTTTATACATTTCCAGGTACCAGATTGCTGTGATTCTCTTGATCTACTTGCTTCCCCTGCTGGTGATGCTTGTGACCTACAGTCTGGTGGGGCAGAGGCTGTGGGGAAGCGAGATCCCTGGAGAAGCGTCCGACCACTACCAGAACCAGATGCAGGCCAAGAGAAAGGTTAGCCATATAGCTTTGTTTTCCAGATATGTTTTTTTCTACTAAATTAACTATTTTACATAATTATGTTTGCTTCTAAAGAAAGTTTCATCCACACTGGTCTGACTCGAGTTGCAATAGCTTTCAGACTGATACCACTAAAGGAATTCTTGGAAATTGACTTAACATGGGGTCAAACTTTGTAAAACTGTTCCTATACTTCTTAGAAATTTCAAACTGGCCACACTTGATGGGGTTTTCCGCTTGTGCAAAAGTATTTGAGATTGACTCAATACCATTGATACCATTGACTCAACTTAGGAAAATCATAGAGACCTGGGGGCTGGTTTATTTTACTCACATTGACACTGGGAACATTATATTATGTCACTGGCCCCTCCATAGAAACTAGAATTTTTCGTAGCAACCAATTGAGCATATCCCAGCTTAGTTATATGAGGGTTGGTTTATTTCACTCGTCGTGACATTTTTTTTTTTTACAAAACAGCACTTTTACAAGCCAACTTGGGCATTTGTGTGCAAATTTTAGCCATCTAGGTTGAATATCTTTTTTTTGTTTTCATATTTTGCATTATTGATTATATTTTTAGTACGATATATGAAAAAGGAGCCTATTCGAGTTTATTTGTATGCCTCTTTGTGTAAATAAATTATGATGAATAAATTTTAAACTGAGTTTATTTAAATTTGTGAGTTTTATAATTAGTAATATACATAAAAATAATGACACTGTCACTGTATTTATGGAATTCTTTTGAAAATCAATGTATTTTCATAATTAAATGTGATTTAAACGTAAAAAAAAAATCATTATATTGTCATTAAAATGAACCTTGACCAGCAGTAGTTTTTGAGGCTTGGGGGTTAAGCCGTTTTGCTATTGCAGAGGCAAATAAATCATTTTCTTTTAACTATTTCATAAAGGTTGTGAAAATGATGATAGTGGTGGTGACAACCTTTGCGATATGCTGGCTTCCCTACCATATCTACTTCATTCTGGGAAGCTTCAAGCAGGACATTTACAAGCAGCACTACATCCAGCAAGTCTATCTGGCCATCTTCTGGCTGGCCATGAGCTCCACGATGTACAACCCCATCATCTACTGCTGCCTAAACCAAAGGTAAATACACAGTAGATCTATTTTAGGACAGAAATTGATTGACGTATTGCATAACAAACAAATCTCTCTCCACATTATTTATCTGATCTTATTTTTTTTCACTAATCATCTCATTCACTCTACTCATCGTCTTTGACTGGAGCCTTCAGTGTCGCAGTTTTGGAATAAGCTCTCTGAGTCTCTTTGAAATAGTATTCTGTATTTTTGAATATAATCTTGCAACTTTTCATTTTCAAAGAGGCAGTTTTGATCTGAGGATTCATTATCCAGTGTAGCTGCCAATTAAGTTTTTTTCTTTCTTAGTGTCTCAGTCTTTCTTCTCTTTGTCATTTCCTCCTTGTTGTTTAAATGCTTTTATACTAATATACGGTTTCCTTGAGCGCTTTAAAATAAAAGAACTATTTATTGATTCTTCAAAGAAACACTGGAGGATTTACATTTATTATAGACTTTGACTATCAAAATATTTCTGTCTATTAAACTCATGACCACCTAACATTCGCAATTGTGAACTCACCGGCCACTTTATTAGGTACGCCTTCTTGTAAACGTAAATTTCTAATCAGCTAATCACATGGCAGCAACTCAATGCTTTTAGGCAGGTGGACATGTCCAAGACTATCTGCTGCAGTTCAAACTAAGCATCATAATGGTTGTCTGATCTGACTATTTCAGAAACTGCTGATCTACTGGGATTTTCACACATATTTAGGGTTACAGAGAATGGTCTGAAAAAGAGAAAATACCCAGTGAGTGGTAGTTCTCTGGGTGCAAATGTCTCGCTGATGGAGAAGATTACACTGGGTGCCACTCCTGTCAACTCAGAAGAGGTAACTGAAACAAAAATTTGCACAGGCTCACCAAAATTGGACAATGGAGATTGAAAAAGTGTTGTCTGGTCTGGTGAGTCTCAAATTCTGCTGCGACATATGAATCTATGAATACATCCTGCCTTGTATTGATGGTTCAGGCTGGTGGTGGTAATGTAATGGTGTGGGGGATAGTTTCTTGCTGCACTTTGGGCCCATTAGTACAAATTGAGGATTGTTTCAATACGAACATGTCCATCCCTTTATGACCACAGAGTACCTATTTTCTGAATTCTACTTCCAATAAGATAACGCGCCATGTCATAAAGCATGAATCATCTCAGACTGATTTCTTGAACATGACAATGAGTTCACTGTATAGAGCATTTTTGAGATGTGGTGGAACAGGAGATTTGCATCATGGCAACTGCGTGTTGCTATCACGACAAAACTCTCTGAGGAATGTTTCCAGTACCTTTTTGGTATCTATGTCATGAAAGATTACGGCAGCTCTGAAGGCATAGGAGGTTCAACCACTTGCAAGGTGTGCCTAATAAAGTGGCAGGTGAGTGTGCATCTGTTTAAGTGTGCTTATAATGTCATACTCACTTCTTGTCATGTTTTGGCCTTTTATATCTGTCTGTTTGTTTTATTTTGTCATTGAACTGTGTCCTTGAGCACAAAAACAGATGCTTGTACATAAAATGTATTATTGTTTGGTTCTGTTGGTAGGTGTTAGGTTCTTTCCCCAGTTACTTTTATTTTGTTATTTTTCCTAGTCTTTTATTTTGCAAACTCTTCTGTTCCTGCCTCTTCCTGCCTGCTCTTCCTCTTTGTCTGTGTCTCCACCCTCTTGTACCTTTTATTCTGGCCCCTTCTCCTTTGTGTCTTCATTCTGTGTCATGTTAATTACCCTCATGTGCCTCACCTGCTCCTCATGTCTGTTTCGTCATTCCCTCGTTTGCTTTCTGCCTTCTTAAGCCCCTTGCTCCCTGTTCCATGTGCGGGTTCGTTATTTAATATTTCTTATTGTGCTTCATGTTGGGTAAGCTCTGTGCTTCTGCGTTGTCGCTGGTCTGTTTGAAGTTTTCTTTTGTATAAATCTACCAGCAGCCAGCTGGTTAGCAATTGTTAATTGCCTTTTGTGTTAACATTTTTCTTTGTTTTGTTTTTGAGTTAGTTTAGTTCTTCTAAGTTTAGTTTATGTAAGGTTTTGCCCTACCACGGGTGTTTGTGTTTATTTGTTTATATTTATTTATTAAACGAGTGTTGATCCCATCTTGTGTGTGCATTTGAGTTCATTTAACCCTTCCATTACCATCTTGGAGGGTCGCTCCTAACAGTAGGTTCTTAACAATATGATTATGTGCCTCATATTTTTGTCACTTCTTCCCTCATCATTTCGTTCAGCTGCTGTCGCTTGATTGGTGATCAGGTGTTGCTCGTTGATCTGCAATTCAAGCTCCTCTCCCCTCGCTCTCTTTGTCTGCCCGTTATCGTACCAAACCAACTTATGGATAGCTCGGGTGCTCCTCCATCTCCAAGCATCATCGATCCATTGAGACTGAAATCTTATTAAGTAAACTGCTTTGAACTCTGTCTCTGGGTATCGAATAACTGAGCAACTTGCGTTATTATTAGTAGTAGCGCTACTATAATTATCACTGAAGTATGTGTATCTGAAGAAGTCTACTTGTGTGTATCCCAGACTTTGACCAGATTATCATTTGTTGTCCTTCTGCAGATTCCGCTCAGGTTTCCGCAAAGCATTCCAGTGGTGCCCCTTCATCAAGATTTCAGAAGAGGACAACATGGAGCTGCAGCACATGAGGACCTTCCACATGCGGCGTAGTTATCACACAGAGACCACCACCAGCATGTTGGCCCGAAATCATGCCACTGATACAGAAGACACAACATTCAAACTATTTAAAGTATGAGTATTCAGTATTTCAGTAGTAAAGATATTACAAATACTATAAAATTGAGTCAATTTTGGAAAAATGTGCAAACACTATTCAGTCCTTTTGTTGTGCATTCAGTTACAGTTTTTCTCGAATGGTTTGCCTCATTTCTTGAAACCGAGACGACATTTTTAAAACCATAAGGTCATTTGGCCAAACAGTCTTACAGTTCTGCTCAACATTATAGCTCACTAGCAAAACGAAATATCTTTCCCCAAACTCTTCCTCCATGCTTCAAAAGCAGATTCCTTTCCCATATAAAAGGTCAGTAGAGTCAAAATAGCACAGATCCTTCTCAATTGCCTTGGCACATGTGCATTCATATAGTGCTTTTGTCAAAATAACCTGGATGGTTTAGCACAACACCATGGATCCCCTGCAAAAGCTCATATCTCTCCCAAAACAGTTTATCCATGTGTCAAAACTAAATATCCTTCTCATATAAATAGTCATTGCCCCCAAAATGCATTATACCTTTGGCATTGTTTAAGAAACTGCAAGTCAAAATGCTTAGAAGTTTTGTCACTGAGGCACAAGTCTAGTAACAGAATACCATTATGAATAAAACTAAAAGATTTTACAGTAAAATCAGCCTCCAATAAACCACTCATACTCAAGGAAACTGTAAACATTTTTATTCGTACAAAGAAATGTTAACATTAGAGAACATACTGTGAAAAGAAAACATATACAGGATTCTGTAAATGTGAACAGTTATAAACACAAACAAAAAAACAAAAAAACTCTAGCCTACCATACTGTAAATAAAGTTTCAGAACTATATATACAGTAATATTTTCAGTGGTGGCTATTGTCACCCTCTCTTTCCTGGCCACCATCCTCATCCTCCTGGCCATTGGCGCGCTGCTCTCTGTTACACCTGTCAGGTAACTAAACAAACTGTTTGACTGGTCATCTGAGATGTGGGAAACTGCTCCTTCATTAGTTCTAATTTCACCTGATTGATTACTGTCGTAAATTTATCAAATGTTCCAAGAAATTCTTTCATGGTATTATATCTTTTTTGATATGACATTGACTAATTTTGACAGTTGAACAGACAATTGTGCATATGATGACTTACACGATGAAACCATGCTGATATGTTTTGGAGAGAGTAACCATTTCACTGAAAAATCAACTAATCAGTTTAGATCAGCAAGATCCATTTATTTGGAAAATGTGCTAAATGTGGGCTCATTGTGCTAACTGTAGCTAATTGTACATAATCATTTGAAAAAAAGCACAGAGTCACTTGAGAAATGTACTAAAGCATTTGCAATATGATAAAACCAATGAAAAATGACATTCTGTTGTGAACAATTGCAAGGTGGTTTGGAGATTTATCCATGTTATTGTGAGAATGTCATCTCGGTTTCAAGAAATGAGCCGAACCAATCGAGAAAAACTGTAATTCATAGATGGAACATCCCATTCTCCAAAAATGAGCTGCTACTCAAAATTAATCTTATGATTCGTGGACTTTATAGTTTAAAAACATGTATATAAGTGTATATAAATTATATTATATATAATATATCAATGCTAAACTAAAGAACAAATTAGAACCTTGATAAAAGGTTCCTGAAGGGGTTTTATTTCAAGCATACAACTTCCCTCAACAGTTCAAAAGAGTGAAGTGAATTTGAACGTGTGAATGGTGAGTGAATGTGCCTGACAAAATTCTTATCTCTTATAAATCTTGTAGAAATACCTGCTATTAATCTGACTTTTATTGAATTGATTGATCAATTGGTGTAACAAATAGCTCATATGAAAACTAAAACCCTCCCAAATGATGCTTAATGTACCAAAATAAATTTGTTTCACTGAAAAACAATTCATAACTTAATCAAGACAGAAAGGTCAAATTTTAGGGAGACAACAGTTTTGTCGCTTTTAAAGAAATGTAACAAATTAACTGCAAATAACAAAAATGTGTCTGCAAATTATGTAGAGGTGCGGTGAGATCCAAATGCAATATCTTCTATGTCTTCCATGAGCTGCATCCAGTTCTGGTTTGGCAAGGATTCACAAAATTGATTGCTGAAGTCATCAGAAAGAGCAAAAGAAGCAGTCTTGCATGCTCCCCAGAGTTCATCAATTTTATTTAGCTTTGTCTTCCACTCTTTCTCTTTCATCCTACCCCAGACATGCTGCAGGATGGTTTCGTAGTATTTTAGAATATCCATGTTGCCTTCCACCCTGGAGATCTCTCACATACCCTCATACTGGATGTAACCCCAGACCACGATTTTTCTGCCTCCAAACTGAGTCTCAGATCAGTGTCGGTCCCAGTGAGCCTTTCCAATATAATTTATCAAGTTGTGGGCCTTGGCAAATGCCACATGGTTTTTCAATATTCTTTTGTTCAGTGCTGGCTTTGGAGCACTGATTCGACCATGGAGGTCATTTCGAGACAGAATCGGACTGTTCTGGTTGACGCAATGACTTCAGGTGAAGCTTTGCTGCAGTAGAAGATGGGCTGGCGTTGGATTTTAGGGCATGGTTCTCTTGAGCTGTAGTCTTGCAGGGTTTGCCTGACCTGGGCTTGTCAAAAATGCCTCTGTCACGATCTCGAGGGTGGTTAGCAAACTGGACCCAAAAGCACTTAACTGAATTTAAATGACTTTAAAATGACTTGGCAAAAGAACAAAAACCTGGTGCGCAGGTAAAAAGTTTCTGAAGGGTCTTCTAGTCTAGGAACAGAAAATAATCCACTGAAGAGTTGAGGTTAGGTAGGCTAGGTGAAGGCAAGGCTAGGAACTTCCAGTCTAAGGAACACAACAGTCAATAATCCAGCAAGTCCTGAGGGAACAAGAGTGGAAGAGACTGTCCATCCAAACATGGAAACCTCTTATACAGAGTGAGATGAACTTGTGACAATAGCTAGAAAACAGGGGTTTAAATAGTAAAAATAAACAAGCATCAGGTGGCAACAATAACGACAAGGGAACACAAGGGGGAGAGGAGATAGGAGACCAATCAAGGCCGAAAGCACAAAATCCCAGAAATATCAGTAGGACTGTGACAGCCTCCCATCTTTTTTTTTTGGCCCCTGTACTTGATGCTAAGACCCAGAGAAGGTGTCCGCCATTTCGGCAGTGGATCTGGTTTTCTGCCTCTTGATAATCAACACTTTAGTCCCAGGGTGAATCCTAGGCATGTTTGCAGAGGTCTAGCTGCAGTTGATGTGAAGGTCTAGTACACAGATGTTTTTTATACACACCTGTCATCAAACTGATCCATTATTACACGTGTAATGCCCAAATGCAAGTCAACACTTTTTTCTTTGCAAAAAATGACATTGGGTTTTATCAAATTGTGAACATTAGAGTACTTTTTGACATTAATACATGAAGCTTAGAATGGGATAAAGGATTAGACCTTTGTAAAAAATCTTAATTTGTAACTTATTTTAGCACCGCTTCAGGTTAATTCGTGCATAAGCAACAAGACTTTTTTCAGAGACTGTACTAATGACATACCTAGTGTTTCCCACCTTTTTGTATCCTGAGATGAGATACAGGAGAACCTTGTGACTCTAGATAAAAGTCTACAGTCTCTGTAACTAGGGTAATATAATTGCATGAGGTTCAGTGTAACAGGAGGAAATAAACACATGTATTAATTTGTTGATTGAAAAAAATATAGATAGATAGATAGATAGATAGATAGATAGATAGATAGATAGATAGATAGATAGATAGATAGATAGATAGATAGATAGATAGATAGATAGATAGATAGATAGATAGATAGATAGATAGATAGATAGATAGATAGATAGATAGATAGATAGATGATAGATAGATAGATGATAGATGATAGATAGATAGATAGATAGATAGATAGATAGATAGATAGATAGATAGATAGATAGATAGATAGATAGATAGATAGATAGATAGATAGATAGGTAGATTTTGGGGTAACTTTCATCTTGCGGTAACACCTAAAACATGTCGCAGATAGTGATGTTAAGATTAGGGGCCAAACAATTATTTAAAATTAAATACATTTCCATTGGGAGATGTTTGTTCAATTTCTTCAAGATCTTTTTCTATTTATTAACTATAAAAATATCTATTATCTATTTATTAAATATTAAATCAGTTGACTTTGTGGTTCAGTTGGACTTTTCAAACAAAGGAATTAATTAATTTCAAAACGTTTGGACAGATACTGTGTGAGGTATGTATTTAGCATTACAATTGATATTGTGTCATGTTTATAGTGCGAATTTAAAATAAAACTGTGTCTTAAGTGTAAATAAGACTAGCCTGGTTAGAAATGAATAAAAATAATTGTATAAATGTAGCAATTTTTAACTCTACTGCACATGTGCCTCATATTTATTGGTTATCTGTGTTTAATCTAAAACATTATATTATTACATGCCTGCATGAACATTTAACTGACTTTTAGCCTTTGGTCAAATATATTTAACTTCTGCCCTACTTCTATTTTATTTTAGAGTCTTAAATATCAATATTCTGTTAGATTGCATTTAAAATATCATGAATTGGTTATGAAATATAGAACTTGTTTCAGGACCTTTGTAATTTCTATGAGTTATGTGTCAAAACTGAAATAAAATAAAAAAAATATTTTCTGAATGATGTGATTGTAAATATATTGTTAAAGTAACTGGTGTCTAGTCTAAAAGAAATCATCTGAAGCCCTCTTCGAAGAAGGCTTACGTTACGAAGAAATACCCGTCCAAATAACTGAATAAGCACACATTTTCTATAATTTCCCTGACCACTTGTGTATCAAATAAACACCTTCTTTTGCCGTTCATTTGTGAAACAATGGCTCTCTCCAAGGAGCTTCCTTGACGTCTGTTGAGGTCCTGTGAGAAAGAGGATGCTACAGACCTAGGGATGTCTAGGTCTGACGCCCAGGAGGCTTTAAACCTCACTTGACCCCGATTACCTCATGAACAGTGCAGAGGATCTGCGTCGCAGCCTTACACCACCAAGTGTAAATATCTAATCCTAAACTCTGGGACACTGGAGACATGTTCACACAGGTCCCGTTCTGGCATCCTGATGGATGAGTCTGGATTTGGTTTCTGTCTTCATTGGGACAACTGTGATGTTTGGTGGAACAGAGGTTATGGTGTTAGGTTTTTGAGGGTCTTGACATAGAACGGAGCCCTAAATGCTGCAGTATACCAATTTTGTTTGGAAAATTCCATGCTCTGAAATTTCTTGTCCCAAAACTTCCCAGAATGCAAAACTGACCATTCCATAAACCCAGAAATAATGTAACAAAAAAAAAATCACACATCATTTTACATCTGAAGCCCATTTGAATCTGTTTAGCTCTTTAGGTCTAAAAGTTGCTCTAAAGGGAATGCTTATAAAAAGTGCTATGGATTTTGTGAGCAACTCTTCTAGGACGATCACTTCTCGGTCTGTTTGTTCTGAGCTAATTACACTAATAATTACATATTTCAAAGAAGAAGTATCAACCACTGCATCTACGAAATTTGAGAGTTTGAATAGCCAATCTCGAAATCTCAGTCTGCTTCAAAGTCTTCTGTTGTATTGGGTGTTTTTCCAGAAAATATGAATGATAATGCAAACATGTATCGTCAACTCATAGTTAGTGGTTTGTCAGACAACTTTGTTTACTTTATTTAAATCAAATGACAACACACAGCAGCGAGCTAGAATCTGCCCATAATCAGAATCAATCAGAAGAAGATCATTTATACCACCCTTTACTCTGTAGTTTCTATTTTTTAGATCAAGTAGTCAGATGAAATTAAAAATAAAACAAACAAATTCTATTGTATTTGTACCTACTGTACAGATAAAAGTATGGTTTAATAGCCTTTTTGCTAATGAAAGCCATAGTATTAACATAATACAATAACAATCAAGCATTAGTAAGCATAATGTATCTTTAATAGTGGTATAACGATACACACACCGGTCACTATCACGATATACTGTCCACGATACGGTACGCATTACAATATCTATCAAAAATTCAGAAAATTAGCCAGTACAAAGAAAAAAAATCCTTTACCAACTCAATTTACTTGATAATACTAAGAAAGCCAGGGTTTGTGCTAAATGTGTAATGTCATCCAGCATACAGGGGGCAGCAATAAAGTTGGAAAAAACTCAGAAAATCAAACATTACAACCCTTGTATATAAAAACCTTTGTTTTTATACTCTCTTTTACTTACTTTCTCATACTTTCTATTGCTTTTTTACATACGAAAAAGCTCCGCGATGAATATTGAGACATTTTTGTATTGCGAAATTTGCGATATATTGTGCCGTCCCTAATCTTTAACATTATATTTAAAGTTCAATTTCTTTCATAACAATAATAGCAACACCTAATTTGTAGTTTTTCCGGGGGCAGGGGGATTCAGTGAATTCAGCCAGTGCATTGATTCAAGAGAGATAGAAAAGTGGATTTCTTTATTGCACAAACAATAATCACACAGGATGTAAATATAAGAAACAAAATATGGCTACATGGTTATAGGGCAACAGCAAAGAAAACCACATAACACAAATTCAGTAGTTGATCAAAATCTTTTTATATGGTTTTTCTCCTATAGGTTTTTGCAGGAACATCTATTTAAATAGTGCAACTATAGTACAAAATTGATGGATTTGCTAATCTCAGTTACCAAATAAGGCATGCATTCATCAGAAGATCTCTGAAAGACTACACAATCACTCACATAAACTACACACAGCCACCCACAACAAACCAGCCAGAGCACACACAAGGACATTTACTGGGAATCACTCGCGATAAACCACATATCTGCATGTGCACACAGCAAAAAGCTGACAAAAGCAATACGTACAATACAATTCACTGTTCTTTTCGGTTTTGAGAAGGTAAGACTGTCTCAGAAATGCGGAAATACAAAGGCAATGGGTTTTTGTCCACCTAGAGTGGTGAAAGGAATAGGATTTGAATGATAGAATTAAGCAGCTGTGAGTTCAAGATGAACCTCAACATCGTCCTGACGTCGACCAAGGAAGACGTCAATAAGTGTAGCATTCAGAAAAGCTACACTAGCGGCCGCACACACAAACAACATTTCGCAGAAGTTTGGAATTAGCTTGGCATTATCTTAACAATACACTCTCTTTCCCTCAGCTCTCATTCCGGTTTCGTCCACCTCGAATATAAAAATAAAAATAAATAATTTCTTGGTCATATCTTAACTTTAATGGTTGTAATGTGTTTACAATTCTTCCCTTTTTCCAATATACATCCATAAATACTTTAACAACATCTTTATATCGCTTTGATGGATGCTGACAGAACATCCTCTAAAAACACAGACACTTACAGGAACATGTAGGTGTGAACCACAAAGCAAATGCATCAAATCTCAGTTCTGGGACCAAGGTTTACGATGAGGGGCTGGGTGGGGATGGGTGAGCGTTGAGCCCCAGTTGCAAGTAGAAGTGTTAGGGCTACGAATGAGCCAGAAAAGAAGCCGAGCGATCGCTCGTTCACCTCACGATTTAGCTCTTTTGTTCTTGTTGGCGGAGACGACACCCGACAGCCGTGATCAAGGCGGCACCTTTACCACTTCCATCTTCAGAGAGAAGGAATGTAACGTTGCAGTTGGGGGCAAGCTCCTTGACTGTCTGATGCATGATCCGTGAGAAACTGTAGAGATGGAAACAATAACATGCGGCTCTTTAATGTGGCAATTCAAAATTGAAGTTAAAGCTGCGAGCAGCAATCAAAGGAGATCTGAACACAAATCAGACATGGACGTAAATTCAGTTCACACTGTAAGATGTCCAGCATACTTTAGATTTTAGGATTTTACATAAACATAGTACTGAATTTTATTAAATGTATACGATTTGGACAGCTTTATTAAACATTGTGCTGTTGTTGCTCAAACACTTCTAGTGGAATATTTCTCACAGGTACAATTAAAGTATGTGAGAGATAATGGCTTAGCACTCACACATTCCCTTTAAGAAATGCTACTTTGCTAGGTTGTTAACTGCATTCTCTGCATGGTCTAAACCAGGGGTGCTCATTACGTTGATCGCGATCGTCCGGTCGATGGCATGATCAGCCGATCATTCATCCCGTCACAGTTCAGTAAAGTTAGCTGCAGATTCACGGATTCGGTTTTCTCTGCTCAATAGCTCGAGACCAGAATGTTCTTAGTAAACATATAATACCTATTTTTAATCTGTGTTATGAAGCGGACAAACTACAAAACGTTTTTTATCAAAACAAGTTTCCCTCGGCATTCGCAGAAACACATTATCGTCTATGCGCAACCCGCTGACATAGAATCGCTTAGGGACCGTCTGCAAATTACCAGATCCAAAATATGTTTTACCCAGAATATGCTTCATAGCTTCATTCTAAATTGCTCTATTACAACCAAAATCAAGCATCACGCCACTCTTCACCTGCATATTGTACTGCACGACTCAGTTTCAATATTAAAAATGTAAAAATTTATTAGAGCATCATTTTTATTTTTGATTATTTGGATCAAAGCTCAATTGCTCCCATAAAAATCGCTCTATTACCACCAAATTCAGGTCACACACAACTGTTCTCTTGTTTAACCCACTACAACACTCATTTTGTCAAAATTGAGACAAAAGCTAGTGCTAAGCTAATCAGCGTATTACGTCCGGTTTTTATCCCATGCTTAAGTTTATGGTCACCAAAATGAGTGAAGGAGCTGGACCAAGTAAATCATTAAGTCCTACATGAAAATCGTTAAGTCCAAATACCGTTCCACAATGACTGATGAACATTTGGAAGTGTGCTTGAGGCTGGCTGTCAGCAGCTACTGTCCGGACTACGCATCCCTGGCTGATTCAATTCAGTCATCAAATTAAACTCAGGTTATTACAAAAAAAATGTAAGTTAATTATTATGTGTGTTTTGTCAATTTTCAATAAAGTTGAAAATAATTGTGTGTTGATTGATGTTTTACATTTTTGTAGCGGGTAGATCACTTTGACTTGTTCATTTTAAAAGTAGCTCGCAAGCTGAAACAGTGTGAGCACCCCTGGTCTAAACAAACACAAGAAAGTTTTTGGTGTAAACATTAGTTACATTTCAGATGACTTGTAAAACTAGTCCTGGTACTTTCTTGCTGTAATAATAATCTAACTACTTAGCATAACTATTAAGTAATTGTATCTGTAAATATGTCATTTAATCCCTTAAATAAATCAATTGTTAAAACTTGTGCTTATTAATTTGATGAATAAATTATGTGATGAGTCTCGATGCCCTTACTGAGGATGGAGCTTATACAGAGTGCCATCCACACCAACAGTGATGTCAAGATGGTCCAGTGCACGGTTCTCCCTGATTTTGTCAACAACAGCAGCCATTCCTGCTCCACAGAGCTGTGCTGCTCTGCGGGAAACTGCTCCACACACTTCCTTCACGATGATACTGTCATCACATGTGCTGTCCAGGCCCAGATGCTGCAGAATAGACCTGACCTGCAGAAGCGCCAAGCGGTCGCTAGGGGGAGCAAACACACAGTCAGTCATTTTCCTTGACGGGATGGGTACATTTTGATGGTTTTGTCAAGGTAGTACCTTTCAATTTGGGAAAGAAACTTGGTTTCGAAGATTCCTCTGGTTTTCAGTGTCTCGGAGATCTGTCCTCTGAAGAGGAAGCCGCGCTTGGTCAAGTCAATCAAGATGTTTCGTACAATCTCCCCCAGGTACATGCCGCTGCACATTTTTTCATACCTTCGCGCGAAAGAAAGTAGGCCCAAGTCATCATAGTAGCCAAGTAAGCTACATATTTCATTGTAAAAAAATTAATAAAATACTATTTGTACTTCCATTACTTGTCATCTTATTTGGTAGCGGTCGAATTCGGTTAATGTTTTGGAAAAAGTAGGAAATTGATCAAAAACGTCATCCACAAGCCGAATTTCTTTAACGTAAGTTACGTTAACAAAAACACGTTAACTAAACGGAAATAACATTTGTATGTTTAATATATCCTTACATTACATTATACAAAAAAGCAAGTTGATAAGATAAAACGTGTTTTAGTGTTTCGTTATAATTTTTTTATTTTTTATTTTTTAGGGATATAGGTATCGGTGATCAATACACCGATACCTATATTCTGCTGATATGTTCATATTTGTGTGTATTTATCACTTTCATCAAACTTATATATTGAAGACAACATTCGTTTCCAAATGTTATTAGCTTATAGCTGTGTTTTAAAGTAAATTGTAATGTCTATAAGTGGTAAATTCACCCCCATTTCACCTGACTGAACAAAGAGCATCCAGTCTCAAATAGGCCCCATGGCTTTTTTTTTTACATCTAAAACTCTATTCTTACCAGGGCTTGGTGCTAAAAAAATCCCCTTTGCTTGAATTCCTTAAAATTGTCAACATTTTTCAAATATTATTTTTTACTAATGAAGCCTATAGTACAGCGCAAAAACCTAGTGGTATCAAAAATTCTGTAAACAAAGAATGCCTTAAAAATGGGTGTTAATCCCCTATTTTTGCTAGTGTACAAAATATTAATCAATATTTATTGGTTCCACTATTAATCCTGACAAAGTCTTCAACTTCACTTATAGAAATGCATAATTGGTTGTCTATAATCCAACAAAATCCCTGACTTTGTGAATGTGTACCTAAAGAATTGGTGCTGGTTTGAAGGAAAACAAAAATTCCCCCCAAAACCCATTACTGTTTTAAATTTCTGAAAATTTATTTTCTTCTTTACATAATTTACATATGATTGCACTTTACATTTTGGGGAATAATGGCTAAAGTTGGAAACATCCAATATTCATTATATGAAGCATTTTACATGCTAAAATGCAGTGGGTAGCACTGTTGCCTTCCAGTTAGAGGGTTGCCAGTTCGAGGCTCGCTGGTGACCTTCCTGGAAGGAGTTTGTATGTTCTCCCCAGTGCATATGTGGGTTTCTTCCTTCTCCCACAATCCCAAAAAAACATATAGTAGGTTAGTTCAATAATCTAAATTCCCCTTAGGTGTGAATTTGTGAGTGATTGTGTGTGTTGCCCTGCGATGGACTGACGACCTGTCCAGGGTGTACCCCGACCTCTTCCCCAATGTGCACTGGAGACCCAGCAGACCCCCGTAACCCCGAAAGGGGGCAGGAAAATGAATGAATGAATGAATGAATTTTACATGGTTGTCATAATTTTTTGTAATAGATCACCAATTATCACTAATTCTTACCTAAACTAATAAAACTTACTTTTGTTTGCCAGCATTGAGTGACAGATCATCCACAGCATCATCATATTTGGTTCTGATGTCATCCAGGCAGCCATTATCTCCAAACGCTCCCCACTCCATGTTGACACACATCCTACCATCCGCTCCATCCACTGTCTCAATATTCCGCATTTCCTCCATGTAGCAGGCATTGCTACCCGTTCCTAAACAATTGGACATTAATATGTTAACTGAAATACAAAGCTCCAATTGTATTAGAACAATAATAGAGTTTACCTGCGATCAGTCCAACTTCACAAGTGGGTTCCTCATAGGCACAGGTCATCATTGTGCCTACCGTGTCGTTCACAATGGCTACAACATCCAAATCAAACTCCTATGGAAAGCAGGGCACAAACAATAAATAAACATTTTAAATACAAAGACCTAATTTCTCTATTTATTTGAGTTTAGTAACTGACCTCTCTTCTTTTGATACCCTCTCTCAGGAGGTTGACAACATCTTCACCTTCACAGTCTGTGGCTTTAAAGCCCTTGGTCCAGTTTACTAGGATTCCCTGTGTCCGTCAAAACATGGACCAATGCTTCAGGATTTCACAGAGTGTATGAGAAAATGCTGTTTAAGAAGGACGAGAAATGGAAACTCACCGCATCCAGACTTGTTTGTCTGCAGGGGAAGGAAAAGGTAAAGCCCAGAGGCAAACGAGCGTTCTTCATGCCCATGTAGTCCAGGAAATCAGATATGCAGTGCACAATGTGATCAAAAAGCTGTGGATGGTTTGGAACAGGAGATAAATTAAAATGATAAGATGTTTTTTTTAACACTGGGTTTTAAAAGATTAATAAATTCGCTCAAGGTTAAAGAAAGGGGTGAGCCGGTTTGGTGAGTACGTTTATGAGGTGATCTGTCTTAAAGGGCACCAGTTGAGAAAGGCACCTGGGAACAAATAGAGTCAGGGTTGAAGCAGTGGAACCATTTTTTTATGCGGAATGGTAGATTGAAATGGGAGCCACAACTTAAAGAGCTGACTGCAATCAAGCTACAGCTGAGACTGGTGGAATGATATCAACTCACGGCCCATGAAACCATTTCCTTAATAATCTGCAGAGTTTTTTTTCCTTTTTTATGTACATAATCAATTCGAAATAAACTTATTGGAAGTAAAAATTAACTCAATCTGAGTTTACCGGTACATCCATGACCACCAAGTCAGCTCCAGTACAGAGTTTAAATAACTCTCTCTGTGTGGTTATCACAATTAAAAATAGGTATCTTCGATCGTTTTCCAAATATTGATAGGACAGTACACAGAAAGTGACCCATGGGTAAGATTGGGGGATGTATGGATTTGTTTAACATGCCACCTACTTTACCAAAGGAGCTTACCTCTGGAGATAACTTTTGCTAAGTGTTTGTTGTTTGTTGCAAATGTATATTTTAAAGAGCCCATATTATGATTTAAAAAAGTTAATTATTCGGTTTGTCTCCAACAACAGTTTGAAATGCATGCAAGGCCAAAAAACACTTTAATTATCTTTTAACACAATTATTTTAACAGATTTTAAAATGACTTAGCAATTAATTATTATTATATGAATAATTAGTACAAAACTCCTCCTTTATGTGATGCAACATTGATTGGTGGTTCTGCTCTCATTGGATGCTGCATGTCACATGCATCTCCAAAACAGACAACAACAAATATTACGCTACTGTTTGTTGTCAAATACGACAAACACGAGAGAAGAACGGTAAACAAATATGTCACTGTGTGCAATTACTGTTGGATGTCGCTTCATTTGTAGTTCTCCTTGTGAAAAACTAATCTAATATGGCAGTGCGAAACTCTTTTTCATTGGCACCATTCATTTGGTAGATGTGTAGTTTCATGTTGGTGCCCATGGTTTTCGATCAAGGCGCGGTGTTACACAAAACTTTGCATTGAAAATTTTGATCGTGTGTAGAGTCCTTTAAGCTTAGGACAAGATGTAACTGTAGTGTAGTATAGGGCTGAACGATATTGAGAAAAAATTACATTGCGATATTTTTTTCCCAAATGATATATATTGCGATATTGAGAGCCATCAATCCAGGCTAAAGTCAATATACATAATAATAATTTCACTATTTCACATTATTGTTTGGAATAAACCCTGTGTATAAAAACTTTTGTTACATATGAGTGTGATTGAAAAATTCACAAAACTCACAGGGCTCTCGATGATGGTATAAACATCTTCTTTCACTATTTACAAGTGTTTTGGCACTGAGATCTAACACTTTAATGCGCCAAAAACGGCGGAAGAATGCAAGGAAATAAGGAAAAAAGACACATGTGTGCGGATACGGAAGAAGAATCACGGACAGAACACGGTAAAACAGTTAAATATAACACTAATAAACCTATTACTGCTACTAAGACAATGGTTGTATTATTATATACAGTAGAAATATTATATTTACAGTGAAATCTCTGCTAAACTGTTGCTAAAGCGATCACAGGAAATCAATCACTCATCTGTCAGTGCGCTCCTGAGCTCCTGGTGAAAGGTCTGTTTCTAGCTTCGGTGTTAAAGGGTTCACTTTTGTTGCCGACCCGAAATAACCGTGCTCTTTGGACTTCTGTGTTTTGACTCGCTGAACGATTTACAAAAAATCTCGTTTGGATTGCTTAACACTTTGGATTGCTTAATTATAATCTATTAATGGTGTTCCCGCTCCCGTTGATTTTTCATCCCGATCACGAGATTAATAACAAAAGTTTATCCCATCCCACAGGAATCCCACGGAAATCCCGAGACCCGCGGGAAATCCCGACAAATGTCATCCTCTATGAGGTGTCACACTGGTGTGTACCTCTTCATTGCGCATTTTTAGTAGTGAATGGTTCCTGTGCCGCTGCTCACCGCTTACAGCACACAATCGCTGCAGCCACACGTAACGTACATGTCACCCCAGCAACAAGCCATAAAACTCGTGCTTTGCTACCCTGGTGCTACGGTTCTGTTATAAACCATGGGCTTATACCCCTCACAACATATATTCCGACGATGTGACTATCGCGTATGCGCAAATCGCGATGGCGATGTCAAAACAGAATAGCGTTCAGCCCTAATGTAGTATGTTAAGTGTTTACACACCTCCTCTCCAGTGCCTTGCATTGCTTCTGCAGGGATAGCATAAATTTTATTATGCATCTCCACAGTTCGTCTCTTGCCACTGCGGATCTTAACCAAAAGCACCCTGAAGTTTGTTCCTCCGAGATCCAGTGCTAAAAAGTCTCCGTTTTCTGTAAAACAAAAATAATTGTGTCGCTTCACAATCATGCGCAATTCAACAGGGATCAAAACATGATTTTTCCTAGTTGCCTTCTGTAAGGAGATTATACGTTGGATTTATAAGATTTATTTCCATTTGTGTGCCTTTTTTTCTAGCTGGTTCTTACCAGATCCATCTGGGGTACTCCGCACATAGGTGGGCAGCATCTTGACAGTGGCTGTGCTTTGGGTGGCCAGGCTCAGTCCATTCTGAATCTCAGTTCTCATCCTCTTCTTCACCTCCAGCAGCTGCTCTTTGGTGAGGCGGAATTCTTCCAGTGTCTCGGCAATCTGACGGGTCTGATCAGCCAAGCGATAGGCCCAGGCTGTAACCAGTGCAGCTCCCTTTCCACTTCCACTCTCCGAAAGCAGGAAGCGGACATCCGTCTCCGGTACCAGACGCCGCACCGTCTTGTGCAACCGGCGGGCATACCTGGGAGAGAACACAAGTGGATTCAGTAAGGTAACGTGATTAATTTCACTACTCCTTTTGAGTGGTTGCTTATATTAGTGATGTCACCAAACAGTGATGCGCAACAACCCACACCCAACCAACTTTTTTAACTAACCACCCGCAAACAGAAAATATTGTACCCAACCAGCAATTTTTAAAAAGTAGTAAACGCTAAAAGCATGACTCAACGTTAAATTTCCCATTTATGCCTTGGTTACTTGCCAACTTAAACATAATAAAGTAATTAATACTACCTAGGCTGAAGTACATGACTGAAATGATAAAAGCAGCAGTTATTTTGTCAGTTACCTACAACTCTTTGTGAATTTGTGCATTTAAAAGACCATTTGACATGCAACATTTAAAAAACCATCTTAAAGTGATCAAACTACTTTTACATATCAAAGAAATGTATGCACTAAATTCTACATCAAATTCCATTTTTTGGACTGTTAAAGCTGTTAAGCTGCTATCTCCCTACTGTTGTCCAATAAATGTTCAAAGAAAGTTAATTATATTATACCAATGAATTTATACTTTATACTTTATCATGTGCTTTGTTTTACAATGAAATAAAAATGATTTGATTGAATATACAGTGTAACATGAATTAAATAAAGTCTGTATAATGCTGTGTGCACATAAATTATTTTCACGAGTTCACCACCAGGGCCTGCCATGTAGAAAGCAAGGCATACAAACATACAAGGCAGGTGTCCGATCGCGAATGGTGTCTGTGTTATACCCCCCACTGAGGAGAAGGGGTGGAAGGTGGGTGAAGCTCAGACTAAGTCAAAGAGAGGAAGGTAGGACTGTCTTAAGTAATGGAGCTAGTAATGGCTTGACTGAGAGCAAGTGATAGCATCCCCTTATTATTCCTCCTGAAACTCATTTCCCAAACATCACCAAATATTGGTATTGCATTTGGTTTATACCTAAATAATTAGTTACAACTAAATTTCTAAAGTCTTCACGAGTAAACATTTCATTTTGGCTGTGTAATCACGTGATTGCAAGGGAAGGCAAAATTCCCCACAAAACCGGATAAGAATAGATCTCTGTTGAGCTCTTTATTTTCAGATCTTTATTTCAAACAAATATTTATACAAATGTTTTTATATGACTCGTAACTTCCAGTGACCGCAGGCACTCGCTCATTTCAGGTCAACACACACATCACTGGTTATAGAATCCAATCCATGGATCTTGACAGAGACTGCCAAAAAGCATCACTGGACCAGTTCTTCATCTACGATTTAGGCTCAGCTATTGTTCCCTCAGAGAATGGCATAGTCTAAAAGCCTCTACACACGGATTGAGAACAAAGCTTTGGATGTCTTCTCAGCAGGGTGCTCGCTGTCTGCGTCAAGGAAATATTGATGTAATGAAACTTGTGCTTTAAGATGGCATTTATGGTACAACAGATGCACTCTGTGTCACACGGGGAAACAAAAAAGGGGGAGACCATGACACGGTTGTCGAGTAAACTGTTGGTGGCTGATCACAGGGAGCTATTTGACAAAAAAGTGGCAAAAAGAGAGGATTTGTGGGACACTATTTCGGTCCTTTTTCGTGTGCAAAGTCACTATGTGGAATGAGCGCCATCGAGTGAGGGCCATCGAGGGGCTCTTTAAGTCCTACTCATGTGGAAAACTGAAACTTTTTTTCATGGGCACCAATTAGTGTTCATGGTTTTCGATCGAAGCACGTTGTCACACTAAACTTCCGACCAAAAATTTGGACGCTGTGTGGAGACCTTAATGTGTCCGCTGAAGTATTCAGTTTTGAGTCCCAAGAAATTGCATGCAACGGACAACTTTGACAAAACTATCTCAAGATGAATGATTGAATGGTCAGCGCGTCATATTGAATAAAGATAATGGCGATCTCCTGCTGCTCACCTAAGAGAAAAGCTTTTGCCAAATGGATCTCTGAACTGACTGTACAGTAATAGATAAGTTCATATTTGGGTCATTCATATGACTTAACTTTGGACAGAAATATCTTTGAAATATCTTTTAATCTTTGAAAGAGTTGAAATTAATTTTGAACCTCAAAATGAATGTGGTCGTCTATTTAAAAAATTTGGGAGTTCCAACACTATTGATCAATTTTATTTGTTATAATTGGACATTTTGGGGGGGAAATGGGTCATGGTTTTAAAGTTTTTTTTGTGGAAAAATAAATATTTCATAAATGTTTTAAATCAAAAGGTTTTTTTTGACTCAATCGGATCTAGAACACAACAAAACAGACTAAATTGTTTTCATGCAAAAGTCACAAATCCTTTCTTGGGAAAGAAAACACCTTTTTCTCAATTTAACACTTATGGATTGGTTTCATCATATATCAGACATGATAGAGTCTCACCAAAGTGAGATGAAATGAAGAAAAACACATTTTTCAGTGGAGGACCTTTAAGAAAGTCATGAATTGAAAACCCAAAAAGTGATCTATCTTTGCACAGATATGAGCTGATGGAACAATAACCCCCCTTGAATATATTCATACTTCAAAATGAAATCCTCAAGGTACGAACAGAACAGTAATTTTTTTTCAGCTTGCCATCAACATGACAAAAAGGGAAAATATAATAGCCCAGATAAGTGTCCAACTTTAAACCTGGGACCCACAGATTTTTATTTATCTTGCTAATTTTGACCTTTGAGACAACTGTGAGGCATTTCACTTCTTATTACTCAAACTATAAAGTATAGAACGTCGCAGCATGGTATTGATTTTTTTTATATACGGTATATTTTTTCGATCATAGACTAGCATCCTTAAGGCCCTCATGACAACTGCACCTAACCCACGCCCAATAATGTGCCCTTCTGACTCACAAGCACCTATCGGGTTACCGATAACCCTCCTCCCTCGCCCTACCCAACCCTCTTTAAATACTTATGAATTAAGGCTAGGACTAGAGCTGTGGAAGTCGGTGAGTGAAAGGATCAAGGTTTGTCAATGAATCCATAGTTTGGTTGGCTAATGAAATAATAAATTCAGTTATATCAGTAGTATGCCTCTTTAGCTGCAATCTAAAATGTGTTTTTATTGGAAGTTTAAATCATTATTGATTTTATCTGATGTATCCATAACTCCATAATATAGATGATTTCCCTGATTTTCATTCTTCCAAACTTCAAATGATCCATGACCTTTTAATGTCAAAATCAGTGTCCAGTGAAGGTCACTGGTTATGTAACACTAAACAGAGGCACAGCTGCTTTTATTACGTTCAGTGTTTATTAATAGTGCTTGTCTTTAGTGGGTTCAGTGTCACATACATCTACCTTAATGTTAAATCCCTCTATAATGACTTTCTGAGGATGTAGGGTGGTTGCTTTTGCCAATAAGCCAATTTTTATGTAATACTCACTGTGGGTGCATTTTGTATAGGGAGCCATCAATCCCGACTGTGGTGCGGAGTCGTGGGGTGTTCTTGTTGTCCTTCAGACGTGTGAGGATGGCACCCAGTGCAGCAGCAATTAGATTAGCAGATCTGAAGGACACAATGGCACAAACATGCTGCACAGCAATGCAGTCGTCCTCCGACGGCTCGACACCCAAGCGAGTCAAAATGTCCTTGGCTTTTGTAAGTCCCTCTTTGCTCCTGCATTCAAAACAGGTGTTATTTTCAAAGATCAAAACAAATGATATTCCGTCACATTTCCATTTGAATATAATAAAACTCCATTTTACTGAAACCAGCTGACTCACTTCTCAATCGCAGAAACATGCTTGGTTTCAATTTTTCCTTTTGTCAGCAGCTCTGGTGTGATGCGGCCTTCAAACAGCAGGCCTTCTTTTGCCATCTTAACCAGGATCAACCTCACCAGCTCCCCCATATACATTCCACTCACCATCTTCTCAAACCTGAGATAAACAGCACTGGGTTAACTCTGTGAAAAGCGTATTGAAACAAACCTTCTGTGGACCTTCTCGGTCTTGGGTTTTACATTTGCTTGCCAGGGTTGACCGATCCTCGGTCGATCTCCCTGTCAAACTCTGTTCGGAGGTCTTCCAGTGTACCATCATCTCCGAATGCCCCCCATTCAGTATTGATGCACATCCTGCCTTCATCTCCCTCCACCATGTCAATGTGTCTGAGCTCCTCCATGTAACATGCGTTAGTTCCAGTACCTGAGGGATCACAGGTTCAGAACGTCAATATAAGAAAATGATACCATAAAGTACAACAGATTTCATTTCACAGCTCAGAATCTATCTTTAAACAGTCTCTAAACACATCTGCACCAGTTACTATGGGTGTACAGCTGTCATGGCATTCGAACACAAAGATCCAGACTTGATTTTTGCTTGGGTTGTTGGTATTTCCCAAACTTGGACAAAGTGTTGACAAGACAAAGCAATCCAAGCACTGTAAAAAAAAGAAGATCAGAATCCAAAATTTCAAGGCAACCTACTGTAATAAGATTTTGAGGATAAGGGCCAACTCAAATTTCAAAACGTTGAAAAGAAAGTTGTGCAAACTAACATAATTTAACACAAAGGTCAGAATTTAAAAGATTTTAATTTGAAGTTTTAATTTATGCTGCACTTTCCTTTTTTATACACATTTTGTAATATCGCATAAATACCTGGATGAAAACGGCAAGATGCACATACATTTCGAAAATGAAATACGGAAACGCATTTACCCAATAACTCCTAATGCAATGTAATGGGAATCCAACAGACCGATTTCATTGCACAACATGTGAAATGATTATTCTAAATTTTCTTAACTAAAGTTTATCAGTAGTTCGGGATTATCACCTCCCAGAACTGTCTTGATCGCCTGCGTTCCCAAAGAGCAGTCTCCTGCCTCCAAAACCAAGGTGACATTACATTTATTTCATTGCATTTTATCTACATGTTCTAAGATGCAAGTAAGTTATTTTATATGCAAATAGACCTTCTCGTATTGCAGAAACTTTAATTTTTCTTTGGATATTTGGCGCCAGTTTATCAGAAAGTGATAATTTTGCTCTCTTGGACTCGTTGGATGGAAACAGTGCTTTATTCACAATTTTTATGCAATATTCCAGTTAAGTCCAATTTATTTTGAATCTTTGGATGGAAACATGGGCACCCACTTGTTACAATCGCTCATACTTTAAATAGGTGAGAAATCTCCAAATTTCATAGCAATTTTGCAATAGATTTCTGAGTTTAGAAGGCTTACTAATATTTCAACTGGTCAAATATACATTTTAAAAAACACGGAAAAGTGGTTTTCAGAATCTGGACATATTATGCTAAATCAACTTTTTAGAGCTTTTATCACTTTTTTGCGATGATCCCTCTTCACAGACATGCCTGACGTTTGCTTTTGTAATTTTTGGAGAGTTCAAAAAGTCAAAAAGTTCACGTTAACCATGTCTATGATTTACTCCTTCACCCACTAACCAATCAGATTTACTGCATTTCCATGCTTTCCATTTCCATGTACAGCAAATGAACTGTCATGAATTTGAAAAGCTGGAAGTGTAAAAATGACACAAATTGTAAGCATTCCAGAACAATGCCGACCTAGACGGCGTTCTCAGAGGCAAAAGTAAAGCAAAGTTACCACTAGATCGTATTAATTAACCTTAAATAGAGACACCATGCACAGATGTTTCGTTAAGTTCTCACCGGCAGGCAAGGTTGACACGTTTAGGGAAACTGTAAATATGAGCTGATTCAAAGACCTTTATGATAAATATTGTGTATTGAAAATGATGCAGATTTGCAGGTGCAACGCTGGTTTAAAGGGGTTAAATTTTTAATCTAAATGCATTGAAAAATGCTTAATATAGGACTTTAAAATATTGCCATTGTTTCTTGAGATTGGTGGTCAAACTCTAGCTAGTCAAACAGATCTTTGCTGTAGATTCCGTAAACATGACTAGTGTTTGGTTTGTTTCGAAGTGAAAATACAATGTCTTTTACATAATAAAGTGTTTTATACCTTTGAAGGGACATTAATGTATTGAACAAAGAAATAAAAAAGCAGTTAATGGCTCTTTAACAAGCAGCATATAAATAGTACTTGAATGGCAATACAAGAAAACCTATTGTGTTTTAAAAATTAATTATATTATTACCTATAATTATTCCAACCTCACAGCGCTGATCGTCAAACCCACAGGTCATCATAGTTCCAACAGTGTCATTGACAACCGCCATGATATCTGCATCATAGTCCTATGAGTGAGACATTAAATAGTTAAATTCTTAAATAAAGAGGCAAAAAGAACAACCTTGCATATGAAAACTGTCTATAATGAATAAATAAATATAATGAATACTTACTCCACGCTTTTTAATGGCTTTATTTAAAAGCTTTACGACATCCATTCCTTCAACTCCATTAGCCTTAAAACGCTTTGTCCATGTCAGCAATACAGCCTGCAACAATTCACAGTTTGTTTGTGTTATTGTTTCTATGGGAAGGAATGAACTCAATAGCAGAAAACGTAATCTACAGAATCAGAATAAATATTGTTAATTTTAACAGAATGAAATAGGTTAATCAGAAGGATAGACAGAAACAAACAGAAACAGTAACATGAACTGGAGGGAGATCATTCAGTCAATGTACAAAATAGCAGACTGACATGGGGATAAAACAAATTACTGAACCATTTAAGGACAGTATAAATAAAAAAAAACAAATGTCAGAGGATGAATGCGCTATAAAAAATTACAACACTGACATAAACAATTTTTTTTTTGAAAAATGCCATAAATCCATTTTGATGAAGTTGGATTTATGGCATTAAGTCCTTATATGGTACATTTCCTTTAGCACAAATTTTGTAAAAGATTTATTGTAAAATTCGTAATTCCGCCCCAATTATAAAATTATTAAAAACATTTGCTTCAGATGACGGCCGGCATTTTTTCACCTCCTCAACACTTCATCTTATTTCTAAACCCACAGATATGATTTTTTAATGGTTTGCCTAAACCACACAATTGCACAAACCACCACATCAGTTCCACAATTCAAATGTACACTTCAGATTTGGCACTAAATCCTTTTTTTTTTATGGTGCTTATCACGGTTTGGTGCCAAACTCCACAAATGACCAGTTAGAACAAGAGAATTGAGACTCAGAAAGGAATAGAGACATAGAACACAAACAGACAAAATGACTCTTCAACCCCGTGTGATAAACCCAAAGGTGGCATACAACAAAGACAGGAATGCTGCTGATGCCAGGACGGTAATGTACAGGAATTCAGATTTTAAGGTCAAATTTCATAAAGGTATACAAACTGCAAATTAAGAAACTTTTTTTAGTTTAGAACACTGAGCTGGAAAGTTTATTAAACTCTTTATCTAAATACATTTGGGCACTTCCCCCCACCAAAACATGACCCTAAAATCTAAAAAAGTAATTCTGTAGGTTGCCTATTCTCAAATTGTTTTATAGGATGAGCATATACAATATTATAGAAACCTGAGATCAGGATAAGACTAACAGACA
Organism: Danionella cerebrum; assembly: GCA_007224835.1. Taxonomy (NCBI): domain Eukaryota; kingdom Metazoa; phylum Chordata; class Actinopteri; order Cypriniformes; family Danionidae; genus Danionella; species Danionella cerebrum. The sequence continues at coordinate 671,923 of SRMA01025840.1, read as the reverse complement.
CATGTAACGCTATGTCAGTATTCTACCACAAGGGAAACAACATGACTAGACATGACAGGAAGTGACAGAACTCTTTGACAGTTTGCAGACGCCAGTCAAGAATAATCTTTGCTGCTAAAATTGCTGCTATTCAGATTGTATCAATGATAATCAGTAAAACATTGATTGTTCAAAGATTGATATTCTTGTTACCTCATCTAGTTTGCTTTGTGCACATGGGAATGAGAATGTGAATCCCACTGGAAGCTTCTTGTCTTTTATCTTTTGTTTCTCCATGAAGTCTCCTAGACATTCTGCTACATGGTCAAATAACTACAAGAAATAAAAAACATTCAGAGAATTGGAACACTTTCATCGTGTACTGAGGAATGAAACAATATTTCGACTATTAAATGTAAATGCATGTGATCATGAATGATCAAATCATTTTGCTTCAGTCAGAATTAAGTAATGGATCCTTTTCAGTTTCAGATGAAGAGCTTGTACCCGTGATCCACTGCCATTGGTGATGTCCTCTGGAGTCTCATAAATCTGACTTTCCATCTGCACCGTCTGCTTCTTCTCATGAGACACTTTCACTCGCAGAATACGGAAATTAGAGCCACCCAGATCCAAGGCAATAAAATCTCCTTTTTCTGTAAGTTACATACAAACAATAAAGTCACAAATAGTTTAATTAATAAATTAGTATGAGTAGTTAATCAAGTGACATTTAAGTCTTGGCTAACACTTAAAAATAGGAAACAAGTTGCCCTTCTGAAAATAGCTTAATGCAGCTAGCTGAAGGACACTGCCTCTGTCATCCACCTGACACCATGGCTGGGTATAGTGTACCATTCTTCTGATTGAAAAACAACGCCAGTATTTATTTTGGTTGTGACTATGGGGCTTACTGAGGAATGTTTTACGGAGCTGGCCAATGACTAAGAGGAGTCAACCCTACAAACACTCTTACAGCGCAAAACCCCCCTAGATAAGATTCATCTCAAGATGTTCCCATTAATAGTGATTTGCAGAAATGTGTTTATACTTCAAATTAAATAGAGCAGATTCATTTCAAGGAACGTCTAAATAAGGTCCAAATTGCTCTCAGTTAATGCGTTTCTAGTTTTTCGAGGCTGCTCAACGTGTCCAGATTGTCGAAATTGTGTGCACCTCTTGTTGCCAAGCAACACTGAAAATCAATTGCTGTCTTCTGTTTCTAGGTTGGAAAGAAGGTGAGTGGGAGCGTGAAGATTTGAATATTGTGAAGTCAGCACCAGTAGCAGGTCAGCTAACTGTTCAAACAGTGAAATTGATTGTTTTTATGAAGTATTCACTGCACTATGCAATTTTATGTGTTGCTTATTACATAATGTACATTTTTACAAGCATTCATTTAAATAAATGTCCTGCACCCCCTTGATCTTGTCTACATCCACCACCCTTCTGTACCCACCTTTCAGCACAGGGCATGATAGGAATGCACACTGGAATGGGTCCACCTTTCCCTAACTACCAATTAAAAAGCTAATTTTGCATTTAAAGCAGAGAAAAAACAGCTATTAATGAAAATAAAACTTGGTTAATGAAAAAAAAAAACTTAATAGAAAATGTTACATAACAATAACAAATATTGGCCTTATTTACTTAAATACTTAAATTGACAATTGACTTAAATGGTTCCCAACATTGTTATTTTATTATTATATGCTGGGTCATTGATTTTCATTAATTCCTATCAGTAAATTTGATCCATTTTACCAATAAAATACATAATAAAAACTCCAGAGATTACGTTAGATTACGTTATTCCCAAAATTTTGATAATGTGTTGGCACCATTAAAAACAGTTTTTGAAGATAATAAAACTCAATAAGGAAAACAGTAACAGACAAGACCATGTCTGGAACTCTCAGATATGGTCTATTGAAGAACATGAATCATTTCTTCAAATGTGAATAACTTGTTAGTGGTGGACCGTTTCAATCACTAACTTGCTGTAAATCCTATGGCATGTTGTCATTACGATGATAATTGGTCAGTACCTATAAATAGAACTGTTTGGACTGAAGTGCCCCCTTGAAAAGCTATTCTGGACCTGATATCTGGATGCTACATAAGATACAAAGCTAGATTGTCTAGCAATGGTAGTAATAATCAGAAAAGTGCTTTGAATGACTGTCAATACTGAGGTAGTACATTTTGAGTGGTCTAATAGCTTAATAATGTCATGCACAGATTACATATAATCCATGATGTAACTGCTTTGGTCGGATCCATGGAGCTCTGAATGTGTTCTGCCATGGAATGCATGGTTCAATACTATGATCATTCATTAGCAGTGACCTAATAAATGGTATTGTTAAACTTGCAGTGGGAAGTGGAGCCGGACAAATGTTTAAACTTACATTTTATGTTTAAACTTACATGTTAAAAAGCCCTGGGCAGATTCTGACTGAAATGTTAAAAACTTGTTCATTGTTCAAATGTTGTTGTTAATGTTACTGATCTTTGACATGTCCATGACTGATAAAAATTCAGGCCACAATCATTGTTCATATTAAAAATGTATATTTTTTCTCGAAATCAGTGACATCATAATTGATCTTGGCAATTAATGGGTAATGGGAAGTATAAAAAAAGTATTTTTCATTACAACTGAGGTAGGTAAAGTGATTTATGCAAAAACAATGGCGAAAAAAATGTTTACAGCAGATTCTAACAGCAGTTTAATTAGTGGCTGTTTTCAGCCGCAAACAACATGAAAGGGTAGTACATTTTTCCATAAGGCATTTTAAAGTTTTTGAGAAATTTCAAAGCTTTATCCAAAACATGAGTAAAAATAAGCTTTGTCCCCAAAAATCCTACAGTTTGCTGAAACAGAGAAAAAGAAACAGAGACAAATTTAGACTCGACCCGAAGTGGCTGAAAATGCCCCTAACCTAAGGGTTAAAATGTCTGTATTTTATTAGTCATTGGTTGTTTTATACTGAGTTGTTGTAAAGTAAAAAAGAGGATATACAAATACAACAGGCTCACCCGATCCATCAGGAATAGACCGAACAAATGTAGGCAGCATTTTGACTGTAGCTGTTGGGTTGGTGTCTCGTCCCAGTCCATTCTCCATTTCTCTTCGGAAGCGAGCCATGACATCACGCAGCGTCTCATCAGAGAACCGCATAGCGTACAAGTATTTGTCAATCTACAAAAATGTACACACAAAGATACATTGTGCTTAGATATTACTCGAGAATCTTAAAACACAATTTTCAATTTGGTTTTGTGAAATAAATCAAGCGGTATTTAGAGAACAAAAATAACAGTAGCAAATCATGATGTCATATATATATATATATATATATATATATATATATATATATATATATATATATATATACACACACACTCTAAAATACAAAGGTGAAGCTAACATAAAAAATAAAGGACTTCTTTCAAACAAAGAAAAGAAATGTTGAAAAAACCTTTGCCCTCTGCACTTTGCTGCTTGACCTAAAAGATCCCGGGTCATTGATATTGATGAGCATAGTGAACGTGGGAGTCTTTGCTCGTCACTTAGTTTGTCGGTGTGTTGTTGAAATAAATGGCTTGTGTCCTAGACTACACAGATATCAAATATATGGCAGCATTGTATATAAACAGAGACAACGTCCATCAGCGTAACAGCGACTTGAAAATGTTTCTTACAAGTCTAATGGAGTCTATAATAAAATAAGAATGTAAACACTAGCACCTGCGAATATGCTGACTCATGCTCAAGGCTTTAGAGCAGGTTTTGCTGACATGTGTTACTGGTGGAATCTTTATTTACCAATGCTTGCTGCTCTTTAACCACCACTGCTTTCAAAGATGATGTATATATATATATATATATATATATAAAGTAGCTATTAATATTGAACATGTTGGAAGTGAATGTGCCTTAATGAATCACAGTAGTTATTTTTATTTATCTGGCAAATAAATCTTTATTACCAAACATATATAATATTGTCTAAAATCAATCTATTTAACAGCAATCTTGACCAGAAGCATTAAACTATTTGAAAGAGTAAATGCCACATTAAAGTAACAAAGTTTTGAAAGCTGTAAATAATTTGTACGAAATTACTTAGATCTGTTCAAAAAGGAAAGGGAATAGAATTAAACTGCATAAAATGGGATATTTCATGTTGCCACTATGCCACTAATAAGTTAACATAGTCAAAAAAGTATTGAAATTTAACTTGCCATATACCTTACAGTAAGACTGTTGTAGTATGAAAATGAACAAAAAAAAATCTCTAGGAGGAGTTTGTTAATGTACAACACCTTTTTGCGAAACACAATTCTCATATTTAACTTATATTTCAGTCTTGGTACCATACACATGTGTGCTGAATTTAATTCGCCTACAATAAACAGTTAGTGAACTATAAGCTAACATGTGTTAGGTGGTGCTATAGAGCCATTTTGTCACACCCACTTTTCGATCCCCAATCAGACATACATTTTCACCAGTTCTGACGTTTGTGCAAAATTCAGTGTCTTTTCGAGAGCATTTAGGCCAGGGGTGCTCATTACGTCGATCTACCAGTCGATCGTGCAGATTCACAGATTCACGGATTCGGTTTTGTCTGCTCAATAGCTCGAAACCAGAATGTTCTTAGTAAACAAATAATACCTATTTTTAATCTGTGTTATGTAGCGGACAAACTACAAAATGTTTTTTATCAACACGAGTTTCCCTCGGCATTCGCAGAAACACATTACCATCTATGAGCAACCCGCTGACATGGAATCGCTTAGGGACCGTCTGCAAATTACCAGATCCAAAATATGTTTTACCCAGAATATGCTTCATAACTTCATTCTAAATTGCTCTATTACAACCAAAATCAAGCAACACGCCACTCCTCGCCTGCATATTGTACTGCATGACTCAGTTTCAATATTAAAAATGTAAAAATTTATTAGAGCATCATTTTTATTCTTGATTATTTGATTCAAAGCTCTATTGCTCCCATAAAAATCACTCTATTTCCACCAAATTCAGGTCACACACAACTGTTCTAATGATTCAATTCAGTGCAAGTCATCAAATTAAACTTAGGTTATTACAAAAAATGTAAATAGTTAATTATTATGTGTGTTTTGTCAATTCTCAACAAAGTTGAAAAAATATGTTGATTGATGTTTTACATTTTGTAGCGGGTAGATCACTTTGACTTGGTCATTTTAACCTCTTAAGCCCGAGAGTCCCCGGTACCGGGGACTTGCCCCCTTGTGCGTTACATTTTCACTCATAGCTCACTAACCCTGAGAATAACCCAGACATATTAAATACTGTTGTGTTCAGCGGAAACTCCTCTAAAAACGTATCTAATTCAATTTCATATCCGTTAACCACAGCTCGAACGCCATGCAAATAAACAACAACATATCCGGAGTATAATTCATGACCACGTTTTTGTTTATGTGCGATATGTATCCACAATATAAACGGAAACACCAAAACCATGACATTAAATGAAAGCTAACAACCAGCTGAATCCAGTGATATGCAACTCATTTACATTGCATGAAGTATTTCAGAGCAGGGAGCGAAAGTTCCCCGAAAAAACGCCAGCAAAAACCAAAGCAAGCATGTAAATCTTGTCTTACCTTTGCCGTTTTTTCAACAAAAAGTTATTTTCATAGCGATAAAAGTCCGTTTGTTGTTATGTCCGGTCGATAGCTTCGCGCAAACGCCATTTTTGATTTTTTTTGTTGCTCCGTGGCGTCATGACGTCACCAAATATGGAATGACTCCCCGTGCGTAAGAGGTGGTCTCTCCACGCTGCGCGTCGTGTGATTCGTTAGCGATCCCGTCAGTCTCAAAATGGTTGATCTCATTGGGTTGCATAGAATCAGAGCTTTCCAGCGATATATAGAGCTCCCGGATTGGACAGATGGTGGGGGGGTAGGGACACGCAGAAGCTCGACGTCGAAAGCGTTTGTGAGTGAAAGGTTCCCAAAAGCGCAGCAAGATGGGGTAAATGAGCTTCCACACCCCTTTTACAGCGTTTCTTTAGGAGTTTTTTTTGCTGAAATCATGTCCCGTAAGCAAGAAAAGAAGACTATGAACGTAGCTGAAGCTTTGGACAAGATTTCTTCCATATTTCAATTATTGTGCCAAATTGTGCCAAACTGTGCCAACATGGATTACGCCTGAACTTTGTTCAATCAAAACCTTTACAGAATATTAGTTTCTTGTAGTATGAACACCAAACTTGCTACAGATGTCCTTGACATGTAGTGGTTACAATTGATTGTGTTTATTTGCTTCGTTATAAGTAAAATAAGGAGATATTGGAGGAAACATGTGGTTTTTTTTTTAGGCGGAGTTCATTTTTTGGCCATTCCAACATCAATTACTCTTACCCAGTGTTCTTGACTGTCAAATTAACTCATCCACACCACTCCCCAAGAACCTATCTTCATTTTGATAGATTTGCAGTTTAGACCTTGTAAAAGCTGAGAAATGCCTTAAAAAGTAAAAGTATAGGATTTTCGGAAAATAGGCCTCAGGGCTTAAGAGGTTAAAAGTAGCTCGCAAGCTGAAAAAGTGTGCGCACCCCTGATTTAGGCCATCAAAAATGCACCAAAATCTGTAAAACAATAATGCTCTGAGCAATTACAATAGGGTTTTAGGCACCTTTGGTGCTCGAACCCTAAAAATGTAAAAAAGAAACTGAAATGAAACTGTAGGATAAATTGTAAGATATTCTAAAGCTAGAAAGCTAGTGTCTATCATGCAGTATCATAGGGGCAGCCATAATGTTTTCATCTCTTTAATGCTGAGTGAATGAGAATGTAATTCGACATACATGTGTAGTGTACTGAGACTTAAAATTAAGTAATAAAGATTGCATTTTCAAACCCGATAGGAAGTCAATTATTTTGCAAAAACGTCTAAAAAGGCCGCTTTCGCTTATGTCATTCTTTGACAAACTCTTCCTAGAAATTGTGTATGTCCGTTTCCAAACATCATTAGTCTTATCTAAAGGCTTACCTATGGGATGTTACTTTGCTGTTTAACTTTGTGCACACAGTGGACATAGAAATTCAAAATTTTGCCATTAAATTAAAATGTTATTAACTCAGCCATTCAATGGTTGATTGATTCCAAATGTATCCACTATGTTAACAGTCCATTTTGAACATACATAGAATGGTTTTCTTGGTTATAGCACCACCTGGTGGTCATAGGGATAATTATCATTGATAATTTAGACTCATTCATAGTGCCACCATGAGGTGGTTTTCATTATTTTCATTATTTAATTTGCCTGTATTTTCAGTAATTTTCAACAATTCTCTGTTGAATACATCTCCTAAATTAGAGTTGGTCATAGTGTGTCGTGCAGCAAAAGACCCACCGAGGGGTGATGGTTGCGGAGGTGCGAGAGCCCTTTGATGGCTGCTTGCAGCTGTAATTAAACTTTAATTGGCTTAATAGTTACCAGAACACACAGAGATTACAATGTATGGGTGTGTCTTTCAATGTGAGGAAAGTTGGTTCACTAACTTCAAAGTTACCAACATAATCAGCACTTAGTGAAGAATAATCAAATAATATATGCAACGTCTATGGCCATAAAAAGAACAAAGTAGAGCCTAGATGAGCGACTCATTGAGTCACAACAGATGGGTTTCCTATTGGATTCTCTTGAATTTCAAGTTGTTGTATTCAAGAGGATTATCCTCAAAAACAATGAAAATCCTCTTGAACACTGAAATCAACAGAAATGATTATATATATATACATGTAAAATATCTACTTTAACTTTTGAAGTGAAAGAGTCACATTTAACTTTAGGGCTTTACGAAAGTGCATCCATTTAATTTAGTTTTATCAGTATTAAACCAGGAGGTTTTTACTAGCTCAGCAATAACATAAAGACGGCTCATTCCCAAAAGTGAAAGACACACAGGCAAGTGCGAACTTGATTACTTCTCTGTTTACACATCTCTTCCGGGCTCCACAAATACATTGAAACACTGTCAAAACAGCCTGCCACAGGCATGTCGCCGGTCAGCTGTTGTAACCCGACTCTCTTTCTCCGGGGGAGGGGAGCTTTAGGATGCTCTGAACACCTCCCCCAACACAGAGTCATACTCTCTAACAAGCACGTTCACACAGTGACACACACAAAAAAAAATCATTCCTCTCCTCATGGCAGCTCCCTGATGCCCCACATCCAGCTTTCAAGGACATTGCAGCACAAGCCCGACGGCCGTGTGTCGTCACCATGGGTAAACCTCTCATCCTTGCTGTCGCGTGCTGTGTGACGTACAATCCGCAGCCGGGGAGACGTGAGCTGAAGCGCATCTCACGACTCTTAGCTCTCAAATGCAGGCCCTTGTCACCTGTTGTCATGCGCCTTGAAAAGCTCTCAAAGCTTGCCAGGAGGCATTAGAGAAGAGCCAGTTTGGACAAATGATCAAAAACTCACCTTTTTGACCTGGTCATCCTTCAGTTCAGTGAAGTAGTAGGCCAGAAGCTGTGCCGCTATCATCCTGCTTCACCTCTTTGGTGAAAAAGAAACAGAAGAAATGAGAAGAAGAACCTTAAGATCCTTTCCAGTGAGGCAGGAATAACAGTTTCAGATTAGAAGCAATGTGTGAAACGAGAAGCCGGCACGTAGGGGTGTTCCCTCCCAATGCTACGGCAATGTCTGACTCTCCTCGGCCTAGGAAGTCAAAGCTGCGTTTAATGCGCTTGCATGAGATGCAGCAGAGAGGCTAGGATGGGGAAGAACTCACGCCCCTCCTACTCTGTCTCTTCCTATTGGCTGAGCTTTGTGAGCAGGCTTTTGAGGCAGACCACGGCTGACAGCCAGCCCCCTCCACGGCCTCTTCTTGCTTCTCTCCTTCAAATCCCACCTCCTTCTTCCATTTGAACCTATTCTATCATCCTCTGCTCTTTAGTCTTCCCCTCCTTTGCCTACTTTAAGAGAAAATGGTTTGCTAAAAAAAATGTAGTTTTATAGCATTACGTGTTTAAGACTCTCATTAAAATCTAGGCTGGCTGATTTGGGCGGAGAAGAAAAAAATGCTGAGTCACTTGAGTGTTGCAGAGCATGTTTCCTGCTTCAAAGGCAGGACATATGTCCCTGTGTGAAGCTAGAAGAAGAGAGGAGGCTTGGAGTGGTTTTTTGGAGGCGATTGTCAGCAAAACAACTTGTCAAAATGAAGAAACAACATTTGGATTTATGTACAGCTGTGCATGACTGAATCAAAAAAACATGAGACAATTAGTAGATGCAGTCACAGAAAAACCAGATTTATTGTTTTTGTCATTGCAAGATTTGTCTTAGCCCTGTTCAGTCCCACGGTTAACATATGGTGTGTTTACTTTTTTTTGATTTATGAGAATTGTCAAAATCTTGACTGCATCTTACATATTATTTGGATCCAAAAGTCTCAGAAAAGATCATACATGCTAAATGTTATAATGCCCATGATACAAACCACTTTTGTTTTATTCAATCATGCTAAAGTTCTAAAAAGGCAGTTCTAGAAAAGCGGTCCGAGACCTGGTATAGTTTCCACAGACACAGTCCACCTTTCTCATGGGGAAGTGGTGTCTTAATTCATTGGAATTTCACATGTAGCGGGTGTAGAGGGCAAGATGAGATTCTCGTAACTCAGCAGGGCTCATCCGGTATTGGGTGCGGGTTAGCGTAGTGGTCAAAAGAGCCTTTAGGGTGCTAGCCTTTGGTCGAACAAAAATACGATACCCGGCTGCGATGCAAGCTAGCAGGGAAGTTCAGGGGCATTTCACACTTGACTTGTTTACTTCAATTCAAACAAATTACAGTTTGTTTTCCCTACAGCTCTTTTGGGCAGGTGGGAAAGAAACAACCGAACTAAAAATTGGACCAAAAGCAGACTAAAAACCGGTCTAGAACCTGCTTAAGGTACTAATCCAAACTCTAGAGTCTTTGAGCCAGCCCTTCTCGTCTAACATAATAAGTATTGAACAAATGCATTCTGGATGGATCAGAATCCACATAAACACACTCCTAAACTGTGTTGAAACCAATACCAATACCAATACCAACATACGGTAATGAATGGATTTTTTTATGTCCAATTAAACCTTTTTTTCCAGGTCGTAAAGTAGAAATGGTGCACTGGACATGTAAGTGCAGTTCAATGGCCGATCACTCTGTACCCTTGTCTTTCCTATCTTTTCCAGTCCCTCCCTGCTCCCTCTCACTCTACTGTCTAAAGGCCACTTCACACCGATGCAATTTGAGATTATTACAAATCTTTGAATGGCTCTTCGTCTGGATTGAGGAAATATTGATACAATGACTTCCTGTCTGAAGATTGCTTTTGCGGTACAGCTGATGCACTCAGCGCCACACTGGGAAACAGTCAAACATAAGCTGTGTCTCAATGTGGGCATGCTCCCAAGTGCGTATTTCAAGGCCACAAATATCATAACATTGCGCCTAGGCCGTCTCGTTTCGCCAAAACTTGAAGGGTCTTTCAAATGCGTCATCCTTTCTTTTCGAAATGCTTTATGGCAAATACGCTTTAATTTTTATTTAAATGTAAGTAACAAGTTTTTTTTAATGACAGTATTCAATGGATTCTTTAAATACCTTTAGTGACTGGGGTACTTTGAAACATATTTGTATTTTTAAAACATGGCGTTATAAACAGTAACACGAGTAACTAAATGTGAACTAACTATTGGTGCATCTCATGAAACTCAGATTGAGGCGAGACCGTCATACTGGTTACACCTAGGGCTGGGCGATATGGACCAAAAGTCATATCCCGATATATTTAGGCTGAATATCGATATACGATATATATCCCGATATTTTTATCAAAAAGTGAGAGCAATTGTTTAATCACAGTCAAACCCAAATATGACATTTCACAAGTAGTTTTATTTAAACTGGCCGGATGAAACAATACTCAGCTGTTCCCTTGTTTTGGGGAATAAAATATAAATATATTTGAATACGCAAATAAAATATAAAAATCTAAAGTTTGTATAATGCTGTACATTCATAAATTATTAAAATATTCAATGCTGTAAGCAACTTAGGCGATTGCATTCTTTTAAACTTTTTAAACAATATTTATAGTTGAACAATGTGTTACAAGTAAATTTGACATCTACGCGGCATATAAGCAAAATAAAAATTAACTTTTTCACGAGTAAACATTTTATGTGAACTCTCATTGGCTTAGTCTGTGTAATCACATGATTGAATGCGCGTTCACGCAAGAGGGGAGTCGGAATCTGCCGGGGAGTCGAAATATGGCACAACAACGGTACACCGCGGGAAAATGAAGCTTGAAGGGAGCTTTGTGTCGGGGCTGGAGCTTTTGCGGGTTGCGGTTGGCTTGCAGCTGGGGCCTCGGCAGCGCGCAGTTTCACACACTCTTCATACTGCAGTTTGTGCCACTGTTTTAGATGGTGAAAAAGATTTGTAGTGCTTCCACCCCTGGCTGTAACTTCTTTATGGCACTCCCTACATATGACATGGTTTTGTTTCTCATCAGAAACTTTGAATCCGAACCATCTCCATATTACTGAGCCACTACTTTTTTGTTTACCAACTAATTTCTCCGCATGCTCAGCAGATGTTGTTGCTTCCTCCATGTTTGTTGAAGAGTGCCGGCGGATTGTCTGCTCCAGAGTCCAGCCCCTCCCCTCTCTGTGCCTGAAAGAGGAGGGGCGTGGCCAGGGGCGCGCGAAGTAGTGTTGAGAGCTCCGGGTTAAAGCAGTTTGCTCACAGCGCAGTTTGAACTACGCAGCCTATATCGATATATGCGATATGGTCAAATTTCATATCTCGTTTAAAAATATATCGATATATGTTTTAATATCGATATATCGCCCAGCCCTAGTTACACCCAACATAAAATAGGTTATCATCCCATAGGGCCATAGGGAAATGTGACCAAAGCAACTAAGATGAAACTATAGAGCATGTATAAATTCATGTAATACAATAGACAAAGGAAAGATAAATAAAGAAATAGAACAAAAGTAAACCATAAAACACTAGAAAATATATTAAGCAACAAAAAAATATCTTAAATTGTTCTCAAAGACATACAATTGAAATATAAATGATAAAAGAATCACTTAAAGAAAAATATCAATATTACAAGAACGTTTCATTCGTTGGTTGCACCATAAGCAAACTGCCAAAAAAACAACAGAAGAAGAAGAGGCTAGACCGTCCTGTTTACCAAGGGTTTATGCAGCCCTCGGAGGATGTTCCCAAGTCCCAGCCTCCAGAGGCTGGGTAGGAAGCGTCCTCCGAAGGCTTCTAGAACCTGGATTGTGACACAGCTATAGAAAAAATCATGGATGTCGAGTGGTTTATTCTGTTGGTGGCTGATCACAGGGAGATGTTTGAAAAAAATGTGGATTTTGCCGTTGCTATTTCTTTCCTGTTTCCTGTAAGTCGCTCTGAAATTGTGGAATGAGCGCCTCTGAGCGGCTCTTTTACGTCATTTTCACATCGAAAGCCATGCTTTTGCCAGCTTTAATTGGTTATTCTCTTTGCAAAAAAAGGATCCAATATGGCAATCCGAAACTCTTTTTCATTGACACCACTCGTTCGGTCCAATGTGTGCGCCCATGGTTTTCGTTCAAGTTGCATTATCGCAGGAAACTTCGCACAGAAAATTCAGGTTGGTGTTTATTGGCCTTTATCCATTAAAAAAATATATAAAATAAATCCACAAAATTAGATTTAAACATTACGTTTTAAATAGGATGCAGCTTAAGTTGACCAAAATGATATCATTGTTTTAATTGTCAGACATAAAGCACACATATTGACCAGTAAAGTAACCAATTTGAGCTTTATATTATAAATGTAACAAGTGTCATATATTTGAATATTTTATGAAATCGTATAAAATAAAATATTATCAATTATGCTTGTGCATTTTGTAGAATCCAGGACTGAATGGGTATGGGATGCTAATGTATGGGATTACGTTTAAAGTGATGTGACAGACACATCACATGGTTTCATTCATTCATGTATTATTACAGCAATGATGAAACTGAAAGTTCATGCCACCATTGTCCCAATGTACATAGTATAGTTAACTGTATAGTTTTTATTGTTTATAGTATTTTTGTTCTCTTTTTTAAATATATTCTATTTCTTTTATTTTACTTATGCATACTTCACTTTATTATTTATTATTTAGTACGTGTTCTTTGTTTTGCACCATCACCAAAAAAAAATCCTAGTCCTTGAAACTTGTTTCACTGACCATGGCAATAAAAACGATTCTGATTCTGATGTGGAATTGTGCGTCACAGTACTTGAATTTGAATATTAGTTCTTCACTTGAACACCTAAATTCAGTGAATTAGATTTTTTTTTATAAAAAGCTTCTGTACATTGTTGTGACAGCCATTATGACCGTTTACTGGAATTAAGCTGGTCATGTTTTATCTAAACCAGTAAAAGAAATGTGTCACTGTGTGGTACACCTCCAAGTTTCTATCACAATGGAATAATGGCCAGTTGTGCTTTGCATAGCCGAGCCATGACATCACTTCCTGGCACGCTCATTCTAGAGGGAGTGTCTGTGTTTGCTTTGTGTCCGTTAAACTGTAAATATATCGTAAAGTATGAGATATTCACTCAGGAAGTTGCTTTATTAGCCCTCAATGGGTGAAATGCAACCCCTCCCCCCCCCCCCCACACACACTTCCCCAAGAGGTCAGTTTAGTTCGACACAGAATGGATTTAAACAAATTTTCATTAATTATACATTTTTGGGGTTGGATAATTTATCAATAAAGGGAGTTTTTAAATCATATATGTTTTAAAATATAGATTTAAAGATATATTTAAAACAACCTAATTTAATTTCAAATATATCAGTATAAAACGTATCCTTAGGATAAAACCTTTTATTGTTAATTTTGGTTCTTAGAACAAAGGGTAAATGTACAAACCATTTCCTTCAGATAGTCTAAGTGTGGGACATCCCGTAGTTGTAGTTTACCAAATTGAGATTTAACAATACTATATTATAATTAAATTCTTAAGTTTAGTATATTTAAAGTTTCCGTTAAAACTGTGAATCTTACACTATACAGTGGACACTGAACGTTTTCACAGGACTGCATTTATTTTTACATTTGTGGAATGTAAACCGGATTTGTGCATTAAAGACCTCTAAACCATTTTTAAAATTTAAAAAATGTGTGTGTGTGTGTGTGTGTGTGTGTGTGTGTGTGTGTGTGTGTGTGTGTGTGTGTGTGTGTGTGTTTTAACTTAATAAGCACTGTATTTAAAAACGGTTGTCTTAATTAGCAAAACAACAGAAAATGCAGAATACACATGCATGTTTAAATTTATTTAACCAGTCTTGATTTTGCAGAAGCAGAGCAAACAACTTATCCTCATAAATTATGTGGATAAAATGAGTTTGTCCTACAATATTTGGCTTCAGTCTGTCTGGAATCTGCACTATGAAGCTGGGTGTAAACATTTAACAGTTACAGTTTACAATTTTAGAGCAGAAATGACAAATAAACCAAATTTATAAAGGTTTTAGACCATAATAGACAGAGTACATTAAAGATTTTTTAGGAAAATGTCAAAACAATCTCTGAATATTGAAGGGACAGTCTGAAGGAAAATAGATAAAGTTTCACCCTCCACTGATCTCTTTGGTTCTAGAAGTTCAATTTAGATTTATTACTTGCTCTTGCAAAATACAGCTCTAAAAAATGGAACTGTTCACTGAACAAACAAAACAATTTCTCAATTTATTACCAGCTTTATTGTGTTAAGTGGGTGATATTAGAAGACGAAAAGGTATTCATTAAGCACAATTCATTAAAGTTCAGGCATTAGCCTCATTAGCTAAACAAAAATAGTGCTGCACACAGTATTAAATTAACAAGTGAACGTGTGAGCCGTCAGGCAGGTAGGGTGCATATGCGGTGACGTGCTGGTGTGCATGGCTGCTTGCCCAGTCCTGCAGGGAAGCTAGTTAGCATTAGCAGGAAGGATTATGATGAGTAAACTTTTCCCTCCCTTCTCCATGAGGATTTGTAAGCAGGAGCTGGCCTGGTTTAACTGCTTTGATAAATCCCTTACGAGCCTAAATTAGAAAACACTAAAAGAAAATGGACTAATTTTATTTTTAAAGTGACTTTTTTCTTTGTTGCTTCTAAATTAATGGAAGAAATGTTTACAATTGTTTTGTGAACATTAGTTACACTTTTTAATAGTACTCTATGGGGCGGCACGGTGGCGCAGTGGGCGGCACTGTGGCCTTCCAGTTAGAAGGTTGTCGGCTCGCCTGTGACCTTCCTGGAAGGAGTTTGTGCTTCTCCGGGTACTCCGGTTTTCCCCACAATCCCAAAAACATGCGGTTAGGTTAATTGAATAATGTGAGTGTTTGATGGACTGGCGACCTGTCCAGGGTGTACCCCCGCTTCTCGCCCAATGTGTGCTGGAGATAGGCACCGGCAGACCCCCGTGACCCCCGGGTTTGAAAATGAATGAATGAATAGTACTCTATGCAAGAATTCACAACTAGAGGTTACAAAATGTGTCATTAGCATTTGTTATGTGCATTTTGGAACATGGCATTTTATGCCAAGATGTGCATACATTTTTAATGACGCATACATCCGATGACAAAAACGGCAAAGAGGTTAGTTACCCATCAAAACAGACTTGTTAGGGTTTGAGCAACCAAAGTTCCGTAAATCCTATTTAAATTTCTCAGAGCATTACTGTTTTTCAGATTTCGGTGCTCTTTTTTGAGAGCCTAAACTTGCTCGCATTTCACACACACACATCAGAACTGGTGAAAATTTACATCTGTTTGTAGTTCAAAAAGTGGGTGTGGCAAAATGACTATAGCGCCACTTAATGTATGTCAGTTTATGTTTTGCACTTTCAGTTTGTTGGACTTGTTGGAAGTCGGCCACTTTTGCACATGTTGTTATTTAACAAAACCCCCCTAGAGATTTTATCTATTCATCTCAAAACGCCATCAGTCTTATATTAAGGCATATGTGATATTAAATTGCGAAGCTTTTTTGAGTTCGTTAATCGATGCTCTCACCGCAGCCATCGAAAGTTGACAATTCACAATGAACAAGTCAGTCATACAATATCTGAGATTACCAAAGATTGGTCCCAAATTTACCAATTATGTTAATAGTCCATGTCTGAACACATTTAAAACATACAATCTCGGTTATGGTGCCACCAGGTGGCCAAAGGAGGAAACACATTTTTGTTTTGTTACCAATTTTCAACAAGAATCTTGGCCAAAACGATACCAAAGATATTTAGACTCATTAGCGCCGCCTGGGGATCATGACACTCATTTTTTTTAGTCTGTATTGTTCAGTAGATTTTACATTTCTCGCTTGAAAACAGGATTGGTTGTAATACATACTGCATTATGCAAACGATGGTGCCAGAGGTGCTCAAGCTTATTTTAATACCTTACACAAGAACAATCTCTAACTGAGCTTTGCTATATTTTTAAAGCAAAACAGCAGTTTAGTAGAGTTAGCATGATTAACAAACCTTCTCAGACTAAATCAGTGAACACTAGAGTAACTCTGATACTGTCATGACATTCCTCTGTACGCAGCCACCGCCCCCTTTAGTCAGGCCTCAGTGAGCCTTTCAATCTATCTGCCGATGCAAAGCACTCACTGAGTCTGAACAAAAGCACTGCCAGAAAAGGGCCCTCAGATGACAAATCTCTAAAATGAACTCATGCTGTACACTGTGATTGAAAGCAAGCTTTATTGCACTATTCATCAGAAAAATTATTAGATGAACATAAAAATACATATAAATTACAGTAAAACGAGAAACAACGATTTAATAATTGACATCTTAAAATTATGTACAGAAAACTTATGTCTTAAAGAGCCCTCACCGTAAACAAGATGTTTATTAGTTGCTTAAGAAATTTGACATCAATCTATTCAAATTAACATAATAGTTTTTGCCTGGGCTGATCAAATCGGCAAAGACCACAGTACTGGTAAACTAAAGCAAAGGTTGCCTACTTTGCAAACCAATACAATTGTAGTGGCTAGCTAAGTTCTTGTCTCTCAGTGTGATGTTGTCGGGCTACAGCTGTGATCAGTGCTGCCCCTTTGCCGCTGCCATCCTCTGATAAGGTGAAATCCACTTCACATTTGGGGGCAAGTTCTTTGACGGTGTTCTTTAAGATTGTTGAGAAGCTGCCACAAGATAAAAACAAAGTTAAAGCTAACAACCCTGCAATCGGGGAATGCAAACGTTTGTATCTTTACTTACTGAGGGTGTAGCTTGTAAAGAGTGCCGTCGACTCCCACGGTAATCTCAAGATGGTCCAGTGCACGGTTCTCCCTGATTTTGTCAACAACAGCAGCCATTCCTGCTCCACAGAGCTGTGCTGCTCTGCGGGAAACTGCTCCACACACTTCCTTCACGATGATACTGTCATCACATGTGCTGTCCAGGCCCAGACTCTGGAGAATGCACCTCACTTGAAGTAGCGCCAAACGGTCACTATGTTAATGGGACAAGAGATAATCACTAGATCGCTGTGAGATTACTGTGATGAACAGGCAACCTGTTGGCTTTCACATAATAAACAACTGGAATTGATGGCTGATAAGCAAATTAAGGTCAAAGGCACGGATACCTTTACATTCACCTCTCCAGTCGCCTGGACACATGCAGAACCAACGACAGCTCTACTCACCTCCTTCACTCCACTCTCTGAACCTCAAGTCTCTAAACTTCTCCTCTCATCACATCCAACCACCTGTCCGCTAGATCCTGTACCTTCTCACCTGCTTCAGGCCATCGCTCCTACCATTTTTCCAGCTCTTACTCACATCATCAACTCATCTCTCGCCTCCGGCACCTTTCCAGACACCTTCAAGGAAGCTCGGGTAACTCCTCTGCTCAAAAAGCCTGCTCTCAACACTTCTGAAGTAGAAAACTATAGACCCATCTCACTTCTACCTTTCACTGCAAAAATTCTAGAACGTGTTGTTTTTAATCAATTGTCTTCTTTCCTTACAGACAATGAGCAACTCGACAAGAACCAATCAGGATTCAAGAACGGCCATTCAACTGAAACTGCTCTTCTATCGGTGACTGAAGCACTCAGATCTGCCAGAGCAAACTCAGAATCGTCAGTTCTCATTCTGCTAGACCTCTCTGCAGCCTTTGACACGGTGAACCACCAGATCCTCCTGACCACACTCGCTACTAAAGGTATCTCCGGCACTGCCTTGGATTGGCTCAAGTCTTACCTCTCTTCCAGATCCTTCAGAGTCGGCTGGAGGGACAAGGTGTCCAAGTCACAGCAGCTGCTCACAGGAGGGATCAGTTCTTGGACCCCTACTCTTCTCTACCTACATCACCTCCCTGGGTCCCATCATCAACCGACACGGCTTCTCCTACCACTGTTATGCTGACGACACTCAACTCCACCTGTCATACCATCCTGATGATACTACTATTACAAGCCGAATAACTGACTGCCTGAATGACATTTCTACATGGATGAAGGACCATCACCTCCAGCTCAACATGGCAAAGACTGAACTGATGGTCATCCCTGCAAACTCCACTGTCCAGCATGACTTCACCATACAACTAGGGTCGTCGACTATCTCTCCATCCACCTCTGTCCGTAGCCTTGGAGTGATCTTCGATGAGGAACTGACATTCAAGGAACACATTGCTAAAACTGCTCGATCTTGCAGATTTGCCCTGTTCAACATCAGAAAGATCAGACATCTCCTCACAGAACATTCAACCCAACTTCTGGTCCAAGCAATGGTCATATCAAGACTCGACTACTGCAATGCTCTTCTCGCTGGACTTCCTGCATGTGCGGTCAGACCCTTTCAGATGATCCAGAACTCGGCAGCTCGACTGATCTTCAAAAAACCAAGAAGAGCACACGTCACCCCTCTCCTCATCTCTCTCCACTGGCTTCCCATTGAAGCTCGAATCAAGTTCAAATCATTGACGCTGTCTTCAGTATTTCTACAGGAGCTGGACTGTCAGATTATATTTTATTATTCCAGACCTAATGAAGAAATCCTTGTGTTCTAGTTTGGATGCACTCCACTGCCTTTTTCTGTAGTTGATTTTTGGATTTAAATCATTCATATCACAAAAAACATGTATTTTAGCATTATAGGAGAGGACCATTGTTAAATGTTTAATAATTAAATTTAAAAAAGATGTCATTTATCGCTTTGAAAGTGTAAAAGCAAACGAAGATCAATCAAAGGGGGATAGTAAGCTGGAGATGGTAACTGCACCTCTCAATCTGTGAGAGAAACTTGGTTTCAAAGATTCCTTTGGTCTTCAGTCTCTCTGTGATCCGACCACGAAAGAGCAGTCCGCGCTTTGTCAGATCAATAAGGATCTGCCTTACGATCTCTCCCAAATACATGCCACTGGTCATCTTTTCAAACCTGAGAAGATTGAACAAACGTTGATTATTGACAAATAACAAACACAACACCACCAAAGATTTTTATTCGTAATCAAATAACAAATGACTAACAAATTGCCACTGAATTCCAGCATAATTTTGCTCTAAACAGAATATTTTTGTAAGGAAATTTTAATACTGCACCACCACCTTGTGGACAGAGCATGAAAGCATTGCATTTTATGCAGAGCTATTCGCAATCCCCTTGAAAATGTCGAATAGAAATGGTCATATTTACCTTTGTTTTCCAGCATTGAGTGAGCCACTGTCAACCTCTCTGTCATATCTGGTCCGAATGTCCTCAATGTTATCATTTTCTCCAAATCCACCCCACTCAGTGTTTACACACATCTGGCCTTCATCACCTTCAACCAGCTCAATGTTCTTCATCTCTTCCATGTAGCAAACATTGCTCCCAGTTCCTGACAGATGGATAGTCATCACACTATTTGCCACGTACTTAATTGTTTCTTTTTGTTTTGGAACTTTTACTCACCAGCAATAAGACCAATCTGACATTTAGGGTCCTCGTATGCACATGTCATCATAGTTCCAACTGTGTCATTCACTATAGCTACAATGTCAAGGTCGAATTCCTGAAAGAACAGTAATAAATGGAATTATTTCTCTAAAGCTTCAATTGTCAAAGTTGTAGTGATTACATTTATCTACATAACTCATTATAATATTGATAATTCAGTTTGATCAACTAACAAAGAATGACCTTCATCAAACTGAAATTTTGTGTTTAGCCACGCAACAGGAAATTCTGCCTCCTAAACACCACTTTCAAATTAAAACACGTCTTTACCCATGTTAAAAGAGCCGTAAGCACTGCATTTTACCCAGTGTTCTGCTTCGGACCAGGGTTAGTCACAAACAGGAAATGGCAGCCTTTCAAAGCGTTTACTAAATAGTGTACATAAAAATACTTTGTGTCATTTGAAAATGGCAAGTCCAGTCATTATCCTTGAATGTGCCGTTTACAATTAAACGCCACGGATGATGACTTCTTAAATGAAACAATTTTTAAATCTGATAACTGAAAGTGACTTGTTACCTGCTGTATGGCCAATCAGTTGCAACAACATCGCAAATATGCAAATTAGAACCCGGGGTTTCGTGAAACGTCTGTTATTGAAAACCCAGGATTAACCGTTAACCCAGTTAACCTTTTAAATGTGAAACGCCCTAATCAGTATTGCCTCTAAGCATAGTGACCGCTTTAGAAATGTTGAACATTAATTGGTCAAATAAAAGAGTAGGAACTAAAGCAAAATTTCCGCTTGAACTAGAACATGTGCTCACATTTCTTCTTTTGATGGCCTCTCTCAGCATGTCCACAACATCGTACCCCTCACAGTCTGTAGCTTTGAAGCCTTTAGTCCAACAGACCAAATCACCCTAAACAAGCCAAAGACATAAGGATAAATAAATAATTGAGGGAAGTGTACAAACTTTTGAGAATTTTACAGATAACTAAGTGTGTTTTTTTTTTACCTTGTCTATACCGGTCTGACTGCAAGGGAAAGAGAAGGTGAAGCCTAGTGGCAGACGAGTGTTTTTCATTCCCATGTAGTCCAAGAAATCTGAGATGCATTGAACAATGTGATCAAATAACTGAAAGGGAAAATATTAAAACATTGTAAGTTCTTGTAAATGCTGCTACAAAGCTTTCTTACAAGTTACTTTCTTACAAGTTACGTTTTACGACGTGTATAGACTTCATTCATTGGACATTTTTTTCACAATCAATTTCTACGATGCATTGGTATCTCATAAATATTCATGAGCCTGAGCTCACTTATCCAATGGGAATGTGTTAATTATCAATGGCTCTTAACTCTTCGCCTTCCTCTGGGTACTCTGGTTTTTCCACAACCCCCAAAATATGCATCGGTTAATTGAATTCCCCTCAAGAGTGAACGTGTGAGTTACCTGTCACCCTGAAAGGAATAAATTCTTGACAAGTCAAGTTGCAAGATGGGTCTGTTTTGTGGTGCAAAATTTCTTGGGTCATGCGTGGCTTTCCTTGTGATGAAATCAGATGTAAATGGGTGGTTGGTTGATGTTGAAACTCTGGATTTGTACCAAGCATTTCAAATGAAAGTGCAATAGGAACTGGAGAATAGTGGCATGCGGTTCCAATTCTAGAGGACATCTATCCCACGGGCATTTGTGCATTTTATCGGCCATCATTATCAAATTTCCCTCAGTCGTCTGGGTGGGTGCTTACATTCAAAAAGGCTAGAAAGAGGACCTGCATCGGTAAGCATGTCTCAGTTTAGGGGATTGGAGGAGAGTGGATTCCTTGACCTCAACTGCTTTTTGCTGCTACTAAATTCGTTGTCACCGTCATTTTTTAATGTTTGTGGTTTCGGGGGCTGATGTCTTGAACGTAAATCTTAACTTTGCTCACATCTCTCTTTCTCTCTATGCCATCCCCCACCCCGCGCCCCCAACTCTGTGCAGCAGTTCATGCCCATTTCATTTGCATGCATTACGTTGGCTTGTCAATTCGTCTTTTGCTTCGGACCAAAAATTCCGAGTGCATCTCCTCGTAGACCACCAAATTTCACCAATACATCCAAACTGGTCTGACTCACGTTGCCCTTTTTATTCAGACTGATACCACTAAAGGAATTCTGGGAAATTGCTAAGAATGCTGAAAAATGTTCCATTGACTTAACATGGGGTCAAAAATGTAACTCAAACTGAGAATCTCATAGAACCTTCAAACTTACCATTGACTGATAATAAGAATAAATGGGAAATAGCAACAGAAATGTCTTTAAGATGAAACATATTAGGAAACTGGGGTTTGTTTATGTTAATCATAGTAATAACTTACATTTGTAATGACATTACTGACAGCTGCCTAGCAATCACATTTTCGGAACTATAGTTAAGTGTTCGTTAAAGTTTTGGAAACACGACAGTAGGTTTAGGTAACTTATTCTGAAAAAGGCAACATTATATTGTCACTGATCCTCCATAGCAACCAGACAGTTTACCATAGCAACCAATTTGGGATATCCCTGTCTTAGCTTAGGAAATCAGAGAGGCACGGTGGTTGGCTTATGTTACTCATAGTGACAAAGAGAACATTATGCTATGTCACTGTCTAGCAACTAGACTGTTTACCATAGCAACTAACTATTGAGATCTATATCCGAGCATAAGGAATTTATAAATACATGGGGGTTGGTGTAGATTGCTCATTTTGACATGGGGGTCTTTGAATGAGGTCATTAACCCTTAGGGCTGCAACAAACGATTATTTTGGTAATCGATTAATCTCATTAGACAGACTCATTAATTAGATTATTAGACAAATTAATCGATTATTTTAATGATTAATCAGTAGCCTTTGAGCGATTATTTTGCTTTTTTAACTAGTTAAAATAATGAGTTACACATTTTCTAACTAATACATAAAATAAGAAAATCACTTCAGCTTTTGAAATAGTTGTTTTCTTTAAGTTTTCTGATTCTGTTACACTCAAATTACACACAAATGCTCTCTAAGCATTGTTTGCATGTTTTGTTCTAATTCAATAGAAATAAATAAATAATCAGCTGCATTACAGACAAAAAGAAAGTTGAATGTGAACATATCTTGACAGCAGCATTAATAATTGTTGGTTTATCACTCGTTTTAGTTCATCAAAAGTAATATCCCAGGGAAATTAGATGAAACTAGATATTTGGAGGGTGATAATCTAACAATTCTTAAAAAATCTGGCAACATTTCAAAATGTAAGAAACAAATAAAGATAAGTTTAGAATCAGCATAAGATATTGAATGGTGTTGAAATGCTTTGGTGTGTTGTCTTCATTTTATTTGTATTTTTGACTTTTAAAGCTGTTAAGATAAACTTTCCCCATTGTGGGACAAGTTTTTTTTCCCATAATGTGAATGGATCTATATAGCTTTTTATTTTATACCAACGATTTTTTACTTTGTTTAATCCTTCTTTTTACGTTAAATGTTAATTATTGTAATGAATACGCAAATAAAATATAAACATCTAATGTTTGTATAATGCTGTACATTCATAAATTATTACAATATTCACTGCTGTAAGCAACTTGCTTTAGGCGATTGCATTCTTTTAAACTTTTTAAACAATATTTATAGTTGAACAATGTGTTACAAGTAAATTTAACATCTATGCGGCATATAAGCAAAATAAAAATCAAAACGTCTTCACGAGTAAACATTTTATTTGAACTCTCATTGGTTTAGTCTGTGTAATCACGTGATTGAATGCGCGTTCACGCAGAGGGGAGTCGAAATCTGCCGGGGAGTCACCGGGATGCTTCCTCTTTAAGTGCTCCAACATGCACGTAGTGCTCCCGTGAAAAGCAAGTTCCATCTTGCATGTATTGCACACGACAGCATTTTTGGTTAAGTTTAGTAAAACTTTCCCAAACCTTACTCGTTCAGATTCGTTTGATCTCCATTATAATTCGTGCTGAGTTTCATTCTACTGCAGAAGCATTCGGGAGGGGTGCATCAGACTCTAGCGCTACAGCGCCATAGTGCTCAAATCGCGACACGTGACCCTTACAATAGGTCACATGACATCAAACGACTACTCGACAACACAAATATTTGTCGACAATTTTTTATCGTCGACAATGTCGACTAATCGTTTCAGCCCTACTAACCCTTCTATGCCAACCAAAAAGGCTACCTTAACAACCATTCCTTTTTGCTTATAAAAATACTTATAAAGCCAACTTTAAAGTTTGTGTTCATACTTTAGCCATCTGATACCTGAAACAGGTGGTGCTCATGACCCTTCAAACAACCATAAACAAAACAAACAGATTCTTTAAAGATACCATAATGGTGGAGTACGCGTCAGTGAGCTTTACCATCAAAAATGGTTCATTAGATCAGAGTTTAATGGCAGTTCTGATTTTTACTTTCATATAAACTCATTGTAATTTTGTTCATTTCGTTGAAAAGTTAATGGGTAAATGTTTAAGGCCAGAAACATTAATGAACACATGTCTGGAAAACGGGTGCCGTATCGATTGCTTATTTCATTTGTGTGCACGTGTGTGTAAACAAAAGTGTAGTATTTGAAAGTTATCTATGACATTTAAATGCTGAGTCACCTCTTCTCCCGTGCCCTGCATGATCTCCAGAGGGATGGCATAAATCTTGTTGTACATACGAACTGACTTCCGCAGGCCGGTGCGAATCTTAACCACCAACACACGGAAATTAGTTCCGCCAAGATCCAAGGCAAGGAACTTTCCTCTTTCTGTGAAAGCATTAGCATTTGGGTCATAAAGAAAACTACTTTGGTGTATTCGTATCAGTATATACCTGTTCCATCCGGAGTCCTGTAAACATATGTGGGCAGCATTTTAACAGAGGCAGAGGAATGAGAGTCTTTCTTCAAGCCTCTTTCCAGCTCCACATGCATCTTCTTCTTCACTTCCAGAAGTTGTTTGGAAGTCAAAGCAAAGTCTGCAAGCGTATCATCAATCTCTTTTCTTCGAGAAGCTAACCGCTGAGCCACTGCAGTCACCATAGCTGCACCTTTGGCACTCCCACTTTCAGATAGCACAAAACGCACATGGCAGTCTGGCACCAGGTGACGTACCACCTTGTGTAGTCTCTTAGGGTACCTTTAAAGTGTAAAGTTTTATACCAAGTTTGGTTTTTAAATACTTGTACATTGAACAGATTTTACACAAATAGTTAAATTCTCACTGTGGATGTGTTCTGTAGACAGTGCCATCCACTCCTACAGTTGTACGAAGCGTCTTCATTTTTTTGTTTTCACGGATTTGTGTCAGGATTGCAGCCAAAGCGGCAGCAACCAGATTTGCTGACCGGAAGGACACAATGGTGCAGACATGCTGGACAGCAATGCAGTCATCATCACTGGGATTGACTCCCAAGTCTTCCAGGATCTCTCTGGTGTTCTCCAAGCCACATTTATACCTGAAAAACATCCATACTTTTAAAACATCTTAATAGTTACGTTCACACTAGAGGTTTATTAATGTAATGGAAAATCAATGTCTTTTTCATATTAACGGCTCCTGAGACAAGATGTATGGACACAGAAAAATGGACAATTTATTTAATTTCAAAACAGATAAACGAAAGCAACAGATTAGCTAGCATCCTATGTGCGTGTGGAGCGTGGGAGGGCAGGCACATCAACACCCTTCATCTTTAAACTGCCCCATAGAAGTCAAACGTAGAAGTGTAACAATATATCATGGCACAATATATCACAATACAAAATTGTCACTATACATATTGTGAAACTTTGTCGTCTAGGAGCTGAAGTGGAGTGATTCTAGTCACTTCTGAAACTTCTTTACTTTGTCTTGTTTTTTTTTGTAATTTTTACTATAAGACAATTATCCTTTAGTCACATTTTAAACAAGAAAGATTAGAAAATCAGATTAATATCAAGAGTAAAAAAAAGATGACCTAGTGCAAACATTAACACTGACCCCTAGTGGATGGATGGTATCAAATGCTCTTGTACAAATCGAACTAGACCCTAGCCTTTTTAGCTTTGTTGTCTCAAAATGTTTTCAATTACATTTCTTCCAATAATGGTTCATATATAAATAGTGTAGTAAAATAATATGATGCAAAATTTATCGTGAACATAACATCGCGGTACACCCCTAGTCAAACGTCATTTCATGATTCACAGTGTCATGTTAGCACATTTTATTTTCCTTCTCTCACATTACCCAATTGAGGTTTTTATGTGCTAAATCACATTAAAGCAAATATGCCGAAAGCCTGAAGTTCAAAGAGCAGGCAACAAAGGTTGCTATGGAACATAATGAAGCGCTTACACATTTTAAAAATGAGTAAGCAGTCTGAAGTAAGCATGATGTTCCCCATGTCAATATAAGTACCATACACCAAACACCATGCCTCTATGATTTTTCGTAATATGAGATAGACCAAATTGGTTGCTATGACAGGCTGTCTGATCACTCTGGAGGGGTAGGGGGCATTAAAATGTACATTTTGTCACCATATCCTGGTTTTGTCGCCATGTTTTGTCGTTGCCCGGGCGTAAAAAATGTACGTTGTGTCTCTATGATAAAAAAAAAACACAAAAACAAACAAGTTCAAGTTTTAAAGATATTTTCATTGCATTTTTTAAGGCCATTAAAAGGTGGTGGTATATCTTTACCCCTTCTAGAGATGATTCTTTTGCACAACGCTTGGTATGGTCTTGCATAGACTGATAACCTCCAATAAAGTGTGGTCGGTTGGAAGCTTTTATGAGATTCTCAGTTACCAGCATTATCAGCGGTTTAACTAATTGGCAAAGTTTGGTGGCTGTATCTCAAATGGTTTAGGAGAAGTGTTTAGATTTTTTTTT
Organism: Danionella cerebrum; assembly: GCA_007224835.1. Taxonomy (NCBI): domain Eukaryota; kingdom Metazoa; phylum Chordata; class Actinopteri; order Cypriniformes; family Danionidae; genus Danionella; species Danionella cerebrum. Next base: position 645,008 of record SRMA01025840.1, on the reverse strand, counting down.
TAAGCAAAAGATGAAGTCAACATAATTTAAAAAAATATATTGTTGTCCGTTGCCTGCTGCTTTCAGTGACATAAAAGTTGATAAAAGCAAAATTGTTTGCTCAGGCCGAAGTTGCAATTAAACACAAATAGGATTTTAGATTTGGGCCCCACCCTGTGCAAACCCTTGAAAATAATTAGTCCTAGTCAGAATAGTCTGTCATTTTATCTATAAATAGAAATAGCTCATAATCTTCAATCGTGATTTTCAGTTTTTACACTTACTGTTCAATCAAGCAGATATGGTTGGTCTGTAAAGTCCCCTTGGTGCGGAGAGCATCAGACACGTGGCCATTAAACAGCAGGCCCTTTTTGGCCATCTTTAGCAGGATGAGTCTTACAAGCTCTCCCATATACATCCCACTCACCATTTTCTCAAACCTGGAAGAACAATCACAGGCAAATTAGAAACAAACACATCTTTTCACACCCTTTTCACTATTCCTTTTTTAACGAATGAAATCGCTAGCTAGTGAGGGTCAACTAATTCGAGACTTACAATTGTTTTCCTGGATTTATTGAGGCTGCATCAATTTCCCTGTCAAAGCTTGTAATGAAATCATCAAGCACACCATCATCTCCGAATGCCCCCCATTCAGTGTTAACACACATCCTGCCTTCATCTCCCTCTACCATGTCGATGTGGCGCATTTCCTCCATGTAACATGCATTAGTGCCCGTCCCTGAGAAAGCAAATCAAAGTCAAATTCATTCCAAATTAAATGAGAGGCTGCTTTGTTGCAAATCTACAAGTCTTCTGCGCATTCCATTGACTTTTCTGAGAAAAGTTGTTGAAATGAATGGTCTTACCAATAATTAACCCCACTTCACAGTTCTGGTCATCATATCCACAAGTCATCATGGTCCCCACTGTGTCATTAACCATTGCCAGGACATCCACGTTAACATCCTTGCACACACAACACAAAATCCTCAATTTGTTATAAATAATTCTATAATACGCAATTCTGTGAAGAAAAGACGATCTACTTCTTTGATGAAAATTACAAACTTTAAATCTGCTGCAAGTGAAACGATTGCATTTGTATTATATACCTGTGGCCCAAATGATTGTGAAAGGAGTTGTACATTAAGATATCAAAAATAACCCCACAAATAACTGAAATACAGGGCTCTCTGAAAAAATGTGGCATGGCTGCTTCTAGGAGCAGACACTTGAAGAAAAATGGGTTGCATGGTCGCCAACTTCTGGAACAAAGTTATTTGGAGTGATGGAAAATTGAACTTTTTGGACAACCAGAGTCAACAAGGCCTTTGATGAACAGAACACCATCCCCACTGTGAAACATGGAGGTGGGTCACTGATGTTTTGGGGATGTGTGAGAACCAAAGGCCAAGTGCACTTGTCATTGGTTACACCAGAACAAAGTGAAGGCTCTGGAGTGTCCATCACAGTCTCCTGACCTCAATATCATTGAACCACTCAATTCAAGAGTAAACTTTTGCGAGCTGCTTTACCAACAGAGAAGATAAAGAACCTCATCGACAACTACCTCAAGAGACATCATTGATGTTAAAGAGGGAATACAAAATATTGAGAGCTGTGTAAACTTTTGATCAGGGTCATTTGGAAAGTTTCTGTTGTCAATATGTTTAAAAAAATAGCACAGTTGTTTGATAATAAATGGATTGGCTTCACCCATCAACTAACTGCGAGTGGGAAAAGCCTTTATGTTGTCACAACTGTGTTTTGTGAAATACCAGTGTAAATAGAATGTTACAAAACCAAACTTTGTGAGATTAACTCACTTTCTATTTATTTTTTATTGTAAAGAAGAAATGTTTACATACCTCAACTTTATGGATGGATTTCCTTAATGACTGTACCACATTGGTCCCTTGAACACCTCTAACCTTGAAATTCTTGGACCATGACAGAAGGACACCCTGGGGGGAGAGATCATTGACTTACAAACACATTCATTCCTTTCACTGTTGTAATGATAAGAAAAACAAATGATTGATACGATTATTTTACAAGTCAAACCTCAGCTGTACCTCGTCGATTTTGGACTGTGCGCACGGGAAAGAGAAAGTGAACCCCAGTGGTTTTCTATTGTGATTAATTTGGTGTTTCTGTACAAAAGCTTTCAAAGATTCTGCCACGTGATCAAATAGCTGTAAGGAATGAAAAGCAATTCAAAATAGTAAAAAAAAAAAAAAGCACAAACAATCAACAGTCACTTTTTGTTAAAAACTATCTAGTCTTCAACCTTCAGCTACCAAACTATCCAAACTGTTCTGCTATAGCTTTTCAGACTGGCACCACTAATGGAATTCTGAAAAATCGCTTTGATTTCTATGAAATTTTCCTTTGACTTTTCAAAAAGCTGTAACTGCAGAAGAAAACTGTGAAACTCATTCAGAGTTATGATCACTATTATGGAGGTTAAAAGAAAGTGTAAGGACTTTCTAACCACTGTGCAAACGTATTTGAACTAGAGTGGGTCAAATGTCAGCCCGGATGTTACATTGCCAATGAAAATGAGAAGGAAATGGGTTCCATTCATTCCCAATAGGCCATTGAATTGCACTGAAATCCAACACGTAGTTCTTGCTGCAGGCAGTAGCCTGGTGACACAACCCATCTGCCGTGACGACATGCATTTGCCAACATCACATATGTTTTAGTGCACATGTGCAAATGGGGATTTCTTTCAAATCGACGTGAATCAAGTTAGGGTTCAAGTCCACCAGTAACTGAGTCCTCGAGTCATTGATTCCATTATAATCATCCGACAAACATCCGGGTAGCAAACATCGGTAGCAAACATACAGGACAGTCCCAGGCTCCGCTTCTTCATACCTCCACGAACTCCTCCAGCTCTACGTCCCCTCCAGACGCCTCCGCTTAGAAAATGACCAGCGTCTCGTGGTCCCATCTCAGAGCGGCAAAAAATCTCTCACCAGGACCTTCTCCTTCACAGTTCCTGGCTGGTGGAATTCCATTGCCGTCCCATTATGGAAAGCTGAATCTCTCTACGCCTTCAAAAAGCAGCTAAAAAACTCTACTCTTTCGAGAGCACTTACTAACTTAACGTACTTACTTACTTACTAACTTAACTAAAAAAAAAAAAAAAACCTCTGAAGCACTGTTTTGATCTGTACTAGCCCGAATGTGTTCTATGTGTATGTCTACTGATCCATCCACTTTGTACCAAACTGCTTGATGTTTACTCCCAATGTAAGTCGCTTTGGATAAAAGCGTTTGCTAAATACATAAATGTAAATGTAAATGGTACAATCGTGTTTCATATTTTACAGAACGCACGTACTGTGAAATCCACCTTTATATGCACAGGCATGACATCAGTGCGCAACAGTCTGCAGCAAGGATGGTTTCAATCTCATAGGTTTCCGATGTTAAAGACCAAGTGGAACTGGATGCCTACACTAACAATATTAAAAGTCCAATATTTCAAAAATACAAAAGAACCATATTTTAATGGATTTGACCCTTCTTCAAATCTTTCCTAGCCCACTATGCAACAGACTATTCAGTCAGACATTTCCTAAACATTAGATGGTAAAGACAGGGAGTTGCCTTAATTTAATCAGCATAAAAAGATTACAACATTAGGTCTTTGACTCCTCCCTTTGAAAGTTTCAACTGCACTTTATCAAACCAACAAAGAAGTGTGTGTTATAAACTTTAGCCATCTAGTGAGAAGACATATCTGCAGTTGATTCCTTTTTGTTGGAGAAAAAAAACATACCTCTGATCCTCTTCCATTGAGAATCTCTTCAGGGATGGGAAAGGTTTCACTCTCCATCTGAACTTTCCCCTTCCCATCTTCTGAAACCTTCACCTGTAGCACTTTAAATTTTGAACCTCCCAGATCCAATGCCAGAAACTCTCCCTTCTCTAAAAAAAAATAAATAATCTTAAACATTTTTATTTCCTTTACAAAAGACAATGAGCATTAGTGTGTAGATCCCCTTCGTTTCTCCCATTGTGAGCTGGGATTGGCACCAGTAGAGCCCAGTGACCCTATTCCACTGAATGAATATAAAATGGCCGCAGAATTTCCCGGCACAACACATGTTACATGAAAAGAAAATGTACCCGAGCCATCAGGGGTTGAATAAACATGCGTCGGAAGCATTTTCACTGCTGCTGCCGCATTGCTCTCATTCGACAGTCCTTTCTTCATCTCTAGACGAAACCGAGCTGATATGTCTTTCAACTGATCATCTGACAGCCGCATGGCGTACAGAAACCGGTCGACCTGCCGATGAGAACATCTGGTTATTTCAGTTCAAAGGCGACTTCTTTTCTGTCTTCTTAGACCTAAGAGATTAAATAAAAACTTGCGCACTCTCATTTTTGACAGTGATATTTCGGGTGTTTGGTTGCTAGACAGTTTGAGAACACGGAAAAGGTCTCTATGATTCTCTGATGAAGTCAAGCAATGTCAAATCTGTGTGAAATTTGAATATTGTGATAAAGTTCATTATTTTCCGTTTTGTACTGATAAACATTTTCATATTTTTTAGATTCATTTACACACAACTGAAGTAGTTCAAGAATTTTATTGTTTAACTATTGAGGATTTCGACATACAGCTCATTGAAACCTCAAATCTCAAAAAAATAACATATTTCAACCGATTAATAAAAGAAAAGTGTTTTTAATACAAAAAGTCAACTTAAAAAAGGAAATCTTCATCTCCATAAAGCTTTTCAGCAGATGTGAAGTGCTCAAAAATCTCCTGATAGCTAGCCGCATCAACCCTGCCCTTGATAAAACACAGTGGACCAACACCAGCTGCTGACATGGCACCCCAGACCATCACCGACTGTGGGTACTTGACACTGGACTTCAGGTAATAAAAGGCTTGAACTACTTCAGTTGTGTGTAAATGAATCTGAAATACATGAAAGTCTAATGTTTATCAGTACATTACGGAAAATAATAAACTTTATCACAATATGCTAATTTGTTTAGAACAACCTGTATAATCAGGGCACAATTTTACAATTGATAAACCCTTTTGTTTTTCAGCCAGTTTTCAAAATTTCTCTGTTTCACCAAATTGAATGATTTTTGGTGAGAAACATAATTTTTACACATATTTTGGGGCAAAATTCTGAAAAAAATGCACTCTCTGCAAACTTACTAACCTTTTGTTATTTTCATGCCTTTTTAATTTTGCACAGGCCTATCTCAAGGATTAATGGTTCTACATGGTGATCAACAGTAAAAAAAAATAAAAAAATTACCTCTTCCATACAGGAATGACCACCAAAAATTAAAAATGCATGAAGAAGGGAGAAAACCACAAACCATCAATACCAATCCTTTTACTGTTTAATATGTCCAAGACTGTGATAAAAGGTGAAAAAAATCCAGGCCACAATCATTTTTCATATTGAAATTAAGTCTTATTTTGCTGGAATCAGTGGCATTATGTAAGATCTTGGCAATTAAAGGCTAAAAATCCTGGATTTTTTTTTTTTTTTTTGTGGTTTTAATTAGAACTGAGATATATAAACAAACTTAAGGAATTGGTGCGATATATTTTGCAGCAGTTTAACTTAGTGGCTGTTTTCAGGAAAGTGAATTTTAACAATGCACACAGGTTTAAAAATAAAAATTATGCTGGGAAAGATAAAATAGGCATTTCATGAGGTAAAAGCTTTACTGCTATAAAATGATGCCTACATTTTATCAGCAAAACACTGATGTTTCATCAGTCCATAGCTCATTACCCTTAGGTAGATTATCTATAGGCTTTTAATAAACGTTATTTAAGGTTACATATAAAACAAATGTGGTATTATAAATGTTTAAGAACCATCCCAGGAGGTCTTTGTTGCTTTCATCTTTTAGTGTAAGGCTTTATGCTTGATGTGGTTCAGAACGTGAGTTCTAAAACTTCTTAGCAAACCATTAAAAGATTAAGTAGAATATTAATTACCCAGTTGCTTACAAAATGCACATCTATCATTCATTCTTTATATCTGCTCAGAACAAGGTGTGAACCGAACTGAAAAGAAAGAGCTCAATAAAGACAGATGAGGAGGGCAAGGTCCTCTCTCCACATGCTGTCTTGTATCTGCTCTGAGAGAGCGTGTGTGAAAGAGTTAATGATTCCACAGGCCACAATGTAATCACTCACATGAACTGATCAAAAGGTGAACACAATTACAAAGGAACGCGAGCTTCATCAAGAAAGATCGCTTTTATATTATTCAGAAAGTAATGCTTACCTTTTTAATCTGATCCTCCTGCAGCTTTGAGAAGTAAAAGGACAGTAAGTGGACTGCAAACATCCTGCCGAACTGAAATAGATGTTAAAATGCTAAAATAAAGCTATGATGCGATTTAGATCCGCCTTGTGAGCGATCCTAGTGTGACTGACACAAGTTTTGAGCTTGGCTGTGAATCATCAAGAGTTGTGCTCTAGCTTTTCCCTCCCCTTTCACGGTTAAATAGTTAATGGCCAAGCCTCGTCCGGCCCTCTGCTCTCCAGTCTCTCCAAGCACTGTGCTGTGATCCACTTCAGCCAAGAGCAACAATCATGAGCAAAACAATAGATCAAGACGAAGCCAGTGTGTAAACATCCTTAGCGAGGAGTAGAAAGGTATTTGTTAAAAACAGAAGGGCCTTATCCGCACTGTCCAGGGTAGATCTGATGAGACCAATGAGAGCCTGATGAGTTTGGCTTAACTCTACAAGAAACTGAAGACTTTCACTTAAAATAGAAATGAGCCGATTGTAGATCAAGATTTTGGAAAAGGTTTGTTGTTGCCAAAACCCAGCAAAATTGTTCAAAGATTAAGAAGTTTCTTAAGCTCTCGAGCTTAATGCGTTACTATAGTAACAGGCACAGATTAGCTGAGGCCTTTGGCAAACACAGACCAGGTGGACCGAACATCACTTTTCCACTAAAGCATTCATCCAGGAAAAAACAAACACAGCAAACAAAGTGTTTTAATTTTACTGCAAGAGATTTTAACTTCTGCTTAAACCCATCTGAATAAACTTCCTTTTCACGGGTCAGAACTTTTTTTGAAACTAAAGGCAAATATTTCGTACCCAAATTAAACTTTATGAACATCAGACGTCAACTAAATATGCAAAAGTTTTGAGAAATTATACACAACAAGAATGGATTCCTCGTCTAGTAATGATTTTTCTCAAGTCTCTTTAATATCTAATGAATATTTGTGACGTAGAGATGAATCATTTGCATTGTAAGTGGTTTTAAAGCGTAAGTAATCAAACATCTTGACATAAATGTGCACTAAGGCATAGTTTTTGCATAATAAACAGCTCAAGTTTTTATTTAACATATCGGTAACTTTAGCTAAATACATTATAACGCAAGTAATTGACAGGCAAAAAGGTGTTCAGTTACACTTTTCATTCAATAAGTGTCCTTCAGGACATTGTCCTTGTAGTGCTTGTCTATTTTTTACACTGCAGCCACAAAACATTGAATACATTTAGACAAAGAATGATACAAGAAGGTGAATATTTTATATTTAGCATTTTCGAGTCGCATATGCGACGTTTTTGAAAAAAAAAATTCCACAAGAATGGATTCCACGTCTAGTAAAGATTTTAGTCTTTAATATCAGACAAGAATTAACATATCAATAACTTTAGCCAAACACATTATAATGCTAGTAATCTAAAAAGGTCTTTGGTAACTTTCTTGGTATCTGTTCACTAAGTTCACCATCTCAAACACAGATGTCAGATCTTCAGAAATTCTGCACTAATTCTCCTTCTTGTCATTGTCCTTGTAGTGTTTGTCTTTTTTGTCATACAATACGAGTTGATGAACTCACACATTAAGGTGTAGAAAAAGAACCTTTAGAAGTCTCTGCATGCACTGGTGCATTTGCTAATCACTCCGGCTGTTTTAAATTAAGTAGGAATGACATGACCCACCTATTAATTTTGATTTCAAATTAAATGTGTAAGAAGGTGGCAGGCTGGCCAGCACCCATGTTGACCTGCGATGAACTAACTGGTGGCCCCGTCCAGGGTTTACCCCTGCCTCTCACCTGAAATAAGTTGGCACCAGCAGACCCCTGTAACCCCAAAATGGAACAAGCAGGTATGATGATGAATGAATGTTATTAGCTTTGATATTTGTATTTAAGCGAACATTACAAAAGTCATAATTTGCAAGGCAATTCAAATGAAAACGTGAGAAAATACACTTTCAGTTTAATTTCACAAATCAGGGCCATCTTGCGGTGAAAAGAAAGAATAACCTTAGGAAGTACAGGACCTGTGGTATGGCTTGTATTTTTTAAAGTTGGCACAAAATGTGTTTGAAATGGTTCATCAGGTTTTGGAGAAGTTTGCCTTTTCACATTGTTTTGACCTTGTCTTTGCCCTAATTGTGAATTACTAATTAATTTTTTCTTGTCTCAACACTGTTTTATAAAACATAAATACAGTTCGTTCTCAATTTCTGCAAGTAAAAAAATTACTTAATAATTAGTAATTTAATACTCAATTGTAATTTTTTTTGTACAATTTCAGGTACAACATTTTAATTTGTGGATTTATTGTTTACTGTAATGAAAAATCTGGGGTCGTATAAAAAAAAGATAAAAACATAACATGCAATATAGAGACTAGCTCAAATTTGTATCCATCTCCTTTGCTTTATATGTAACCCCAGCACCAAATCCTGTTCTAGATTTTTGATTATGAAATACTCCATGAGTTAGCTGTAGTATTGCATTAGTCGGGTAGAGTTCCCAAAATAACTTCAGACTATATAGCCATGCTAAAAATAACAGAGGGTCAATACAAATTATTGGTTTAACCAACAGGTTCAATAGATGTCAATATTCTAGGTCATGCAGGATAGAGGATTTGTTTGTTCTAGGTAAGAGGTGGGCATCTGAAATTCACTAGCGTATATTTAGAAATGGATTAAGTATTATCACATAATTTTCAGAATACCTCGTAATAAAATGGAGAAAGCACATGTAATCCTGTCCTTTTCACTATCTTTTTGAATATAATAACACAAGCTCGGCACACTTATGGTTAAAAGTATCTCTAGAGATGTTCAGGATTCAAGGGCTCTTGCTCTGCCACTAAAGTATGTTTGCAGAGATGTTCTGACGCTGAATGTCCTGATGTAAGTTGAAAAAAAAAACTGGCCTAGTTGAGGTAATGTATGCTTTAGAACAGACTTCATGAAGTTGCACCAATTTCTCCATCCATCACAAGATTTTTAGAATCATTGTTTAGGGAAGAAACATTGATGAAATTTCCACTAATGGCAAAAGTGTGAATACTAGGGAGTTTACATCTTATTATTGGCTATTGTGTGTAAAAAAGGGTAAATAGTTGCTTATTAAAGCATAACAATGCAGTGCTCTGAATACTTGGGAGATAGCTACCAAAAATATTTCACAGGTACTCATGATAGTTCTAATAAATTAAATTCCTGATCTTCATTGAAATTCTAAACGCCAATACACACTGTTCCAAAGTTTCAGTCCAAAATTTTGTGACAATATTGATACGAGAAATCCCCGAAACGATTCTTCATGCATGTGCTTCACGTAAGAGGATATAAATATTAATGTAGATTTCAGTAATAAACTTAAGTATTTGAGTTTTAGTTACCAGCATTTACGTTAAAATATAGATCCCATGTCTGCATAACTAACATTTTAAATGAAATATTTATAGCCAATCGATATCAATCCATAAAAATATTAATCGAATCAAAGAATTGATCAAAATACCCAGCCCTACACTCCCATAGCGAATCAGTTTTTCACAAGGAGAACGACCAATGAAAGCTGGCTCTTTTCATGACCCGAGTAGGACGTAAAAGAGCCACTTAGGTGGCGCTCATTTCACATTATCCTAACGACTTTGTACAGAAAAGAAATAGCACCACCAATCCTGTCTTTTTTTCACATTTTTATCAAACAGCTCCCTGTGATCAGCCACCAACAATTTGTTTTCTAATTTCTTCCCTGTCGTTATCACCTTTTCTGTTTCCCCGTGTGCCGCAAAAGCCGGTTCATGGGAACCCATAGAATGGAAACCTAATTGAAAACTGACAGCCCTTAAAAATAGCATAATTTTATTGTCACTAGTAAAAATGGGACACAAGCTTTGTTATACATGAAAACTTGTTTTTGTAGTAGACACAGTCCTACAAAATGGGAGAGAATCAGTACTTCCTGTTCACCTGAAACAGAAAGTCTTTCTTTGAGGTGAAAGTTTTTACTTCTTTTTTTTACTCCCAGAAACAGTATTGGTTTTAGATCGTAGTTGCTCATTGGCCCATTCTTTCTGCAGCTGTTTTAAAATGTCTTTAGTCAGTACTCCTTCCTTCAAGAGTTTGCTGTGGAGACTCAATGTTTCCGTCTTCTTTTGAAATTGTCCAACAGGAACAATATCCTTGGCGTCTTTCGTTTCTGTGGCACGGATGAGACGTGTGATGTTAAACACACCAATCTGGATGATTTCATCAAGTTGTTTTTGAATTTCACGCACTCGCTTGACATCGGGGAACATGTCCTGAAAGCGATAGCTGTAAGAGAAGCAGTTCATGAGGATATGGCCACCGTCTGCATTATAGAGAATCAAGAACAATAATCTACCTCAGCCAAAGGTAAATGTCTAGAACATCATGGACAGCCTCCAGGTGAATAAGGTCCTTGATGTTTTTAGGAGGGGAAAGTGGCCAGTTCAATAGTCGACACAACCAGTTGAATGTTAGAGGCTCATCTCTGCTGAACTGTCTGGCAAACTGTGGACAATGAAGAGTTAGTAGCAATGGGAGGTGAAGAAATCACACCATTTTATCCAATCAGAAGCCACAAATAAAGGTAATTTTATGATCGTCGCTCTCTACATGACAACACCTATGTGTTGACACCTATGACATGAATCAAACTGGTGCTGTGTTTCTGCATGCAGACAAACCTGGAAATACTTTCTTTCAATACTCTACTGAACCTTATTTTAAATAGATATCTGGAGATTGTACACAAGTCAAACATTGCACACTGGACTGGCTGCCAAGGTAAACTTTTTGGTTGCAATAGAGGAGTCAGTGACACCATACAAAGTTCTACACGCTAATATGAGTTATTCAAACACCCCTCTGTGATTCTCCTTGGCTGAAATAGTTACATGCCTAATTGGTTGCTAAGGTCAACAATCTGGTTGCTATGGAGGTGTCAGTTACATAATATAATGTTCCACTTTTCACTATAAGTTACATAAGCTAACCCACATATCTATAAATTACCAAAGTTGGAATAGAGTTTAGAAAGTTTGGTTGCTAGGGTAATGTTAGGTTGCTAGGTCAGTGATTTCCTACTTTTTGTTTTTAAGTTGTTACACATAAACAAAGTCCAATTTCTCGGCGATACTTCATATTTTGATTGCTGTTTCCTGATTTATTTTCAATGGTTACACCATCACAAACACACGGCCATCAGGGCTGCACTATTGAGCCCAGAGTGCTAAAAGCCCATCACCTTGATACTATGAGTATCTGAAAAAAATACAGTAAATCTTAACCTCTTAAAAAAATACAGTAAATCTTAACCTCTTAAGCCCTGAGGCCTATTTTCCGAAAATCCTATACTTTTACTTTTTAAGGCATTTCTCAGCTTTTACAAGGTCTAAACTGCAAATCTTGGTATCAAAATGAAGATAGGTTCTTGGGGAGTGGTGTGGATGAGTTAATTTGACAGTCAAGAACACTGGGTAAGAGTAATTGATGTTGGAATGGCCAAAAAATGAACTCCGCCTAAAAAAACCCCACATGTTTCCTCTAATATCTCCTTATTTTACTTGTAAAGAAGCAAATAAACACAATCAATTGTAACCACTACATGTCAAGGACATCTGTAGCAAGTTTGGTGTCCATACTACAAGAAACTAATATTCTGTACAGGTTTTGATTGAACAAAGTTCAGGCGTAATCCATGTTGGCACAGTTTGGCACAATTTGGCACAATAATTGAAATATGGAAAAAATCTTGTCCAAAGCTTCCGCTACGTTCATGGTCTTCTTTTCTTGCTTACGGGACATGATTTCAGCTCCTAAAGAAACGCTGTAAAAGGGGGGTGGAAGCCCATTTACGCCATCTGCGTGCGCTTTTGCGTAACATTTCATTCACAGTACTCCCTACGTTCGAGCTTCCGCGTGTCCCTACCCCCCGACCATCTGTCCAATCCGGGAGCTCTATACATGGTTGAAAAGCTTAGAATCTGTAGAATCCAATGATATCCACCGTTTTGAGATTGACAGGATCCCTGACGAATCACAGGACATGAAACATGGACGTGACTACTTTTACGCACGGGGAGTGTTTCCATATTTGGTCATGTTATTCTTAGAAAAGAGATAGGAGAGGGAGCCAAAATGGAGTTTTGCGAAGCTAAAGATCGGATAAAACAACAAACAGATTTTTATCGCTTTGGAAATAACTTTTGTTGAAAAAACGGCAAAGATAAGACAAGATTTACAAGCTTGATTTTTTTTTTTTGCTGCTGTTTTTTTCGGGGAACTTTTGCTCCCTGCTCTAAAAGACTTCATGCAATGTAATGAGTTGCATATCGCTGGATTCAGCTGGTTGTTAGCTTTCATTTGATGCCATGGTTTTGGTGTTTCCGTTTATTTTGTGGATACATATCGCACAAACAAAAACTTGGTCATGAATTATACTCCGGACATGTTGTGCATTTGCATGGCGTTTGAGCTGTGGTTAACGGATATGAAATTGAATTAGATACGTTTTTAGAGGAGTTTCCGCTGAACACAACAGTTTTTAATATGTGTGGGTTATTCTCAGGGTTAGTGAGCTATGAGCGAAAATGTAACGCACAAGGGGGCAAGTCCCCGGTACTGGGGACTCTCGGGCTTAAGAGGTTAAACCTCTCAAAAATGCCACTACTGTCTGATAAAATGATTGGCACACCTTCTCCCAAAATGTTTTGGGAGATGTACCTATTTAAAATAAAATGAACACAGTCAACAAAAGATTTATGATTTTAAGATTTGAGTGAGACAAGGCACAATAACTCTTAAAACTTTAATGGGATAAATAATCAAAAAGACGTAAACGTTAAAAAGGTAAGCAAGGCCTCAATCTTGGAGATCACTCCAAACTTAGCAAAAATCCCCCCGAGACTAATCAAACGACTACAAACTTGTTTCACTTGAGCTCCTCACCTTGATGAAGGAAGTACAAACGAAGGGCTGTTTTCTGTTGATTGGCGCTGTGCAGAAAACATAGCGGCAGCGCAGATTCAGAGGGATGTGCTGAATCATATCTGCCAAGAACTTGAAGTCTTCAATATTGCAGACAAAGTAATGTCCATCCACTTGTGAGAGACTAACAAAAATGTCCTGTGGAGAGGAGCAAAGTGGAAAGGAAGTGTTTGAAGTGATGGTCAGCCCAGCAGATGCATGTTCTTATCGAATGCATGGACTTACAATGAGGTTTGATAGGGTCGCTTGTGGAAGATGGTAGGCAAACATCTCCACCTGCTCCGCAGTAGGGTGTAATCCTGCCATCTATGATTAGAAACAGAAGAATAAAAAAATAAGCAAAAGACAAGGTTTTTATTTTCATAGATCTAGTAGTAGTGTACTTTTAACAGGGTTTTCATGTACTCGGAATTGTATTTTTGTACAATTTCAAAATTAGAATTGTTGTGTTATAAAGGTAATTTATCAGAGGACCCAGATTTCTGAGGTCCCTTCTCAAGTGGAAGGATGTCAAGCTTGATCTCATTACTGGCTATACATCATGTACCGTGTTCTCCAGTTGTTCCCATTCTTTTAAACATATATTCAACTACTAGCTGCCTTAAATTTTAAGTGAACTTTGTCTAGGTCAATGGCCAGTGATTTTCTACCATTTTGTCATTTTCAGAGATAAAGTTCAGTAATCCAGAGCATATACAAAATCTTCTTTTTGGAAAAAAGAGCATCTTGGTTTTTAATGTTTTGAGCACTTCAAGTCTTCATGGGGACACTGCTTCATCAATAATTCTCAGAGCTTGTCCTCAGCTAATTTCAGATGTTTGGTGCTTATTAAAACAGACTTTTTTTTCTATTTGTCTTGTTGCGAATTTGTTTTGGCATATGTTCTTCAGAAATAGCAATTAATTAGCAATCGTAGATTTCTATGAAGATTGGTCAATCTTGAGTTGTTTGAAGGAAGGTCTTAAAGCATTTATTTTTTAAAAGAGCTCCAGTTTACCTTCAGTGACCATCTTTAGATCCTTTGATGTAGATTTTATACTCGTAAAGTGATTATACACACAGACCTTCCATTAGCAGTACAATGCAATTTTTAAAGCATTTATAATATTTTAGCACTGCACCGTAACTTTCTAAATGCAATATTAATAGTAAAAACAAAACCCCTGAAAAATTAGTCACATTTTTGCCTGTTCAAAACACATCGTTTACCCACATTCCTCCCAGTCATGCCCCTTTTGGGACCTGTAGATTAGGAATCATGGGCGTTACTCTTTCTAATGGTGTTTTGTTGACATTATTAATCAATTTCAGGTGTTTTGTGCCATGCTGGGTTGGTTAACATTACCGCTAATATTGCTGCGGTACTACTTATAAGGAAGCAACACCTGATAATTGTAACTTTGGGTTTGTTAAGCCTAACCTGGTCATTGGGACGATGTCGATGCCCAAATTGCTTGACATCACCCAATCCTAATGCCTATTACATTAAAATCGACAAGAAGAGAAAAAAAACAACAACACAGACACACTTTCTCTGCATTGTTCTTCAGCATTTCCGGTTATGGCTGTGAACCCGATCTGCATAGAGATGAGCTGTACTAGAATAATCATTGGTCAGTGGGCAGGGGTAATAACTATGGGTGCAGTTTGCCATTTTCTGCTCACTAAAAGGAATTCAGGATTACACGAACATGCATGAAAGATTCTGAATGAAACATGTGGCATGTTTTTGATGAAACTGAACTATTGGTTTCTATAAGGCTTACAAACCAGCCTTACCGTAACGGGTTCAACAGGCTTCTGCAAGATCTTCCTTAAAATAGGCAGGTCCTCTCTTTGCATGGTGGTGACCTCCCCCTCTTTATAGACTGAGCTGAAACGTCCTGCTCTACCTGCAATCTGCAGTGCTTGTGAGGTGGAGATAGTGTTTATCTCCTTCTCCCCCTTCTCATTCATGCTCTGTTTCATGAGAGAGTTAAAGATGATCCTCCTGATGCTCCTGAAGGGTGCAACAAAACCAAGTTTAATTTAAACTAAATCTGTCGTGCAATTCCTGAACTGGAACAAATGGTTGAAGGGTAACAAAAAAGGCACTTAAATAAATATTTGGGTGATATTTTAAATAAATTGCACTCTTTATAAAGAAATACACATTTTTAAAATAAAAAATTAAATACTGCACCTAGTTAGGACCTGAAAACTTTTAACACTAGCAACAGCTTCAGCTCGTATATCAACAAAACTAACTATTCAAGTTTTAAGTTTTAGGCTAAAAAAGATTAACCTATCCACATTTTCTGAAGAGAGCACAGATCTGGTTGCAGTGACAATATCTCCAGCAGTAGAAAATGTTAGATGTGTTACCTGCCCAATCTCCGTGGAACAATGTCGGCATACAACTTTAAATTTATCCACTCGTCTATCCCCGTTATGTATTTTAACAGAGAAGCCAAAGTGTTCCCAAACACGAGACCGTAGTGAGGTGGGAGGGTCTTCAAGCTCTGGCTTCTCTTTCGCTGTTGCCATTTCTCAGTTATTCGTGCAGCTCTACTGTGCTTCACTCAATAGCGTCGATGCGGAAACTCGCCTAGGAACAATGTTCCGCTGCGCTTAATATCGCGCTAATAATAAATTTGTGTTATTTAATAAAAAAATATACAGAACCGGTACGAAAGTGTACCGAACCAAACAGGCCGCACCGAAACGGTTCAATACATTCCCGTGAACCGTTACACCCCTAATAATTATATGATTAAAAGATGAAGAAATAACAGACACACGTCCTAATTTTGAAATTTGCTCTTAATCTGCACTTTCAAGGTTTTAATATTTTGGGTAAATATTCAGGAAAGCAGTTTGCAATTTCACTAGAGGCTAATAATAAAAAATAATGTAGATAACATGATAACAGCCATGTATAAAACTCACAAGTTCAAGCCCATTCCAATTGCATCTGTTGCAACAAGGATTTTGCAAGTGTCTTCTGGATCGTTAAACTTTTTGGCTTGAGCCAACTTGGTTCCTGTTGACCAAAGAAAAAAGGAAAATTACAGTGTCACGCCAAAATGTATATAAAAAGTACAGTCAAGTCATTAAAGGGACAGTTCCCAGAGCTGGTGGTAACAAGCATATTTGGTTAACCATCCCTTCTAATCAAAAACTGACGTTTTCAAATTGCACCTTACCAGCGGGAAGACTGCCGTATATGACGGCACACTCTTTGCCAAGACCTTCTATTTGCTGGCTGATTGAGTAGATATCATTTTTGTTGAAGCACACAATGCAGTCACCAGGCTGAAGGTTGTGTAATGATCCCAGCGCGTGATTTGAGATGGAAAAAGGAGTCAGCCTCTGATAATGATGCACCTAAAGAGAGTCAAAGTGCATCATGTATTAGTCAAGTTTTTGACCGACAATTTAAAAGAAATGTATTAAAATAAATCAATTTTGGCAGTTTTCTCTTGAACAAAGAATAAAAATAGCAGTCATTTGTTTTAGGTGCATTTAAAATGAAAGAGAGAGAGAGAAATTCATTAGGCTATGATTTTAACTATCGTATTTTTCGCCATATAAGACGCACCGACACATAAGACGCACCCAATTTTAAATGAGGATGATCTAGAAAAAAAGATTCTGAACCAAATACTGTAGTAAAATATTTTATATCAACTGTGTAAAAGTTAACAGCAGTTTAAGAACAATTAGATGCCAAACATGAAGTCAGTAAAGTCAGTAAACAGTAAAAATAACAAAAAAAGGCTGTAATGTTTTTATTCGAACCCCAATAATTCCTCTTCGTCAGGACAGATCCACGCAGACATTGTCCTCACTTTCTTCCTCACTGGTGTCAAATGTTGTCTTCTATTCCATCCAAGGCATTACTAATACCACACTTCTTAAATGATTTTATAACAATGCCCTCCTTCACGGAGTCCTACGCGCTATGGTAGGATGACGAGCAGAAATGGGCAGAGAAGACTCAGCACACACCGCCGGGTGATGGGATTTTTCCTATATAATGCTACCATCTAGTGGTCATTTAGAGAAATGTGATTTGAGAAACTTTTAACCTCTTAAGCCCTGAGGCCTATTTTCCGAAAATCCTATACTTTTACTTTTTAAGGCATTTCTCAGCTTTTACAAGGCCTAAACTGCAAATCTTGGTATCAAAATGAAGATAGGTTCTTGGGGAGTGGTGTGGATGAGTTAATTTGACAGTCAAGAACACAGGGTAAGAGTAATTGATGTTGGAATGGCCAAAAAATGAACTCCGCCTAAAAAAAAAACACATGTTTCCTCCAATATCTCCTTATTTTACTTATAACGAAGCAAATAAACACAATCAATTGTAACCACTACATGTCAAGAACATCTGTAGCAAGTTTGGTGTTCATACTACAAGAAACTAATATTCTGTAAAGGTTTTGATTGAACAAAGTTCAGGCGTAATCCATGTTGGCACAGTTTGGCACAATTTGGCACAATAATTGAAATATGGAAAAATCTTGTCCAAAGCTTCAGCTACGTTCATAGTCTTCTTTTCTTGCTTATGGGACATGATTTCAGCAAAAAAAACTCCTAAAGAAACGCTGTAAAAGGGGGGTAGAAGCTCATTTACGCCATCTTGCTGCGCTTTTGGGAACGTTTCACTCACAAACGCTTTGACATCAAGCTTCTGCTTGTCCCTACCCCCCGACCATCTGTCCAATCCAGAAGATCTATATATCGACGGAAAGCTCTGATTCTATGGAAACCAATCAGCTCAACCATTTTGAGACTGACGGGATCGCCGACGAATCACACGACGCGCAGCGTGGAGAGACGTGCTCTTACGCACGGGGAGTCATTCCATATTTGGTGACGTAATGACGCCACAAAGCTAAAGAAACAATCCAAAATGGAGTTTGCACGAAGCTATTGACCGGACATAACAACAAACGGACTTTTATCGCTATGGAAATAACTTTTTGTTGAAAAAACGGCAAAGGTAAGACAAGATTTACATGCTTGCTTGGTTTTTGCTGGCGTTTTTTCGGGGAACTTTCGCTCCCTGCTCTGAAATACTTCATGCAATGTTAATGAGTTGCATATCACTGGATTCAGCTGGTTGTTAGCTTTCATTTAATGTAATGGTTTGGGTGTTTCCGTTTATATTGTGGATACATATCGCACATAAACAAAAACGTGGTCATGAATTATACTCCGGACATGTTGTTGTTTATTTGCATGGCGTTCGAGCTGTGGTTAACGGATATGAAATTGAATTAGATACGTTTTTAGAGGAGTTTCCGCTGAACACAACAGTATTTAATATGTGTGGGTTATTCTCAGGGTTCGTGAGCTATGAGTGAAAATGTAACGCACAAGGGGGCAAGTCCCCGGTACCGGGGACTCTCGGGCTTAAGAGGTTAAGAGCACACATACTTCAGTCCCACCCCTTGAGGATGCTTTTAAGTTGAAATGAGAACGGAGGACGGGTCTCTTCTTATTCTGACGCTTGAAAGGCTAGAGGTACTTTTCCAATGCGGTTAACACGTGTGTAGTAAATACGTTGAAACTGCTAAATCTTTACAATAAATAGCCGCATTTGCTGTGTTCTCTCTCAAACGGTCTCCAGTGTTTATTATCAATTGAGAAGGTACCGTATTTTTACCATAACAGGAGCTAGGCTCATTACAAGCCAAAATTAAATCTAAAAAAAAGTATAATTTTCTTCTTACCAATAATAGAAAAGTGTTTTAAATACAAAAAAAGGAGGCTTTGATAGCGGCCTTATACTCATCCAGAGTGTTTGGTCTTGCATTTCTCAAGTTTCTCTTCACAATATCCCACAGATTCTCTATATGATTCAGGCCGGATGAGTTGGCAGGCCAATTGAGCACAGTACAGTGGTACCCCGAGACACGAATGCTTAGAGTTGCGAAATGCTCGAGATACAAAAGGTCTAGCTGGAATTTTTTTGCTTCGAGATAGAAGCAACCACAAACAGTTAACAATGTGTAGATTTAAGGATTAAACAAAGGTTACTTGAGTTTTATCTTATACTGTTGTTCCTAAGAGCCATTGCATGGATTGGGGGACAAGTTGAGATGCACCAACAATGAAAATGACAGATTTCATCATTCACCACAATATTTACGCGCATTATTCTCATCAGTTATAACTAGAGATCGACCGATATATCGTTTAACCGATATTTTTCCCGATATTTAAGCATTTTACCATAATCGGTTATCGGTTTTGTAATATCGGGTTCACCGCCATCTTGTGGGCGTTTTGAGAATTACGCGCATGATCGCCATTGCAGCACGGCGTCTGAGGGGAACAACAGCTGCGTGCACAGGTAAAGTAAACTTTATTTAACATAACAGCTATTAATGCACAAATTAGATGTGTTACATAAATGACTGATATGTAGTTTATGCAGCTTGGCAAATAAAGACAAACTCACAGAGTCACAATAATCCGTCAAATCTAGTCACAATAAAGACGTAACTTTGCTATATTTAGTAAACTTTATTTAACATAACAGCTATTAATCCACAAATTAGATGTGTTACATAAATGACTGATATGTAATTTATGCAGCTTGGCTCTAAGAAATAAAGACGAACTCACAGAGTCACGCAAAATAATCCGTCAAATCCTGTCACAATAAAGACGTAACTTTGCCTGGATTAAATAATATACAGCCATGAATAAGCACATGTTGTAAATAAAAGCGCTGAATTTAATTCTCTCTCTGTTGTCTGCATGCTCATTATTAGTCTCGTGAAGTCGGAGTCACGAATGCTAAAATAAACCGTCATGTCCTGTTCCTATAAAGACGTAACTTGTCTGAATTAAATACAGCCACTAATGAACGTCTATATGCTCCTCATTCGTCTCGTGAAGTCGCTTCCATTTTGCTGTTCACTCAGCGGGTTGATGCTCATGAAATGCTTCAGCACAGCCACCGCAAATAACTTTTAACAAGATTCACTAAAACACGCCGAATTATATTAACATTTATATAACCATCATTCCGCTAATAAACATATTCTAAATAAATATAACAAGAAATTGAATGCGCTTTGTCAGCGCGCATTTCAAAATCTAGTACGACAAAAACTTTTTTTTTTTTTTTCAAAAACGTAATTGTGATATAACATATCAGAAATGCAATAAAAACGATGTTTTGTTTGTTATATTTGAATATTTCAGAATATTACTCAGTAAATTAACATTATCCAGCAAATTATTCTTCACTATTTAGCCTATAAACAGCTTTATAAACCTAATAAAACTGTAGTTTAAAATGAAGTTACATTTCGGCAAAGTTGATATGACTCCTGTGCTTGAAGACAGACATTCTATATTTATTTTGCTTATTGGAAATGTTAGTGTTGCTGCTCATGCTTTTCATTAAATATTTTTATTGTTGTAATATGAAAATTAAATTTAACATGAAAGACTGCTTTTTAGCTCATTGAAGGTTTTATTTTTAAAAAAAAAAAAAACTTTAGTAACAGTGCACTTTCAGACCCCTCTATTTATTGTTGTATAAGAGTTATGATTTGTATGCAAGGAGGGAGTGATTGTAATAAATAAAACGGTTTGTTCAGTTCAGTGGTGTTGTAATCATTGTGTCAAAAACAGAAGTATAATAGTAAATAAATATCGGTTATCGGGCACATAAATATGCAAATAATTGGTATCGGTAATAAAAAAATCAATATCGGTCGATCACTAGTTATAACAAATATTCTTTCTGACTCACCTCTACTTCTTCTCCAGTGGTGAACATGAGCTCTGTTATAAAGTCAATGGCTGCAGCTTCTCCACACACATGAATCTCCTGAGCACATAAACCTATCGAGAAACATGAATGTCTCAGATTGGCCTGCACATACTGAAATCAGTACACTTAGTTGTTTAAGAAAGCATTGGATTATTGCCAGGATGTCTGGATTGGGGTAGAAACCTCTACAAGCACTGGAAGAACATGCAAACTACGCTCAGACACATGCTTTAGACGTCCTATAGCAGGGGTGCTCACACTTTTTCAGCTTGCAAGCTACTTTTGAAATGACCAAGTCAAAGTGATCTACACTCTACAGAAATGTAAAACAATCAACCAACAAACAATTATTTTCAACTTTATTGAGAATTGACGGAACACACATAATTAATTATTTACATTTTTTGTAATAACCTGAGTTTAATTTGGTGAATTGCACTGAATTGAATCATTAGAACAGTTGTGTGTGACCTGAATCTGGTGGTAATAGAGTGATTTTTATGGGAGCAATTGAGCTTTGATCCAAATAATCAAGAATAAAAATGATGCTCTAATAAATTTTTACATTTTTAATATTGAAACTGAGTCGTGCAGTACAATATACAGGTGAGGAGTGGCGTGTTGCTTGATTTTGGTTGTAATAGAGTAATTTAGAATGAAGTTATGAAGCATATTCTGGGTAAAATATATTTTGGATCTGGTAATTTGCAGACGGTCCCTAAGCGATTCCATGTCAGCAGGTTGCTCATAGACGATAATGTGTTTCTGCGAATGCAGAGGGAAACTTGTTTAGATAAAAAACGTTTTGTAGTTTGTCCGCTTCATAACACAGATTAAAAATAGGTATTATTTGTTTACTAAGAACAGTCTGGCCTGAGCTATTGAGCAGAGAAAACCGAATCCGTGAATCTGCAGCTAACTTTACTGAACTGTGATGATCGGCTGATATTGTTTCAATTTCACGCCGCGATCGACCAGTAGCATCAACGTTATGAGCACCCCTGTCCTATAGAATGCCGGATCGGCCCCTGGAAACAGCGTAACAGACTGAGTCTTTCCCCATTCTACTGCGGTCTATGATAAGCTACTTTTATGATGCATGCAAGATTCTCAAGTGTCAGTATAATTTTTATGTTACTGCATGTGACAATAGCCATGTTTGGCTAAAACTGGACAGGGTGGTTATATTTCAGGAATGTCAAAATACTGGCTCATTGATGGTTATTGGCTCTCCTTTATCCGTTAAAAAACTTTATAACGCAGTGTCCTTTTCTTCTCTGCCCACTGTCCGCTCTGTATTGCGTATAGAAATACTGAGATCAAGTGACAGAGACGACAGAGGCAATGTGAAAAATATTAATCAATATAGCGCGCCACATTGATCGATAAATCGATATATTGTGACAGGCCTAGTATAGAAAAATCAAGTAATGCCTTTCAAAACTCCTTTACACTTTGCCTTAAACCATGAGGAGTTCTATAGAAATCCAGCATTTAACGCTTTGCAGGAAACATAAAAAATATGGTTCCAAATGACATGTCCGACTTACCAAGAAGAGCCCTCGTCCAAGCCCACCCTCTCATTGGATCTTTGATCATCTGAATCTCATCAATGACCGCCACTTCATCTGAACACAAGTTTTCAAACAACATCTGTTTAGTCCACATAAAAAAAACTAAATAAAAATAACCAGTGCCATGTATATCGGCCGTACGCACATGGAAGTGTGACACTGCACATCTCTATCGTAGAGGCGATGTGGTTGGATGGCTTGGTTCCCTCTGGATCCGCAAATTTTCTTTCTTCTCCCGTCAACAGATCACACGGCACTCCCTTATAGAACAGCAAGCACATTGGCACACTCAGGTCTCCTCCCAAAAGTTTAACTACATTCAAAACCATGTGAAACTTACTAGATCATTACTCTTCTCATGGATTTCATGGGCCAGCAGCTTTAAAGGCCCACAGTAAACTCCAGACTTGGCCTTTAGAAATCTCTGGATGGCATGGTAGGTCTTACCGCTGTTTGTGGGTCCTGCATGAAAAATTATCTTTCTTCGAATAGCTCTTGCATCCGGATACCTGCAACACACATTCCGTTGAAAAAAACTGATCTAAAATATTGGTGTAAATGCTGATTAAAGCATCAGTACCAGTTTACTGGCAACCGTAGGTCACTGATCTTGCGCAAATCATCTAAACAGTCCAACATGGGAAAAATCTGTTTGGCGTGTCTCATAAAGTACGGGAAAATATCATCAATGTGACCTGTAATGAGAAAAGGAAAAAAAGATTACTCTTATATTTGTGGATTCCAAATTATTTCAGTAAAACGAAGTTGATGCCTTGGTGGCAAAATGACTTTTCAGAGACTCTAGCAACCTTTTTATAAACTAGCATGGAACAGGCTCTGTTCAAATCATAGATTGTAAAAAAAATATGAACGACGCAACACCACTTACTGCCACTGGGCTAATATGAGGCTTTTCCGACAGCCATTTGAGACACTTGTGCATAAAATATGCAAAAAAGCGCAAGTATTGCATGTGTCATATTTAAACATTTGATTTTGAAGACAAAAATGAAATGCAAAATACAAATGAGTAATAATAGAAACAATGGGAATGGAACGTAGTAAATAACATGAAAGTTAACGTAAATTTAATCTTGACACATCTTCAGACCATTTTAGTTGAAAAAGCGGGGTTACTTCTATACTTTGGGAAAAAGTGACTGGTAGGAAATACTTTTGTTGTTTGTCATTGAAAAAAAGCATTTGGTGGTAAACATATTTCATGCACATTGGGTTGTTTTT
Source organism: Danionella cerebrum (assembly GCA_007224835.1). Classification (NCBI taxonomy): domain Eukaryota; kingdom Metazoa; phylum Chordata; class Actinopteri; order Cypriniformes; family Danionidae; genus Danionella; species Danionella cerebrum. The sequence continues at coordinate 621,124 of SRMA01025840.1, read as the reverse complement.
ATGCAAATTAAGCAATGCCGTCGACCAGTTATTTATCCTTCAGCCAATATCCACTGTTTTAATTTGGCAACACTGAATGGGTAGTGCTACAGCCTCAGTTGAAATGTGCGACAGAATTTTAATCTGTATATTAAATAAAGTTAATGTTGTGACATAAGTGTGGGTATTTAAGTGCAGTTCTGTGCTTCTATCGCTCTCTGTTATGACCCGACATTAGGGCTGGGCGATATATCAATATTAAAAATATATCAATATATTTTTAAACGAGATATGAAATTTGACCATATCGCGTATATCGATATAGGCTGCGTAGTTCAAACTGCGCTGTGAGCCTTGCTCCAGCAAACTGCTTTAACCCGGAGCTCTCAGCACTACTTCGCGCGCCCCTGGCCACGCCCCTCCTCTTTCAGGCACAGAGAGGGGAGGGGCTGGACTCTGGAGCAGACAATCCGCCGGCACTCTTCAACAAACATGGAGGAAGCAACAACATCTGCTGAGCATGCGGAGAAATTAGTTGGTAAACAAAAAAGTAGCGGCTCAGTAATATGGAGATGGTTCGGATTCAAAGTTTCTGATGAGAAACAAAACCATGTCATATGTAGGGAGTGCCATAAAGAAGTTACAGCCAGGGGTGGAAGCACTACAAATCTTTTTCACCATCTAAAACAGTGGCACAAACTGCAGTATGAAGAGTGTGTGAAACTGCGCGCTGCCGAGGCCCCAGCTGCAAGCCAACCGCAACCCGCAAAAGCTCCAGCCCCGACACAAAGCTCCCTTCAAGCTTCATTTTCCCGCGGTGTACCGTTGTTGTGCCATATTTCGACTCCCCGGCAGATTCCGACTCCCCTCTTGCGTGAACGCGCATTCAATCACGTGATTACACAGACTAAACCAATGAGAGTTTACTCGTGAAAAAGTTTTAATTTTTATTTTGCTTATATGCCGCGTAGATGTCAAATTTACTTGTAACACATTGTAAAAAGTTTAAAAGAATGCAATCGCCTAAGTTGCTTACAGCATTGAATATTTTAATAATTTATGAATGTATACAAACTTTAGATTTTTATATTTTTTTATTTGAGTATTCAAATATATTTATATTTTATTCCCAAAAACAAGGGAACAGCTGAGTATTGTTTCATCCGGCCAGTTTAAATAAAACTACTTTTGAAATGTCATATTTGGGTTTGACTGTGACTAAACAATTGCTCTCACTTTTTGATAAAAATATCGGGATATATATCGTATATCGATATTCAGCCTAAATATATCGGGATATGACTTTTGGTCCATATCGCCCAGCCCTACCCGACATTAAGGACAACGATGATGGAGCTGTGTATGGGCCCTGTGGTGGCTTTAGGTAAAATCATACCTCTGTTTTCCTTCCTAACAATGAAACAATAAATCTTTATCTTTTTGTGTTTATTCCAACCAAATTAATTACTTGGACGGATGGACGTTTAACATTTGCACAAATAAATCATCACCTTAAAAATGAGCAGAGTGTTATGTAGCATGTTGTCTTTGAATATTACATTGATCCTGATGTAAAAACTCACCAGCTCCACAACAGACGTCACTTAAAATGATGTGTAAATCAGCTTGGAGTGAGCTCTGCTCCAACACGTAGCTCCTGAAACTAATGAATGCTTTATGAAAGAGCCGAGCTGCGAAAAAACAAATAAGTGGTCATCATACGATTAAATCAAATCACTCACATGTGTTTGTGTGTAGACATTCGCTTGGTAACTTCTTCAATTGCATTTTCATTTCTTGTAGTAGACATTATAAATATACCATCTGACAATCCTTGTGCCTCACTGAAAGAACAGTCAAACAGATAGTTAGAATTCTGCGCTTCATCAAATAAATGAATCCGTGATTTGGTCCATGTTTGTGTTGCTCATGGCAAATCAGAATCTTGTGTAAGCGTCGACAAAGGAGGTACGACACGCGTAGGAGTTTTGCAGAAGTATAAAAGATCTCATGAATCTTTTAGGTACCAAAAAATTACTTTTAAGTACCTATAAGGACATTTGAGGTGAACACAGCCAGCCAAGACAAAAAAAAAAGACTACATTAGACTGCTACAGCTCAATCAAACTGCAGCAGCTCGGTTTCCAACCAAAACTAGAAAGTCTGAGCATATTTCACCAATTCTTAAGGTCTCTACACTAGCTGCCGGTGTCTGCAAAAGATTTTGAAAGTCAAAAAATAACTTGGCACCTAAATACCCAACAGACATGCAAAGTGAATACAAGCCAAACAAGACCAGGATTATCAAAAATGTGATTGAGAGTTTTTGGTATTTCACACAGTTTGATTGTCACACGCTCCAATCCGCCTGTGATTCTGGCAAGTCAGCGACTCAAAATCGGGGTTAAAACCGTGCAGTCTGAAACCGCCTTTAGGCAAAAATGCTTTCCGTAATTGTGGGTCTGTTAAATCCAAGTTGGGACAATGTCATGCTGTATTAGCGATTAATATGATCGGACGTTGCAAGAACCATCACACCATTTTCAGCTAACAAAAAGGAATTAGGACAAACGTGCATGAAAGATTCAGAATAAAACTTGAGGCATGGTTTTGATGAAGGAACGACACTAAAATACAGTACGAATATCAAAGGTTGATTTTGCATAATGTGGCCCCTTGAAATAAACCAATTTGATGGTAATAGTACATAGCCCTTTTGATAGTTTTCTAGATTGAGTGTGTAATGATGACAGATGAAAAGTCTTACCATCAAGTCCTGCATTAGAAGACAGTTTCTGTACTTCTTTCCTTTTGTAGAATGTATTCAGTACTTTCATAAGTTCGCCTGTTAAAAAAAGTATACGTTTCTAATGAAATAAACCACAAAGCTCAAGCAAGTAACGTTGTAACCTACAGTATATAGTCTTAAACATCACATTCTGTAAGTGTAGAACCATCATTTACAGTACACTTGCAGACAAAAACATTTACTTTACTTTTATTAAGCGCCTGCGTTAGCTCCGCACCGACAGTGTCTCCGTCTTCGGCGTCGATGGTGAGAGGGATGAAAAGTGAGGTATCTACAGGTTTGGATGAATTTGAAGATAAAAGTCTCCTACTTTCCCGTGTCCTTCCTTTAGTTGCATGTGGTGTGTTTATAAAAGAACCCGCAAAGAGGCTCCTGCTAGCACATACTCGGTATCGGACGTGAGGCCGAGAAAGTAAATAAATACAGCGATTTAATGACATATTAGCTTCAGTTAATATCAACTAGGTGGCTTAAACGGAAAGCTAATGCTTAATAAATTTAAACCATAATTGCACAAATTCCGTTGGAAAATATGTCCACGTGAAGCGCAGCAACAGTACCTAACGTGACAAGGAGGTCAAGTTGCTTTCAGGCGCAACGTGCGATAGGACCCATCGATGGCTGGTGCCCTGAGCATTGCCTGATTTTATTTCAAAGTAAATTCGGATTCAAAATTAAATAGTTACCAAATGTAAAAAAAAAAAGTAGATAATTGTTTTAATATAAACTGCAATAGCGAAACTATAGACTGCTTATATACAAGATTCATAAATTATTTTTTTAAAGGTATGCGCATGCGCATAAATCCATGCCACTCTCTTCCTCAGCTAACATCTTATGAAATACTTCTTCATAAGTATTTCATAAGATCTTATCAACCTATTTTGAGTATACAAATTATTCTGAATTAGAATCAATGATTGGAACATTAAGAACAAATTGATTAAAATCCTGTTTGGCACAACCAGATTCTATGTAGTTTCACATACCCAGGTCCTTGTTTAAAATTAATGAGGGTTGGATTTCTTACTAAAATGTGACTTTAAAAAAATAGAATGGCTTGGGGTTTTCATTTTATTGCTTCGTACATTGATTACTCTGTAAACACAATAAAAATAAAAATAGTATGAATGTAGATGTGATTATACTTGAAAAATGTTCTGCCCCCCACTTCTCAAACCAAAGTTATACATCCTTGCACTTAAATATAAAACATCCAAAAGGAATTCACAAATTGTGAAAATAATCAGCTTGAGTACAAATAGAATGTTATGCAAATAGTATTTTATTAATACAAAGAAATAAAAAAACTGCTGTTAATGTGAACTCTCTTCGCTGTACAAACAGTTCCAAAGCTCTTCTGAGGGAAGTGCACCTTGTTTTCTATCATCAGGAAATTCTCTCTGTGAAAAGAAAAATTATTAAAAAGAAAAAGTATTATTGTCCTAATTGATATTAGATAAGCGATGTGGAAGAATGGTAGAAATGTAGAAAATATTCAAACCCACCTTAAATTTCTCAGAGCTCACGATTGTGAGGTTCCAGCTTCGTGTTTTCTAGCCTGCAGTGAATGGCATCTCAGATGATCTTATTGGAGGAATCCACCAATGTTTTTTCCCGAAGATCAAGCCTCAGATCACAGTGATGTTCTCTGGGGAACACTGTAATAAGAGAGAGAGAGAGGACTTTATTTAAGCCTTAAAGGGTCACCCTAGAACACTTTTTAATCTCTGTCCACAGAAGGCCTGGACCATTTACTTTTTGTTCAACAATAAAGGGGTTAAAGTTCCGTTTTTAATATCAAAGTTACATTGCAGCGCTTGCCATAGAGATCCCAAGATGATTCAACGTCACATGGTCTGTTTATATGCACAACAAATAATTCAATCACTGAGTGGTTTTGTGAATATATTAAACAATGTGTAAAATATGCATAAAAGTATTGGTTTTATTTGTACACAAAGTCTCACGGATCACTTTTGAAAGAGTATTTTTGAAAGGTTGACGAAGGATCTGAGCAAATCATTTTTACACTAGTCTATGAAGCACAAGTCAGTGAGAGAAAAGAAAGGAGAGAAAATGAGCAGATGTTAGCCACTTCCTGGATCGCATTAATTCACAGCTTTTCACAAAGTTTTTCAAAAGTGTGGTGTGAAAGCGCCCTGCTGAGTCTCACAGGGGTTGTGACTCTTTAAACTCCCATGTGAGATCCCCATAGCGTAATGAGAATTTATGCCATGGTATGTCTGAATACTCGATTCTGATTGGCTGGCAGAAGTTAATTAGTTTTGAATAACCGCACAGGTAGCTCCAGGTCAGTTTATGCACTCATGTGTATCAATCCGCTCCTCCGCCAATGATCTCTCCTCCGCCATTTTACTGCACTATGCTGCGGGGAACACCAGCTAAAACGCCGCTGCAGCCCCCTAGCCCCTGGTATACATAATGAAAGATCCCCGATCCAGTTGATTTATCACCTATATGCTGAGAAATCAGACTGTATTTGTGGATTTGGACAGATGCGGAATCTCTAAGGTAAGGCTTCAATATAACAGGCACTCACTGGACGCTGAGAGTCAGAATCTGAGTTCAACAACAACCAAAATCACCTACTTTTACAAACACGGGAAGAATAAAATGCATTCCAACATAGCATCAAACCCTCAGACCCAGCACTATTAGCTGCTTCATGTCAATGAACCATTTTTAAAATTATATATGTATCTTCTGGAACACAAAAGTCATTTGTGTTACTTGATCAGCGCAAATGTTTACATTATGTTCCTACACGTTCTAGCTATATGCTAATAACAAATTTACACTATATAAATTAAACATATCAGATGCACAGTATAAACTGTAAAAGTATGGGCTATGGTAAACCGCTAAGGGGATCCATATCCCCAAATTAAGAATCCACGACACAATTTTTTGTGCGTTGCCATTTGTGAGCTAACTGATTAAAATAACTTCAATTAATTTATTACAGCCATACATATTAATAATCAGAATTAATAATTCTATACTGCCATTATCTTCCATAACTGTCTGGTTCAGCTCAGCCACCAATTCTGACCTCAGAAGGCTGTGGAGGGTAGACAGGTCTGCTGAGCGCACCATTGGTACAACCCTCTCCAATCTCCAAGAACTATAAAATCCACTATTTTTTGTACTCCTGACTGATATTCAGTCCACTTTTGCACATTTTCACTTGCACAACTTAATGTCTATTCTTGATTTTATGTAATATGTCTATTTTTTATTTTTATACTGTGTTAGAATGTCTTTTTGTGAATTTAGAATGTCTATTTTGTTCATTTGGATTGATATTTTATTTTTTACTACCTGTATCTTGTCTTGTGAATCTGTTGCACTGTAGTGCCTCTGCATAAAAACACATTCCTCGTATGTGCAAACATACCTGGCAATAAAGCTCATTCTGATTCTGTTTCTGAAACATTCTTTCATTTAAACATTTTTGTGTTGGCAAATGACCATGGCGTAAACTAGATAATCAATGCTCAGCCGTGCATTATACAGTTATAATGCACCTCGCACAGAGGCAACCCGTGCAACAAAAAGGAGCTTGCGAACGTTCTGAAAGATAATGTAGGTATCTCCCAACAGTTTCATTTTCTCTAACTATGTGGTGTATTATGTTATAATTATTTGAGTATTAAGTGTAATATTAAACTGAAAAATAAATGAGTGATAATTGTGTATTTCTTTTGTTACTTGAATTTAATCAATAGGATATTTTTATAGACCTGTGTTATCACCCCGAGTGCCTTTTTCTCTGTGCAGAGGATTAAGACAGTCCACCATTACAGGAAGTGAACGGCTCACGTCCAAAACTCCAGACGCAAACGGAACTACGCCCCAACTAATTTGCATTTTTAAGAGCATATATAAGACCAGGTCACCAGGGAGGGGTGTGAAAACTAACGCATTGCGACGGGAGTTTTGTCACACGTTGCTGTTGTGTAATGCAGTTAGTTCACCCAGATATATCTGTAATGTGTTATTCATGAAACTCTTAGTAAATATTTGGACCTCAAGCCCTCTCCTGTCTTCTCTGGAATATATTATTATATATTCCCATCAGTTCTTATGAGTCGTGTGTGAAATACATGAAGTTCCTGAAGGATATAATTTCCCAAAACTCATTTTTTGAAAGAATGAAGCTTGCCTGTTTTGATTTTCCTGCTGCATGGAAGCTTCCAAAGCCTCCTTGACCCAGCAGAGGATCTCTTTGTATATGGGCCTTTCCTAATGTGAATCTGTAGAGGATTCTTCACTGAGCCTGTATGAAAACAAAAATCTGGTTATAGAACTTTTACAGAAACCATTCAACCAAAATATTGAATTCTATCCAACAGCTACGTTTACCTCAATTCAGTCCAGCAAATGGACATCCTCCAGTTTAATCCACTGGGTTGAGCTTTAGGCAACGGTGAAGGAGATAGAAGGCAAAGACACAGAGAGAGAGAGAGAGAGAGAGAAAGAGAGATAGCATTAACAAATCTACCTTAACTCTTAACTTTAAGTCTCTCTCAACTTAAAGCTGTTGGGTATATCTGAGATCCCCGTAGCCCTAGTGTAATGAGGGAACGCCGTCTCCAGCATTTGCTTATTGTATGTACTGCCAGGAAATGTACTAGATTTTGGTAAATCATTCAACAGCGCTCCTTCCACCATAGAGGATGAAACAGAAATCACTCCAGTGGCATGAATTTTTCCAAGAATACTTTTCAAACATATTGCATTGTGAGAGCCCTGACTTTACAAACTAGTACAAGTATGCTACTAATGCTGTGATTTTTCAAGTACATCCTCAACCAAACGATCCATTTTTCACTTTATGGTAAAACTAAATTTTTATTTTCTTATGTCTTCCTATCCTTGAGATATTAACCCTTATGTGTTGTTCAAATTCACTATCCTTTCATGTTTTTAGTGACTGTTAACAGCTTAATTAAACTGCAGAAAAAATCCATCAGATCATTATTTGTTGATTCGGTCAAAAAATATTGTATTTTTATATATATTATTTTTTATCCTTTATTGCCAAGATCTTACATTATGTTACTGATTCTAAAAAAAATGACAATCAACAGTATAAATCTCAGATTTTATAATGGCTACCAAAATCAAGAATGCATAATTATTTGGTGTCATGGTTTTGAATTAAAAAAAGGTTGTTATAATAGAAATCAATGGGCCATGAACAATACTTGAGTGAGAAATAAATGAAAATCTGGTTCTACACGAAAACTAAAAATCCATCAATGGCAATGTTGTTACTAATATCCAACAAACCCAAGACTGTGATTAAAAGTAAAGGATTAAACACTTTTCTTAAAATATGTGTAAAAATAAGAATTGTTAACCAAAAATCACTAAATTTGAGAGAAAAGAGAAAAAGTTGTGGCCAAATGTAAACTCAAAATCACCCTGAAGTGGCTAAAACATTCCCAAAAACATATCAGGGTTAACTGCAGCATTCATGGTTATGAATATGACATGACTGTTATTTCTTTTTTGGAATGAATTCCATAGAACTCTTTGAAGTAAAAATAATCAGTTCATAAAACTAAAGTATGCACAAAACATTTATCACAGATAGTATCACAGATAATAAATGACTACACTAGCACTGCTAAATTGATAAAGATCATTCTATTTATATAGTGTTTTTTTTTTTTTTTTTTTTTTTGTTGGGGGGGTTTTGCCTGTAGTTTCATGATGAATGTCTATTTCTCTGGTGCTACGGCTTTCCAAGACCTGGTTCTGATCTATATATACATTGATGACCCTGTACAATATTTTTAAAGAATGAGGCTTCGCTGATTTGTTTTCCTGCTGGATAGAAGCTTCAGGAGCCCCCTTGACCCCCTCCTAAAGCGAATTTGTAGAAGATTCTTCACTGAGACTGGCCTGTATGAAAAAAAAAATGTTAAACTTTTACAGAAACAACTTTAAAATGGTAAATTCCATGCAGCAGCTATGTTTACCTCAAACCAGTCATGCAAATGAACATTCTCCAGTTTAATCCGCTTTTCTGGGTTGAGCTGTAGGCAGCGGTGGAGGAATCGATGACCCTCTGGGAAGAAAGATGACACAGAGAGAGAGAGAGAGATCCAGTTAGCTTTTCCTTCTCTGGGCATCTCGAAAACCATGGGCGCCAATGGGAGCGTACACATTGACCGAATGAGTGGTGTAAACAAAAAAGAGTTTGGCGCTGCCATATCGCATTGATTTTTTCGCAGGGAGAACGACTAATGAAAGCTGACTCTTTTGATGACGTACTGCACAGGAAACAGGAAAGAAGGAGAAGAACAAGAAGACGACGACAACTGAGAAATCAAAGCACACTTAGGAAAAATCATGAATGTAGAGCAGGTGGCTGATCACAGGGACACCATAAACATTACAATAAAATATTATAATATTACAATAAATATTACAATATTTGTGGCGTGCTATTGCCTTCGAACGCAAATGCCATCTTCAGGCAGAGAGTGTCATTGCATCCATATTTCCTTGACCCAGGGGAAAAGCACCCTACTGAGAAGCCATCTGACAATTCATGCGAATTTCAATTCGGATAGATGTGTAGAAGTCTTTACTCTATTTCTAGTTGATTTAGAATTAGTTACAGAAATGGAGACCTCACCCTTTGACAAGCCTTCTTTAGAATAGGTGTTAGCACTTATTCTGCACAGGTCTCGTCTTTCTGGGTATTGTAGGTTGACCACAAGGAAAAAAATGATCCCAACTGCCCAGACGGTGGCTGGTTCACCATAGAACCTGCCGTTCTGCAGTAGCTCTGGGGGTGAGAAGTCTTCTGTTCCTACAGCAAGAAAAGAAAGCCTGATTTGAAAAATTCTATTTTCACATCAACATCTGTTTTAAAAACCACGTATAAACAATCAGACGCACCTATAAACTCAGTGTAACCATCACTGCTGAGAAGTTTACCACACCCAAAGTCAATCAACTTGACCTGGAAGGTGTCAGTGTTTATCAAGAGGTTTTCCAGCTTAATATCCTGATGGAAAACCCCTCTCTTGCAGCAGGCCTGGGCTGCAGATACGACTTGCCGCAAGATTACCCGAGCTAAATCCTCTGGAATAAAGTCCCCATAACCAGTCACAAAGTCATATAGTTCCTGGCAGGGGGTGGGATGCTCAAGGACCAGGATGCACTTCAAAGGATCCTCCATCCAGTCGACAAGTTCGAGAATCTCCGGTACTTTCGGCTCTTGATTTGCTCTCATATGCAAAGCCACCTCCACCGGAACAGGTTTGGAAAAGCCCTCCTAGAAAACAGGAAGTCAAAAGGGTTTACACATTAAGAGAGATTGTCAACCATCTGATAACAGGAAGACCTGTTATACCCACACAGAAATCCAAAACCTCAAAATGTACTCAACAATAAATGTGTTTTCCTTCCCACAAAAAAAGTATAATAACCCAAATAACCCAAAAACTCTACGGTAAAATATTTTGACAGTCAATAATAATTACTATAAAGATGTTGAGCGTTTTTGAACACATTCATAAGAGAAAATTAGAAATAAACCTCACAATGCACTCAATGCACACTTTAATTGTGTTTTTTCCCAAAAAAAACCCAAGTTCAGAAGGAAACAACTCTAAAGTAAAGTAAAATTTTGGATGCTGACAGACAATAATACTGAATACATTTTGAATACATCCATATGATAAATGGAACCTCAAAATGTACCCAACACACACTTGAGAACCCAACAATAAATACAATAAATAAAAATCAATTCAATAAATTAAAAAAATCTAATAAAATATTATTCAATTTTGGATTCTGACAATCATTCCGTAGCATGAATATGACACAGATTTTTTTTTTTCAAAGTGTCTGGTTTCAGAGTTTCACTGGTCACCCTCCTACTATTGGACTTACTTATGCGACTGGCACTCTATTGGATAGCACACGACACATGACTTTCCATTTCACTGAGGCACAGTGTGGACACCAGACATTTAAGTGTACTGTCAATGTACAGATTAAAATAAACGTTCAAAATAAAGAGATATTGTCTTTTCCCTTAATCTATCATGTTATTGACTTCTATAATATGAACATGTTCCTTGTGATTGAAACGGTGGTCCTGAATATTAAAATATAAAACTGTTCAAAGAAAATAATTATTCTGCTTGAACCTTTTTTTAAATTGTGAATACATGTAGTGTCGTGCATAATTATTTCATATTCACATTTCACTTCTGCATAGAATAACACTGTGTTTTGTGATTCTAGTACATTAAAGACAACTAGAGGGCGACCTGACGCTTTGGTGACATAAAGAGATAGAGAACTGCTACAGAGAGAACTAGGAGAGAACGTAGAAGTGCTTTTCCCAGAAATAAAGTACTTATGCTAAGTGTCAAAGAGCGAACCTTATTCAAAGATGCAACAATACCTATTATGCATCTTATGTCAAATTATTTTGAACTAAAAAAAAAAAAAAAAACATGCCCACAATCCCAAAAACATGCGGTTATGTTAATTGAAGAATCTAAATTCCCCTTAGGTGTGAATGTGTGAGTGAATGTTGCCCTGTCCAGGGTGTACCCCTGCCTCTCGCCCAATGTGCACTGGAGACAGGCACCAGCAGAAGGGGATAAGCATTTGCCTACCGCACAAGAACATTTGAGAGAGTGAAAAAACAGGAAGGTCACAGGCGAGCCTCGAACCGACAACCTTCTAACTGGAAGGCCACCATGCCGCCCACGATAAACACAGCTGAATGAAAAATATTATGCTCAAATGGTTCTTCTCTTTTGCAGAGAATCAAAAACAAACAAACAAACAAACAAAAATAATAACAATCCGCATGATGTGACCCTAGCAACCAGCCAGCTTCTATGATATTTTTGGGTAGGAGTTCGGTTTCTGGGCTTTGAGCTTGTGGGTTGAGGAAGGGACAGAGTACTAAAGGTTCATTTTACTGATGACTCTTTCAGTGAGTCTTTTCTTTTTTTCTTGTTTTTTTTTTTACATTTATTTCGGGTGGGGGGGGGCTTTATTAGAACAGACAGAACAGTATGGTGACAGGAGGGGAAGTGGGTTAGGGGTGGGGCGGTTTAGGAAAATTTCAAAAATCCAAAATTGGGCCAATATTTGAAAACCAATAAGAAGAAGCAGAAAACAAAGCTTACCATGCTGATGCGTTGAGGCTCATCAAAGATTAACTTAATGGCCACCTAAATGAAAAAAAAATTACATTTTAGGAAGGAATTTTCCTAATAATTAGTATTAAACACAATTTTTAATACCTTACGACCATCTTCTAAACGAGTCGCTTCGTAAACAGTTCCATAACTTCCTTTGCCGATCTGAGGACCCATTTCGTAGCTGGAAGAGTTGATTTCTATTAAAAGAAAAGAATATCAATCACTTAATTACAGAATTAACTGATTTATTCCATGGAAATCCCTGTTTTCAAAATAAAAATTATTATGTTACATTTACTGGCCTTGAAAAGGTTCTTCCAGTATGCAGATACAAACCTTCCGGTCTCCATGTGGTTTATCAAATACAAGTAGAGTAAATGAGGTAATTAAGTACAGTAAAAGACCAGTTTATACTCACTCATCATTTTTTTCTTATCTGAAGCCTCCGTTTCACTTGATTTATTAGTGTTTTCAGGAGAAGCTTCTGCCTTCACATCAGGCTCAGCATCAAGATGAACTGGAGGCACCTCCTCGCTGCAGCAGGGTTCATCCTCAGATGAAGGAAAGTCCTGCTCAGGAGGGAGGGAAGCTTGAGAGATGTCCTCATCGAGGTCAATCTCAGTGCTGAAGAAACCTCTCTCCTGAACAGGTTTTACAGCAGCATGGTCTCCGTGATCGATGGGTTCCTTCTCTTGATCTAATTGGACATTAAGAGACATTTCATTCCACAGTTACGTCTTGATATGTATCTTATTAGATTTTGCAATTGTTAAAATGTACAATAACACTATTTTCAATAGACATACTTAGATCTGATAACCTCTATGATTAGTATTTCATCCAACTGAGATTCTAGTAACATTTTGTGCCTAAAATATTTCAAAGGGGTCATGACAATGTTTAATTTTTAATAATATTTTGTTCACATTGGTCTAATTGTATAGGAAATGTGATTATCTTACTCAAACAGTCTAGATTTTTAATTAAATTCACATTTCATCTCTTAATTTTTTAGCCCTGGCTTATTCCGGAAATGGGCTGAGACTTTCATTTTGAAAACTTTGTAACTACTCCCCAGTTACTCCCCTATTGGTTACTCATTTGCATATTCATGACTTGTATCAAAGTTACTGTCTGATGGTCATCGTAGATGTGAGAGTGGTATTAGTGGGTTTAGCAAATATATGTATGGCACGGGATGGTCGACTAAATAGATAATAAAGAGGCTACAGTGAGCCTCAGAGCAAACTCATTTTTTCTTTACTGAACCTTGTGCTCTTCCTATACCCTTTCCCTGTTAACCCCCAGCGACGTACACTGTTGCAACAAGTGTCGCAAAAATTCAACATGTATGTGTAAATATTACAGTGAGAGTGTTTTCCAGTAATTAATTACAAACAACTCCAATACTGAGCTATCAATGTTTTATTAAAGCAACATTAATAGACTCTTAAATGGTGTTTAGAGGAAATGTTATTTTTCAGATATAACTGATCTGAAGTGTCAGCGATACACTGCCTAGATTGAGTAAGAGACGGTTTGAGAGCCGAGAGGCAGAAACGGTGGATTTTCAACAGTTTTTCTGCTAAAGAAAGCATCGAAACAGGCTTACGTTTCCAGTAGAAACAAGTAAATGTACAATTGAAAGTTAATTTTTTGTTAAACGAGTTGTGACCGTGTTATGTGCTGACCCAGATTTGAAGGTCGCACTTTAGGTGTACTTTAACATAGTTGACAATTAAAATTAGCAATGAAATAAGGTCTTGTTTTACTTTGTGTGCAAAAACATTCAAGCAAGGGGAAAAAAGAACTTAGAAACCATTTAGAAAATGTAATCTGCCCCTACCGGGATTCGAAAATGTAACCGTGTTCAGTGTCCTTACAGGTTATCTGGTTATAGCTGGTTATATTTGGTTGTGCCAAATACAGTGGTACCCCGAGATACGAATGCTTCCAGTTACGAAATGTTCGAAATACGCTGGAAATGTTTTGCTTCGAGATACGAAAAAAAATTCGGGATACGAACAACAAAAAACATTTCTGCTCTATTTTACACTTGTTTGTCTCACGTCATGCTGCGCTTCCACGTCCTTGCGCTCCTTTCTCCCTTTGAAGAAAGTGTGCTTTAAAGGGCTGATACGCCTTAAAACACTTTAAATCAGTTTTATATCAAGCGAAACAGTATTTATAGATTACCAATTATGTACTATAACAAATGTTAGAGTTAAGGTGTCATAAAAATTAACGTTTATACCGTGGAACGTGTGTCTTCCGCCATCCATTTCACCTCCTCCGACACATAGCTTCACTTTCAAGGTAAGGTTTCACATTTGTGTACATATTACGTATTTTGCATATGTTTTATTATCATTTATTACATTAACAATATGTAGATTTAAGGATTGAAGAAAGCTGCTTGATTTTCTCTGGATTTCCATTTTTTTTATCAACGTATACTGTTTTTTCTGAGAGCCGTTGCACGGATTAGGTGTTTTACATGTAAAACCTGCTTCGCTATACGAATTGTTCGACATACGAACGTCACCCTGGAACGGATTATATTCGTTTCTCGGGGTACCACTGTATACTCAAATGGTAATCTGTATTTATTCAATGCATATCAACACTTTCTAGTAGCTTATTAGTGTCTCGTGAACATTTGTTTCTGGATATCACGAGAGAAAGCATTGCGTAATCGGGCCTTTCATGTACAGCCTCGACGTAACAATTTCACTCGTGTGAAGCGATAATAAAACCAGTTTTTAAACGAAACAAACTAAGTTCGTTTCGTTTAAAGTTCGATTTTTGTTCAATAAATCACCATAAACGCAACTAAAAGGCTCAACATATCAAAACCTCTTTAAATTTTAAATTGGTCCATCAGTTTCAATACGGCAGCTTCAGCAGCGGCTACTGTATTCCTTCGTTACTTTCAAGAAGTTCAATGAATAAGTACAATTACACGTAATTCATACCGTTACAAATCCTGAAACCACAGTAATTTAATTCGACGATAACTAAAATCGTTAAACTCACCTTCGTCCACCTCATGAACCCACTGGCCCTTCCTCAGTCTCCATTCACGGCAAGCCAAAGCAACAAGTCCAAGTACAGTAAACATTATATGAATGTTTCCGAATAACCGAGAGATGTGGAAAAATCCAGCCAAAAACGACAATATCACCGAGCAGAATGATCGACTGACGGCAAAACAACTACGTTATAATTATAAGGCGCGCGTTCTGAAAGTGACGTCATCCGAACGATGTTCCAGCGTTTTGTAAAAATACAACTGACTCAAAATTAAACACCGTGTAGCTGTCGTGGGTTTAGAGCTAAACAAACACAAGCAAAACATTAGTTTTTCCTGAAAATGTCAACATTAATTTTCATTGTCCAGCTCAGACTTTATTAATGTATTCGATAAAAATCACTAATTTCCGTTGGTGTTTAAAAATAAAAACAAGACAGTAAAAGTAGAAATAAATGCATGAATAAATTAATAAATTAAAATATTAAATAGATGAATACATGCTTAAAGTAATATACGATTGGATGAAAGCATTAAAATATTTTTAAAAACGTTTAAATTAAAGAATACATTTTATTGGTAAATAAATAAATGTAAATAATGTATTCCTACTGTCTTGTATTTCTTTTCTAAACCAGAAGACTTGGAGAGAGTTGCACCAGAAATCTTTGTGTTTGGTGGGGAAACGCAACCTTTGTGAGGAATAAGCCAGTTTTGTAATGAATGAAGGCAAACTACGATCCCTTTCAAAGATTGTGTTTCCTTGCGAAGACCGTGTCAGTTTTTTTTGCAAGGCAATGTAATGTCTGGGAGGACGGCAATTGTGTTTTGCATTCATTCATCTTCTTGTCCACTTTTTCCCTTTCGGAGTCTGCTGGAGCAAGAGGCAGGGGTCACATATCAGTCTATCGTATTATTAGATTGATGCATGTTTGTGGAATTGTGAAGAAAAACCACACAAGCAACATGCAAACTCCTTCTAGGAAGGTCACTGGCGAGCCTCGAACCTAACTGGAAGGCCACTATGCCACTAGGAAGCTAAATTTTTGTAAGGGAATTTAATCTTTGCTATGGTTGCACAGTGGGGAGCATTGCAGCCTTGTAAGGTCATATTCTCACTACCCTTGCGCAGGTTTCCTCCAGGTTAATATGATTTCCCCCATAAGAAAACAGAGTAAGGGTACTGGACAAAACAGAATTTTGGGATGGAAATGGTTGCTTTTATTATCACTTCATTAGCATGTGCTAATGAAAAAATATTTTGCAGAGATCTCTGGAACACCCTTCGCGGGGGGGTGGTTGAGCTCGGTCATGTGACTACAAACGCGTAATAAAGCTCATTAAAACATTTAGTCTCTGTGTTTCTTCAATTAAAAAGAGTCAATTAATGGAAAATAGGCACTGCTCTTTCACAATACAGAACTTTCCATTCCGTTATTTTCATTAATGCGTGTTTTTACGTTCTGTATTTAGGGCCCGAGCACTGAAGGTGCGTAGAACACTATTGTAATTGCTCAGAGTATTGTTTCGCAGCAAATCACAGAATTTCACACACATCAGAAATTGTGAAAATTTACTTTTAAAAAGTGGGTGTGGCAAATTGGCTCTAGCCACCTAAGGCGTTTCAGCTTATGGTGTGCTAACAATTTGTCATGGGAGAAAGAAATTCTCCTACCAGACATATGTAGGGTACCAGGACTTGAACATAATTGACAGAAAGATTGTTATTTAGCAAGAACCTTTAAACTGACCACTTTTACTCAGATATTATTTTTATTCCTCTCCAAACTCCATCAGTGGTATCTTTGGTGTATGGGATGTTAAACTGCTAAACAATCATAAGTCAAAATTTTGCCATAATCACAGAGTTAATGACTCCTCAGCAATGTAAGGTCTTAAAACACTTTTGTAAGGGACCAAAAATAAGGAAATTGGAGAAAGTTTCCAAAATTCTATAAGAATTTGGTTATTTTTCATTTACTTGTAAAATTTTGTACAATTCCAGAATACTTGATCTTTTAATAAACTCATCCTAGAGATTGGTTCTTTTCACCTCCAAACTCCACCAGTCTTATCTTAAGGTATATGGGATGTTAAATTCTAACCTCGTTAAAGTACGTGCACGAAGTAAAAAAAAAAATGTCTCCACAGGTGCAAAAACCCTTTGCTCACTGTTAATATCGTCTTGATTTACATTTGTATATTTTTTGTACTTGCTTATAAAGCATCAATAAAAGAAAGATTTGGGCCACTTTAAAATGAAATGAAACATAATTTGATGTAATATACACACCCCAAGAAACAGTTGTGATAATTTAGTTCACAATAATTAAATGCAGATAACTTGGTGTCAGAAAAACGCAAGAGTAAACAGTATAGACTTTATTTGACAGTTTGGCAGATATGTACAAAAATCCCCGTGCACCAGAAGCACCTCCTCAAACTTTAAACTGGTCTTTCCCAATGGAGTGCTCAAATGCTTTTTACAACCAAAGCTTAGACATTTTAAACAATGGCAAAGAAATGTAACAGCTGAAATAATTCCACAACAAATCAAAACACCCCTCCCCGTCTGATGAACACCGGAAGCCCGATTGCATGCAATATAATATTTTTTACAAATATATATAATTTATCATGAGCAATTGATGACATGTTGCACTCAACAAAATATTCTTCGTACATATACGCAACAAAACTAATTGATTACTTTTAAGTGACGGCCTTACTGCAAAGCCAGCGTGCTATTTAAAATAGATGTACCAATATAAACAGACAGAGTGACCAACTTAAATATTAGACATACTTTTGAAATTCAAACAAAACAAAAAAAAGCTGACGAAATAAGTTAAAAAGAAATGTTTAACAGCATGAAAATACATTGTGGACGGGGTGGGTGGCATCACATTTCTTGAGATTCATATTCACCCGCTTGCATGCATGAAGCTTTTAAAACATGTTCCGTTCTCTTACGCTCTAAATAAATGTGGGTAACAGTGAGTTCCCTACTTTAAAAACATTTCTTCATTGTGGGAAGCGAGCAACCTTGAACATGTGCTGTATGACTTGCGTCTCCTGTGCATTCTAAAAAGTGCCTACTAGTGGTGGATGGCAGGAATGACAGCCAAGACAGGCACAGTTCATCAGCATAAAGCTGCGAGAGGCCAACAGCTATGTGTTCAGAAGAAGCTGCTGGTTACTGACAGGTGTGTGTCCATGTTGGCCGAACTTTAAACCAGCTCACATTTCAGGCTGCTCCGCAGGCAGACTCGGCCGGGGCTCGGGTGACTCGTATCGCTGATGAAAGTTCCTTTTCCGCAGTTTCTCTGGTGCCTTCCTCCACAGAACGATTTCCTTTTAAAATAGAAACCGTTCACTTAAATATTGCACTTTGCTTCAACTTTACCACTGATTAACCATGTATTACATTACCTGCTGTTTGAAGTATCTCCTGTCTTCTTCATCCACAAGCACCAGGTTCAAGAAGTACCTCACTGAGAACTTCTTGTTTACGTCTCTCATCGTGGGAGTAAGGTCATAGCCAGCCAGAAGAAGGCGAATAGGAATGGATTCACCTAGAATTAAATATTCAGTCAAAACCATACATTGTGTATAAAACTATTGACGTATTGTTGAGATCTTCTTAGAGGTTCCTGGAGAGATTGGAGGCTGGGTGTAGCAAGCTATGGAAGTGCATCACTACCAGCAATTGAGCAATGGATGCATAAGTGGGACTTGGATGTTAAGGGTTAGCTTAATATAACAGGATATAATATGAAAAAAAAAAACAATTCTACTAGGGGTGGGCGATATCTCGATATTTAAAATATATCGAGATATTTTTTAAACTCGATATGAATTCTGGCATATCGTACATATCGATATAATGTCTATATTTAATTTTCGCCAATTTGCTTGTTTGCCTTCTCTGTGCTGCGCTCGTCCCCGCCTCCTTGCTTTTGTTCCCCCTCCCCTTGCCTGTCGTCTCAATCAACATGGCGGCGCCCGCAACCAGCCCGGAGGTTACAGAACTTGTTGCAAAAAAAGAATTGCTGGCTCCATTATATGGAAATACTTTGGTTTTAAGTCGTCAGACGAACAACAGACAGATGTCTACTGCCGTGAATGCCGTGAAAGTTGCTGCCAACCAAAGCTCAACTAATCTCCACAATTCTATAACGCGGAGTGTAGAATATGAAAGACAGAGCACAAGGTGGTGTAGCGTCACAGAGTTCATGGCATTTCACATAGCGGTGGACATGGCACCCATATCCGTCGTTGAACAACGTGGCTTTAAACGTATGCTAAAAACACTTGATCCCAGTCAGATACAGTTTACCCAGTCGACATTACTTTTCGAGACAGGAACTCCCGCGACTGTACACTACAGAGAGAGCGCGGCTTGCTGCTGAATTGGAAAGGTT
Source organism: Danionella cerebrum (assembly GCA_007224835.1). Taxonomy (NCBI): domain Eukaryota; kingdom Metazoa; phylum Chordata; class Actinopteri; order Cypriniformes; family Danionidae; genus Danionella; species Danionella cerebrum. The sequence goes on along the minus strand of SRMA01025840.1, from coordinate 601,663 downwards.
ACTTACAACAGAGGTCCTGCAAAGATGAGCTTGAGTTGTTTTATTTTTGAATGAAAAGAAGGCAATGTGTATTATTTTACAGTTAAATTATTATTTATGTTATCAGGGATTTTGTTTATATCCTAAATGTTACAGGAGCACTTTGTTCCTATGCACTGCCTGTTTTTTAGTTGTTTTATTTTTGAATGAAAAGGCAATATGTATACAAGGATTTCTGAAAGAAAATTTGCAGAAGCACCTCTGAGCTTCAATAAAAAACGACTTTGACATTTGTATTATTTTTTTTTTGCAGTAGGGTTTTTTGGGGGGTGGGGGGGTGGTAGGTGGTTATAAATCCTGTAAAGATATCGAGATATATATCGTATATCGAGATATAGCAAAATCATATTGATATATATTTTTTGCTTCATATCGCCCAGCCCTAATTTCTACAATGTTTTATAGTGGTTTCCTCTAGGGCCCCACTGTAACAACCAGGCTGTTTGCCATAGGAACCAAGTTGCCAGATCACTATCTCAGCATAGGAAAGTCACGGAGCCAAGGTTGTTGGTTTGTATTACATTAGGAACATTTAAAAAGATTTTAAACACCACTTTTATAATCCAACAAAGTTTGTGTACAAACTTTAGCTTTGTCGTGATTATGTTTTTTTTTTTATCCAAGTATGGTTTTAAAATAATGTTTAAATCAAATAAAAAGCACTACTTTTGTTCTTCTAGCAACTTTTAGCTCAAAAGTATCAGCAAGTCCAGATTAGGACTCAGATACTCAAAATCAAATGACAGACTTGAAGGCAAAAGACCCAGATCGGGACATCCCTAGTTTGCTCCACAGAGACATGCGTTGTATTTACAGTCATTCATAATCGTTTTTAAATTCTAAATGCATTAAAAAAGGCAAAATATAGACACTTTAATAAAAAAAAAAATTGTGACGGCTAAAATGAATAATAAACCATTTTAAAAGTGTTTTTTTTGCTTTACATTTAAACACCTTTAATTAGAATCAATGGGAATCCACTCACTTCAGACACAAGCCTCAAGTGGCCAATCGATGAACTGCAGTGCCATTTTTGCTTTGGTTTGCTTATTTGTTTTGAATAATTGAATGCCCACTGGTTTACAGGATTTCAAACTACTTAAAAAGGCTTTTTTCTCATTATTTGGGTGCTAATCAATCAGAATATACTTTAGATTAACTGAAACAATAATGGACTAAAAAGGTTATACGCATTAATGTCATTTTCCCACCAGGACAAGCCTCCTTCACAGTGCCTGAGTGGCAAAACAAGCTGTAAAAGCTTTCGCGTAACCACTTCAATGCGGGATTTGTATGGAACATTGTGGTGGTATGTAGTGGTAGGTAATCATTTTAATTAGAAAAGCTGTTAATGCACTCATTTATTAAAATTCTCATTAACATAACAAAATATGATGTCATATAACACTTAATTCTAAATACTTTAAAAAGTTATTTCGTCTACCAAGGAGACGGCTAAGGGTGCATTTACAATGAGTGGTTTTATGAGTTTAACTTAAGTTACAAGGATTTTATTTTTAGTTCAATTAGACATTGCATAAAGATGACAAACATATCATTTACAACTAATGAATTTCACAAGTTCACCAACGGGTTACACCCCCAGTGAAGAGAAGGGGTGGAAGGTGGGTGAAGTTTGGACTAAAGTGAAGGACATAAAGGAAGGACTGGCTTAAATAATGGAGTAAATGTTTGCTTGACTGGCAAATCACCTGATAATTCCTCCCGAAACTTGTTTATCAACTATCATATCTTGATTTAGTGCCTATTCATACCTCGGAGTAAGAGAAATAGCTGATACATTGTTGCCTACCGATTTAGTCCTCATCGCCACCACACGGATCGGTCAGATCTGTACTAGTTTAAAATACAGCCATGTGACTTCAAACGCCATCGTAGATCTCAACTGCTTTTCGATTGGTTAGAATCATCACTCACATAGAAATGAACTATGGGGGACAGAACATCAGAAGCACGTGATGACATGCTCAAAATGGACACATGTCGCTGCTTGATTTTGACCCATGGCATCTTTTACGGTTAATCGCTTCTGATGCACGCTGCAAATGATGTTCGGATTACATACTTCTCCATGTTTGACCACGAGCTGCCATGATTAACTTTGCTTTGTAATTACAAGATCATGTTCTCACCACAAACTAACCACTCTAGAGATAGTTTGGAACCATACTGAGACCACCTCCTCACGCACGTCTCTGACAGCTTTTTTAGTCGACTTTTGGTCTGAGTTTTAGTCCGATTGTTGCTTTCTAACCTGCCCAAATGAACCAAACTAATGGGAAAATAACTCAAGTTCATTTAAACTGAACAAGTCAGGAGTGAAAGCACCTTTAGGCAAAAATCTGACTCGCCAGAAACACAATGGTGTTAACCAGCATCACAAAATAGCCCTTTTGAAACCCCTACTAATATACGTAGTTGGCATCACTATTAGCAATGCATGGAAGAAAAAAAAAACAACTAATTTTCAATGCACTGCTCATCATAATGCTTGTAATATTTGAACAAAAAGTGTCTTTCGTAATAGAATACTACAACAGCTACAGTTCTTACCCTTCACTGGTGCACCATCCATTATTTCATATTTGGCCACCGTCTCAGTCTCTGTAGTTGTGCTCGGCCCTAAAGAAACAAGTTACAGGATTTCATGAATATCACATTGTTAAGGACTAAAGAAAATTTTGATTTAAACTAGTGTTGTCAAAACGTGACTAATTTGAAACATTTAATGCGTTACAAAAAATTAAAGCAATCAACACGGTTGCAGTTTTCTTGTATTTCCCTGTGTTCAACATGCAAAGTATGGATCAGGCCAAGGAAGGACCTACATTAATGATTTACATATTCAAAAAGGTGTGCAAAAAAGTTTAAGTTTTTTTAATTGATTGATACACAATTTTTGAACTGAGGAAAAAATGCATTAAATTGATGAAAATTAACCATTTATATGCCATTCTTTGTAAAAAAAAAAACACTTAGAAATAGTTTAAAATAAAATAAACGTATATAATGAATAAATAAGAGAATAAAACATGAAATACACAAATCTAAAACAGAAGCATTTCTAAGACTATTTTTGGCATTTTCATCCAAAAAAAACTTCACCCCTAAAACAACAAAAACAAAAGTCTCACCAATCCCGGTCATTTCCTTTTTGATCAGCTGGAGCTCCATGTGTTGGATTTTAATCCGTACAAGTAAGAAATAGATTTTTCCAACAATTACATCTTTGAGGTGATACCTGAAGGGCAAGAAGAATTGATCGAAATTGTTTATTTTCTCTTAATTCCTCCATACAAAAGATTTATTAACATGACTGAAAACTTACTTTGACTTATTGTATTCAAACTCTATGTGCAGGCAATCCTCAATGCCCACTTCCATTTTGATGGAGTTGTTGACGTCGGGATACGTGGCCAGCTGATGAACAATGAGGTCATACTCCTTTACCAAATCTGACAGCCTCCTCACAATCGTGACTTTAAGGAAATATCTAGACATTAAAAAAAGAGCAGAATGTTTTGGTTATCAAACTTTCAGTACATTATTAATTCTCTGGATCTTCAAAGTTGGTGAACAGACCTTCCATAAAAGGCTGAACAAAAACACAAGCATGGGAGGGTTGGACTGACAAAAACGATGAGAACTTTGATGATTTCGATTGTTGACGTCTGCTCATTGAAACCATATCGTTTCAAAACTGCTTCCACTTCGTCTCTTTATTTCCTCTCCAACAAAATATTAAATGTATTAAGATTCTATTCAGGCCATCAGTGCAGAAACCACAGGTTGCTTTTACTTTAAAATCACCACTGCATAAGTAACTGGTTGTGATTTTTTGAATTCAACAAAAATCGTACTAGCCAATGAGTGCGAACCACTGTTATCCCCGCCCCCATGGGAGATTTGTGCCAGAATGACAATGATGGATTTCAGGACAGCAAAGAAGTGTATTTAAAAAAATCAATGTAGATTTTTATGGTAGTTATGTGATTTTTGTTTTCAGTTACATTTTTTTTTCTTTCTGATTAAATTATTGTTGATTGTTTTAGCTGAAATTTTGCATTTTGCCGATAAATGAAGCACTGCATAGACATAACAGACAGGATTTCCTGTAGGGTGATGTTCAGTCATTAAAAAGAATTAATTTGTGACTTCTGTTCTTCTATGCTGCCTCATTTTCCACCTCAGAGAGTCAATGTGGGATTTTTTTTTACTGTTATGGGTCTCCAAATGACTTGTCAAAAGGTTTTTTTATGGTGAGGAGATATCTGGCACTTCTTATCTTTGTAACAAGTTCCTTGTTGGTTGTCGCTTTCACTTACTCCCCACAAATGAAACAAGTAGCAAATTCACCGAAAGTATTCATTTAACACCACAAAAAAAACAATGATGATGGTTTATATTAGGGGTGTAACGGTTCACAGGGATGTATTGAACCGTTTCGGTGTGGCCTGTTCGGTTCGGTACACTTGCGTACCGTTTCTGTATAATTTTTTAAATTAAATAATATAAATGTATTATTAGCACGATATTAAGCGCAGTGGAACAATGTTCCTAGTCGAGTTTCCGCACGGACGCTATTGAGTGACGCACAGTAGAGCTGCACGGGTAGCCGTCATGGTCAGAGCTTGAAGACCCTCCCACCTCACTGCGGTCTCCTGTTTGGGAACACTTTGGCTTCTCTGTTAAAATACATAACGGGGATAGACGAGTGGATAAATTTAAAGTTGTATGCCGACATTGTTCCACGGAGATCAGGCAGGCAACACATCTAACATTTTCTACTGCTGGAGATATTGTCACGGCAACCAGATCTGTGCTCTCTTCAGAAAATGTGGATAGGTCAATCTTTTTAGCCTAAAACTTGAATAGCATGTTTTGTTGATATACTAGTTTCAGTATTTAAATTTTTATTTAAAAATGTGTATTTCTTTATAAAGAGTGCAATTTATTTAAAATATCACCCAAATAGGTCACTTTTATTTATTTTATGCAAGAATTCTATTGTGTATTGGCAGCTTTTCAAAATAAAGACTTTTTTGTACCGAAAATTAACCAAACCGAGCTCTACAAGACACTGTACCGTACCGAATACGATTTTAGCGCACCGTTACACCCCTAGTTTATATGTTCAAAAAGTACATTGTGATCGAATGGATTTGTTGCTTTCTGCTGAAAATTATGCCTGGTATTTAAAAGAGGAAGAAACAGTGGAGGATTACACAAGCGATATCACGTTTGATCAAAAACAATGACCAAACTTTGAATAGAGGCCTAAACTCAACTTTGAGTGGAATTTTGGGAGGGAGGGGGAATAAACATTTCTAGGTTTTGGAACCTGGTGCTATTAGATAATATTTTACATTAATCTTTGATTAATAGTTTATTTTATCAAAAATGGACGAACACCAAACAATGACCATCACTGTATTTTCAATATGAGAGTCCACTCCAAATTTGGTAGATAAAACAAATGTTATACAAGCATACTTTTAATGTGACCACATCACCCATGTTTTTAAACAGCTTTAACAAATAGAATGTTTAGGGATGTAAAAGCATACCGTACCTTTTTACCTCATCAATGAGTAAAATCCCATTTGTTATAAGGTTCAAAAAGCAGGTTAAGGACCTCTATACACAATTCTGAATTTTCGAACCGAAGTTTCGTGTGACACCGCACCTCAACGGGAGCTCACACATTTGACGGATGTGGTAAATAAGCTGCTAGGTGGCGCTCATCTCACATTTTCATAACGTCTTTGCACAGGAAACAGGAAAGAAACAGCGTACCACAAATTCTCTTTGTGGTTTCACATTTTTGTCAAACAGCTCACTGTGATCAGAGTGCATCTGGTGTAAAGTTAACGCCATCTTCAGGCTGGGAGCATCATTGCATCAATATTTCCTCTACCCATAAGAAAAGCACCCCGCTGAGAAGCCAGACGCACATGGGAGAACGAAATAATGCTAATTGAGAGGGGGTCAAATACTTGTTTCTCTCTTAAAATAAAATACATTTTTCCAAAGTAAACCTAACAGAACATGTATCCAGGTCTTTGTCTGTAGGGAAACTTTCACAATCAGCAGGGGGTAATAATAATTTCCCCTCACTGTACTGTTTTTGTCTTAACCATGTCTTAAAACAACCACGAAACTGCAGATCTAAAATGTGTGATGGTGTGAGCTTAAACGGTTTCCCCTTTTTTGTGGTTTTCAGGCCCAGGGAAAGCACAAATTGACACTGAAAAATTGCTTGAAATGTAAGTCACTTGGATAAAGTGTCTCCAAAACGCATACATGTAAATGTAAGGTGGTGCTGACTAACCTCAGCCTGACATTTGCTCCAACGTAAGACTCGTACGGCTTTTCCACCTGCATGAATTCAAAGTCATAGCTGCGGTTTTGAGCCAACTCTCCAGGCAGAGCGAGTTCCTTCACCAAGTTGACAAACTCATGGGTATTGCTTTTGTCACTGAAGAGCTCTGGATGAGGAAAATAAAGAGCAAAAAATATCAGAATAAATATAAGCTTGAAACAAAAAATATTCTACTGCAAACACCCCCCAAACATTCTGTCATTTACTTTTCCAGAACAAGTCCCAAAACAGTTTGTATTTCCCTATTCAGACCATTAGACTTTTAATGTCCATAGACCTAATGTCCATGCATCATTCCCAACATTGTTCAAAATCTCTTCTGTTTTCAACAAAATAAGAAGCTAAAATGTTTGGAACCAGTTCAAGAGTTTCACAGCAGACTAGCTTTCCATGTGACAAGCACATGCCCTCCTAAGCTCTTTGCACACCAGAAAATCCATTTTGAAGCTGGTTTACTTAAAAAAATGGAATCTGCTTGTGTAAACGTACCAATTTGTCCAACAAACTCAATGCGAATTCCTTGATGTTCGAGCCTTTTGCCTGTTTGTTTCACATTGACATTTACCTAGGGACAACAGAAAGCCAGAAATAAAAATCTTGAAATCAAAGACTTCTTAAAAACTCCCGCAACAGCTCCTTGCTCTCCTACTTTTCCCGAAACTGATTCGCCATCATAGAACAGATAGTGCTTCTCCAATTTTCCTTCTTCGTTTTTTAGCTCTGCTGTTTTTCTGCTTTCTGCATCGTTGAGAATGACATCAATTTCACAAACAGGACCAAACAGACCCCCGAGAAAACTCTGAAAAGAAACAATACCAGTAATGGTTAAACGAAGTAAAGCAAACACATATGCATTATCTCAAGTGTAAGAGTAAGTATCACATGTGAGACTTTCTTCAACGACATTCCACGAGTTTGTGCGTTCAGTTTAGCTTTAAATCTTTGTAATGCATTAATTTGAGATAAAAACCTGTTTCTGAACGCTAATAAGGGTTAACTGGCATTATGTGGGTGAAAAGAAGGGTGGGTCTATTCAGACTCAAAATTTAGAGTTAACCAGGAGAAGAACGCTTAAGTTTCGGACATTTCTTTAAGGGCCATAAACATTGTGGGCGGAAAAAGTATCTTGGTGTGAAAACAGCATATAATATAATTACATTAAAAGAGTGGGTTAATCCATTTTTAGTTTTGAGTGCTAATGCCAACTCTAATGTTAGCAGAACTTAAAACTGGCAAGTTTTAGCAAAAGATTAAGGATAACTCATAAGATAAATGACCTTAGAACAAATGTATACATTCTCATTGATCTCCTGAATTGTAAGCATTCTGTGTGGACCATCACAAAACACCCTAAGTCAACATTTAGCTTGATTTAAAATAAAAAAAATTCATTGATAAAAAATTGGGACTCTATTCCTATTGCTTTATATCTATAAAACTTTTTTTACTGTTCAAATTCTGTTTGGGATTGGATAATCTCTCTTGAAGCTAAACAATTGTTTACTTGCTACAGTCAAGAACTGGAGTTAGTTTCTCATGTGAATGAATGATATGGCTCCAAACAGCTAACGTTATTTTAACGTGAAGAAAAAATGTTATATATTGCACTCCTTTAGGGTGGTTACTTATACTGATTCACACTTATTCGCCTAATTACGTTCAAGTTCAAATACAAAAAGGAAATGCTGACACAGTGAGAAAACATTCCAACCATCATGTGCACCGCATTGCTCAATGTCCATAAGAGCAGAAGATGGACTAAACAAACTTGTACATTCACAGAAAAATAAACTTCATATAGGGAGGGGAAAAAAATATTTGATTTCTATTTTGAACTCAACCTAACTTACATTAAATCTCAAGTGGGTTTCGCGTTAGGTTGAGTTTCTTTATAAAAAAAAAAACATTATTTTAAAATATGCAAAACAGATTATCTGAATCTAAATGAGTCCGTTACTTGCGCTTTAACGGTCCTTTCCCCAAATCTTCCGCCCAGTCCCTCACGACTTTCATGGCCTACTTCAAGCTGAATAAACTGGAACCCCAACCCAAGGTTTTGGGTTTTATTTAGGTCGGGAATACATGTATTGTGGTAATTGCAAGATTTATGTTCTCTAATTAATAGCAGTGTTTCATTGAAAGCGCGCTCACCATCTCAGCTTCGTAGATTTAGCTCGTTCAGGGTCCACCTCGCTTTAGCTTCCGCAGAATCCCCGACTTTTCCTCTGCGCTCAGCTGACGATCGCTCGGGACTAACACCGACAGGAGGAGCAAAGAGAGCGAAGCAGAATCAACGGGAGAAATGCTACGGTTGTTTCATAATAAAAGTCCCCGCTTTCTGATTTCAAAATAAAAGATTCAACAGTTTTCGTTTAGATATCTTTGGGATTATTTCCTGTATGAAATTGTCGTTTAACATTTAATGAATACATATTAGTTCATGTAGAGCCACTTTGCAGATGTGTCCTACCCGTGCTTCTGTACACATTTCAAACTTGTAGGATTATATGAATTTACATAAAGGAATTGGTTGTGGTGTTCATGTTTGGGGGTGGTAGACATACCATTTTTTTCACATTCATTGAAATAATTTCTATATGGTATCGTTTTGTCTCTTCTGTGCTAATGATATTGTTAACTGGAAACCAGTGTGGATTGGATGTGGTTGCCTCACAAATTTCCTTTACTGATTACCAACTTTGTTCACCCTAGGAAATTTTCTGCTGATTTAACTTTTTTAACCTTAATATTGTTCTTATTCATGCTTAACAATTCATTAGCCTTTACCATGAACATATGAATTTGTTTTCATCCAACATCTGAGTTCATATCTAGCAATGCAAAGATTGTGGGTTTAAAACTCAGGGAAAGCATGTCTGCCTTTTGCCCCAAACTTTTAAGTAGTTGAACAAGCTAATCATGTCTTTCAGCCCTGTTACAGCTCTGTCTGTATTGATGTTTGATACTTTAAACCAGGTACATCCTGGTTGAAAAATACCATTTCTTGTCATGGTAAGACTGAACACAGCAACAAGACACAAGATAGTTATACTGCATCAAAAATGTCTCCTAGACAAAGATTTCAAGGCAGAGAATTGTGCTGTTCAAGCTCTTTAAAAAAAACACAAAGAAATGGGGCAATGTTAAGGATTATGGTCGGCCAAAGAAACATGGTGCATCAGATGCATCGTCAAGCTAGTTAACCTTCTAAATAGCAGATGTCCAGCAGTGCAATCCATTGGGAAACCATTGGAACCAGGTGTACTCATCTACTGTCTGGAGAAGTCTCATGGAAGAGTTGCAGCCAAAAAGCCATACCTCCGACATGTGAACAAGACCAAGCAACTGAATTAGCTACTGAAAATGAATTAATCTGGACTGATGAACCAAAATTCTAAATATTTGCTTCTAGGAGATCATAGTTTGTCCTTGGAGCTAGAGCAAGAGAGCCATGCAGTAATGGTTGTCTGCTGGTCTCCGTGAAGCATAGTAGAGGTTCCTTGAACAGTTGAGGCTGCATTTCTGCAAATGGTGTTAGTCGGGATTAATAGTGTTCTCAATGCTGAGAAATACAAGTAGATGTATTTCCAAAATGCTATGTGGTCACCCCGAAATGTGTTCAGCAGCAGGAAAGTGATCCAAACATACAGCCAAATATATTAAGAACTATTAAGTTTCCTAATTAAGAAGATTGATATTTTTTGAGTGCAATATTGAGTGTGTCTGGGATTACAAGATAAGAAAATATGTGAGAAAGCTACATCCACAGAAGATTCAGAATCTTTGGAACAACCTAACAGCAGAGTTCCCTCAAAAACTTGCACATGAATGTAGAACAATTGTTCGTATTGGTTAGGTTTATTTTTCTTTATTATTTATTCAATGCATTCTATTCCATGTTTGAAAGCATTGTTTATTTTCACATCTGCCTATTTTTGCACAGTACTGTAGATTAGAATAGAACGTTTCTGCTATTTAGTCAAGTTTCTTTTTCTACTCAATTTCATGATGAAAAACAGAAAGCTTGTGCCTTGAGAAATACCATGAACAACCAACTTCACAGGAAATATTAATCATAGTTTTAGGTTAAGCTGTTAACAGAAAGGTTACGCCACACAAAGCGTTCTTTTGCTCAAGCTTTTTGTTCAAGTTGAAGAGAAATAGTTGGAACAGGAGATATTGTTCTTCTTGGCTCTTTACATGAGTGCCGACATCTAATAAAGCCACATCTGGAGTATTGTTGAAGCCAGTTGAAGAAAAGTTTTCATCTGCTCTAAAGTTCAAGCCTAAAGGAAATCTTTCAGACAGTATAAACATTCTCAAGCTATTTGATCCCTAAAACTACATGCAGCGTGAAAGTGAATACTTGCACACATAACAGGGAAAGTATTTAACCTGTTAACAGTTCAGAGTGGGCTTCACTATGGATGAGTTAAAGAATCAAAGATAAGTTTACATACCCAGACAAATTTTCTGTTTTCTTGATTATTTTTTAATGAAAAGAAAAGTGAGGGATTCTGGTAGACCAAAAAAACATTATGCTACAACTGCCAGAAAAGGGGTAAGAGATACAAAGAAAAAGCACAAATAACTTCAGCTGAAAACAGGGATACTCTCAGAAAAAGTGCGTTTTGCATTGTGGTTTCAAGAAGCACGATAAGTTGGATTGAAAAATGGGTTGAAACATCGAGTTTCCAGAAGAAAGCCATTACTGCACAAATGCTACAAAGTACCCGGCTTACAATACGCCAGACTTCTGGAACAAAGTTATTTGGAGCTAAATTTGAACTTTTTGGCCACAACCGTAAATACTACAGGAGGAGAAAAGTCAAAATACTGATTACCAACTTTGTTCACCACTGGGAAACACAGAGATGGGTCACTGGTGTTTTGGGGTTGTGTGAGCTCTAAAGGCACAGGAGACTTAAAATTCAAGGGAAGATGAATGCAGCATGTTGGAGGAAACTGTGCACTCATCAGCCTGAAAGCTATGCATGGGACATTACTGGACATTACAACACGATAACGATCCAAAACACAAAAACAAGTCCATTTGTCATTTGTAACACCAGAACAAAGTGAAGGTTCTGGAGTGGCCATCTCAGTCTCCTAACCTCAATATCATTGAAACACTCTGGGGAGAACTCGAACCAGGATGTGTCAACTTTTGATCACGGTCATTTGGAAAGTTTCCGTCATCATGATGATTTAAAAAGAGAGTAGTTTACATATTTTCAGAGAGATGTCCAAGAAATCAAAACGATGTTTTTGACGAATAAATGTGTTTCAAAATGTTTTTTTTTTCTTTGATCAGTGAGTTCTTTTAGTGAGATGTTGTTTCAGAAACCCAGCAGATACAACCATACAAGTGATAATGCACTTCTGGTTAAACAGGAAACTGAGCTCATCTTGTGTTTAAAACTAGAAACTTGATATTTTGCTACTATGAAATGTTCAAAGTCAGACATACAGTTTCTTAAAAGTTTTTAATGAAATTCCAAAATAATATACAAGAATAGCAAAAATGTACGTGCTAACCGCAGTATTGTGCTAACATTTCCATTCTGAGATTGTTACAGAGAAAATAATAAATGCAAATTGGAATACACTCACTTTTTGCTGAGCATGTCATGGCCAGTATGAAAACTTAAGAAAACCGACTTGTTAAACCTGTGACCAAAAGCAGCATTGTGTCACATTGAGCAGAAATAAATAGCATTTTATGCAAGAATGTGGTCCTCTGTCATATCCTCTTTTGAGAGTGCAACTTTCTGAGGTGTGACTGTGACATATTCTGAGTAATCACTGGACTTTTCAAAAGTTGATCCTTCCTCTTCGTTCAGCTCCAAGAATTTGGTCATTTTTTGGTGATTCTTCCCAGAGAAAACAGAAGCAAAGATGTCAGAGTCTCCTGAAGCTTCTCCTGACTGCTCCTGCAGCTCAACATTGGCTTCCTCTGAGCTCTCTGCTATACTGTGGAAACAAAAGCTCAGAATCAAGGTCTGGAGCTTGCCAACATCCTTTCAGCCCTTCCTGCTATTTACAGAATTGAGGAAGTTTCTCCATAATTCCACCGTACTGCACCCATTCACACAACTCTATGTTAAAATCAGCGGTTTACAGCAAAGTGCATGCATTTTGTTTTTTCTGGTGTGTTGAGTAAATAATCAGGTAAAGTGTGACATGGGGCTGGGATCTTCATATAGGTCAGGGGTATGCAACTAAAATAGAAAAAGGTGCGGTTTCATAATGGGTTTTACTGGAGTTTATTATTAGGCAGCCTGTATGTAATCAATACTTGAAAGTACTAGATTTGAGTGGATATGTGCGTTCGAAACCTTTTTGACTAGACCAGTTTCTGGTTTGGTCTCCCTTGTACCGGGTTCGCAAGATTTGGTTGTACTTCTGCGTGAGAACAACCCCAAATTATATTTTATTGATAATGGGGGAAGTGTTACAATAACGGATAAAAATTTGATTGAACTTTGAGGGAAAAGATTTTGTTTTCCCCACTTTGGCTATTTAGGGCTAATGTCCTTGTAACATCAAGAGGAACACATAAAAAGAAATCATGGATATAAAAAAAAGTCTGCTTTCATTGGTCATTCCCCTTGAAAAAAAACTGATCCTATACGACTCTCCAAAACTTGTGTGATGTCCTGTTGCCACCCATGGTTTTAAATTGAGGTGTGTCGTATCGCTAAACTTCACATCGAAAGTGTATTAGTCTTAACTCGCATTCAATGCCTTCTCTCGTCTGCTAAATGACTACCGTAAAGATCACAATAGCTCCATAAAAATATGGCGCTCTGCTACATCTTTAATTAAAACAGTCAGTTTGGTCTACAGCTCTGGTTCCACAGGTCAGCTTCTGGCTCTGAACCAGGATCCGCCTCTTAGTAACCCCTGGTTTTGGCCATGTAGGCATGAACCATGGTTTTTTATGAAAACGTTTTTTTTTCTCTCACTGTGTACAAAAATGTAGCATCCACATAAAACGTATAAACTTCCCTATAAAATGCTGTAAAGGCTATACTAAACCAACATTCATTAAATTGAATGGCAGTCATTTACACCACTGAAGTCATCTTAGCCAATCCGGAGCCTTTTCTTTTTTTGCCCAGCATTTTCAAGATTACGCACCTTGGCAGTCGTTTTCTCAAATGGGCGGTTACATAAAAACGATTTTGTATTTTCAAAATAACTCTGTGAAAAGGCCTTAAAGTATCCCACAGACGGAAATCCTATTTGGATTCTAGTTTGGACGTAAATTACACGTGTTAGTTTGTATAAAAAAAACAACTCTATAAGGATCAAAATTCACCCTGGGTGTAATCGTCAATCACCCTAAGTCTTTATTTCACTTTAAAATTTAACCCTTATCACATTTTTTTACAATTCCACCCTCTTGAGAGAAACCTCTAATGGCACCAACTCCACCCAAGTGACAATCTACATTGTTTATGATATTTTTAATTTCTGGTAAATGACAAAGTTCCATTCCTACCCTTAAGCTTTCCCCTCTACTTTGCTCGTTCACATGTCCAAAATCTCTTATGACCAAAAGCCCTTCAATAAGGAAAGCTGAAACCACACTTCAAAACAAAGGACTAAGATTGACATTTTGTCATTTATAGTTGTTTTAAAATAACAAAAACCATCCGTTTATGTTAGACTTTATCTCCCACCTCTGTTTATTTCTGCAAAAGTAATATAAATCCCAAAAAGTTTGAATTAAGGTTCTATTCTTATACTAACAACATTAACGTCACACGATATACTCGTGTATAGCTATTTTTGTTTCGTTTCTATGATTAAGATTTCAAAAATCTAACTTGTTGATCCTGTTGAACAATTTAGCTGATGTTTACGGTTTCAAGGGTGTAGGCCAAGGGCTACAGTGTAGATGTAAGTGAAATGGAACGCAGCCTCACTCCAGACAAACTTAATGATGATGCAGTGAACCACTTCTGTATTTTGGAAGGGGGCGGGATCACGAGTAGCACAGGATAATTAGGGAAAATCGGCAACTCATGCCACATTTGGATTTTTTCAATGTTCATTTATTTGTTTTCAGATCAACGGAATCTTGAGACTTGAAATGAGATAAAACTGTGATGATTTACTGACGCATGAAAGGAAATGATTCATCATGAGAAATGCTGAGTAGAAATCAGACTGAGGTTATCACATTTAAGAATTGGTTGAAGGAACAACAACATCAATTAGAAAGGAAATAATGGCATTAGTTGTTTAGGCTAGGAGCTATTCATTTTCCGTCATAATCTTTATGTAATAATATAAAATACCTATATTTGTGTTTGATTGATATAATCAAGATGAACACCTATAAAAATATTTCAGACACTTGAATAATAGAACAAGCTGAAGAAGTCACACGATTAAGATGCTAAAATGTACTTAAATTGTGTGGTTAAATCCATGTTTTTTTTCTGTAATAATAATAAATCACTTTAAACCATAATTTTTTTAAACTTTTGAAACCATACTTTTAGGGATTGATATTATTTTTATTTTAGACCTTAAACGTTCACCCACTCAGAAATCTGCTTACGCCACGCTCTGCATCCTTTGCAAAATAAGTATTACCTGGCAGTGACACATTTTTGTGGCAGACTACACCCTTTATCAGAAAACAATTGGGGACAAATTCTCAAAGAATGTCACTTAAATGCTGGACGGGTCACCAGTAAATCGCATTCATTCATCATCTAATTATTCCCTTTTGTGGAGACCAGGATCTCCAGCACAAAATGGGCGAGTGGCGCAGAATTTTAGTCCTTCAAAATGTAGTGCGTTTACAATTGTTTTCTTGGTGACAGGATCATTGCCCAGTGTTGGAGAAAAATCTGTTTCTAAAGCCAGAAGATAGCAAAAGAAATGTGGCCAATTGGGGGAAAGATGAGCAAATCAGATTCTCAAAAGGTCTCTTGAATCTTGTAAAACAATATTCTTTTCTTGAAGTCACTTCATTTTCATTGGTGCCTTAGGTCAGCATGACAAACTTGCACAGTGTACGAAGATGTACTTCCAATAGGTTAAATGTGTTTTTATAATAATTAAGATTTTGTGATTTAGACCTTAAACTTGAAGACATACCAGATTGTGTAGATGAGGAGGTAAGCACTTACATGTCTTTTGCAGCCTCTGGTGGAAGTCTAGACCTTTGGTCGTTAAGGGGGATCAAGGGGCCCTTCTTTAACACACAGTTGGCGTCACTGGTACTTGGGTTGCATTCCAGCCACATGTACCTGCCCAAGGCTGGAGCTCCTGGCATCAAGAATCGAAGAGAAGACAAGTTAGCCGCTAAACATTTAACTAAATAGTCACTTAAAATTATAAATCAAAAAATATAAAATTGTTTCTAAAAACAAAAAATCCCGTTGCGATATAAAAATACACGCTGTGTGCTAATGATTCTAAAGAGTCGATTCTTTCGGCGGAATCAAGATCAGTGTCTGGTTTTAATATGATTTAACAGAACAGAATCTCGAATGAATAAAAAATATACTACAAATGTGTTATTCGGCATTGGGCTACCAGGCGTACTCTTTGTTGGTCATATTGCCAAATATTTCCCTTGCAAAATAGCTAATGGTTGTATTGATATGATCATGAGAGTGAGTAACGATTCATTCCTACGATTTTTTAAAAATAAACACTGTAATTCGGCAACCTTGACACGAATCCTTGATTTTTGCGATTGATTAAATAAGTATAAAATAAGTTAAAATAATTTTCAGCAAATAACACAGCCAGGAACGATTTAATCAGTTATGGCCAAGAAAACACGCAGTTTCTAAACTTCGGAAACACCTTTCCTCACGGTCCATTACGAGCCCTGCGATAACAATTTCAACTTTTAGTGTAAAACTGAAAACTCACCCAGTCCACTGTGTCCAAAAAGGCATAATATTGCCAATGCGATCGGTATAATGTGAAGATATCTCATCCTATTGTTTGCGTCAGGAAGAAGATACGAAGGAAATATATTGAGAAGAAACGGAGACGAGCTTTAAAGTTGAGAAGAACAGTTAGTATGAGGAAGAGCCTGCCCCACCGTGCGTCATCCTTTCCTGCAACCCTCAGCCCCTGCAACACCTCGTTTTAATGCCAAAAAACTCTCTGAGTAATAGACACACAGCCAACGGTAGATTCAAAAGTACACACCTCCAAAGTCAAAACAAGTTCGATCAAAACTAAACAAAGCAATAACCACAAACATTTCGTCCTGTCAGGAGTTGATTTAATAGACCTTAACCGAATGTTCTTGTAAAGAAGCCTGTAAAATCATCAATCATAATTGTTTCTTATATAACTGCTTTATCTCATTCTGAATTTATATCAGAGCAAGGGTACATAGTTTTGAGAGTTATAAATATATATATATATAATTGAATTCATAACTTCAGGACAGGATGTTGTGAAGCTAATTGATGGTTGAGTTCCATGACTCCCATCTATGGCTGGATTTGGATCAAAAACTGCCATGGCATTTTTGTCCTTGGTGGCCCTCCTTAAATAATACCTTCATATGCAACAATTTGGTAATTTGGTGAGCAGATTTAAAAATGTATACTTTTACTTGAGTACATTTCTAGATCTGTATCTGTACTTTTACTGCATTACGGTTCCTCAACCTACCTTACCTACATTATTATTATTTTATTTTACTTTAACATGTATTTTTTTCCAACAATGATTGGCACTTATCTTGGCCAATCAAACATAAAGCATATAAAGAAAGGATCCCCATAAAATAAGATCTAGGGAATGCAAAAACCCGAGTGCATACGGACAATGAGCTTAGAAGAGCTACTTTTTACTTGTACTTTGAGTCTTATTGGCAAGTAATGGTACTTTGGTGACCGTTGTCGAATGACGAATCTATAGACCATTCCAGAAGCACAGCGCAGACCCAGAGCCATAAACGTAAGAACAATTGGTCATGAATCCAGCCCAGAAAGCAAGAGTGTGTCCCTCCTATTTACTGGCACACTGACAAAGGTGTACATCTGCCTTTCGGCCACAGTAACCTGGAATACCACTGTGAACAAGAGTAGTAAGTGGGTTGGAAAAGAAGATAAATGTATAGAATCATCACATTACAATCATTGATCATTTGATACAGAAAATTAGTTACTCTTTAGGAATCGTATGAATCTGTTTTACATTTTTAAAAATCTTTTTTATCTTTTTTTGCATATACATGGTGTATTTGACCTCCCAGTGATTTTAAAGTATAGTCCACAAATACACTTTTCATTTATCAAATTCAACGTTATGTTAATTAAAACAATAACAAAAACACAGAAATGTTCACCTGTAAGTTATGAACTGATTTGTACTTGTCTGAGTGAAACAAGTACAGTGTTTGACGGTGTCTAGCTGAGATTGGGAGTTTCTCTTAAAGGGAAGGTCATTGAACATTGCGTATTCAGGCATGACAATGACACAAGGCATAACCCAGGCAACAAGGGAGTGACTCAAAAAGAAGCACATTGCAGTTCATGAGTGACATTCTCTAGACATTTATCACATAAAAAATATGAGTAAAAGTTTTAAAGAAATCAGCCTCAAACATAATGACTATAAGAGGATCTGAAAAGGGGAGAGGGGCAAAATCTGTCTTAACCCTTACAGCTGGTGCGTATGCCAACCACACCAGCTGTTTGAATTAAGTACGAAAGACGCAATGCGTTAATGTGTTGGTATCAAAAAGGTTATTATTTTTGGTTTTACAAGAGTTATGAAGCATAATTTACAAGTTAATTTAAATGAAATGTGTGATATCGTCTTTCAGTGTCATTTAACAGATCCCAAATCTGTGCAATCTAGCAGGTAAAGAAAGGATAACCCTTTGAAGTTCAATACCTGTGATATGGATTGTGTTTTATCAAATTCTGAAAAAAAAGCACACAAAAAGTTCTTGGAAACGTGTATATGGTTTAGGAAAGGTTTGCCTGGTTTTTTCATACAACTTTCAGATTGTTTTGACTTGTCATTGCTTTTTTTTGGAGATTTATACATTTTTATTTTGTATCATCATTTGTAATATTTGTTATGAAATATAAAACTGTTGTTCTTTAAAAAAAAAAGAATTATATTTTTTTCAGGTTTGTTACAGAACTATTGTGCAATGTAATGAAACAAAAATCAACAAACAAATAAACCTTGGGATTGTCCTAAAATTACCACAAAAAAAATGTTTCAAAGGTAATTCATTAGGGAAAAATGTAAAGTAGTTCAACGAGAAACATCTGACCACTGGGATTAACGAATAGGGTAAAATATAACAAAGGGCACAAAGTAGTAAATCATATTTAGAGAAGGGATCAAATACTTCTTTCAATTTAAAACTTTTTAAAAACCGAGCATTACATTTATAAACTGACTGATCCTTTCTTGTGTCTATGTAGTGTATTTATACAATATGCAATTTAATTTAATGCTAAAATGGGATTCTATAAGCAAGAACTGGGTTCTGTAAGTTGACTAAAAAGTAAGACACATTGAAAGGGTCCTATATTTTTTTTGTCTGATTTTTGTTGGATTTGGCAACACTGAGCAGGACATTCTCATTCTATTAGTCCTGGACAGTGAAAATGTTTTCTTTAATCCACAGTGGTTTCTTTCCTCTGTCCTCACACTCCTCTTCAATGTTATGGGAAAACAGCTACTGTATGAGTGTTGGCGGTATAACAGCTTTTAAAATGGTATTTCACATTGCTTTTATTGTGACATCCTTGATCTCTTGAGAAACAGGAACTGACAACCTGTCAACATACAATAGATTTCTAGTGAATCAAATGTGAGTTGTATTAAATGAAATGTATTAATCTCATAAAATATAAAACCAATGGCGCCTTGTGCAATTGTTATGATGTGTGCTTTTTAAAACAAAATTAATGACTGTATTTATAGATATTTGTTGATTTCACTCATTTACTTGGCCTTTTTTCTAAAACTATGGTGACACAAAAGCATTGTCTCACTTAGACTTAGTTTTTAAAGCCATTTATTGTCAAACAACTGTGTTTAGTCTTTTTAAATCATGACAATAGAAACTTTTCAAATGACCCTGATCAAAGTTTACATACAAGATATTGGCTAGGCAATGTGCACAAAAACTGACACAAAAGGGTTCATGTGGCTAGTAAAGGTACTCATCCCCACCCGTGACTTGTTTGCTGGTAAAACATTTCTGGGATTCTGATAGACCTTTGGCTCTTTTGTCCAGGGATGCGCTGGCATTTCTGATTTCTGAGGGTGAAAGCGAAAGCGCTGTCAAAGGATCTACCGGAAAAGGTAGTTTAACTGTACAAAAACAGAAAATGCAAGGTTCAATACAAGGTTCTCTCTAAAGATGTGTGTGGCTGCTTCAAGGATCACAATATGGAGACACTTGAAGTAAAATGGGATGCATGGTCAAATTGCCAGAGGAAGCAATTACTATGCAAATGACAAAGTAGCCAACTTACAATACTCCAAACCTCTCAGAGGCAAGCCTCCGAACTTCTGGAACAAAGTTTTTTGGAACGATGAGACCAACATGTAACTTTTTGGCCAAGGCTGTAAACACTACATTTGGAGAGGAATCAACATGAACAGAACACCATCCCCACTGTGAAACACACAGGCGGGTCACTGATGTTTTGGGGATGTGTGAGCTTCAGTCACAGGAAAGCTGGTCAAAATTGATTGGAAGATGAACGCAGCATGTTATCAAAGTATACTGGTTGACCCGGTAGCTGTGTTTGGGACGTTACTGGACATTCCAACGTGACAATTATCCAAAACACAAGGCCAAGTCCACTTGTCATTGGTTACACCAGAACAACGTGAAGGATCAGGAGTGGCCATCACAGTCTCCTGATCTCAATATCATTAACCACTCTAGGGGGAACTCAAGCCCAAGAATTTACAAGTGATTTTTTAACAAGAATAGCCTGCTTTACCAACAGAGAAGATAAAGAACCTCATCTACAACTACCTCAAGAGACTTCAAGCAGTCATGAATGTTATAGGGCAGAGTTTCTTAAAGTGTGGGGCGCGCCCCTCTGGTGGGGAACAGAGACATGACAAGTGGGGCGTGAAATACAGGGGGACTTTTTTGTTTATTCATTTTTATTTGTGTTATTAAATTTATTAATTCATTTATTTAATTACCATACACCCAAAACAAAACAAAGACACATTTAAACGTAATCCTAAATTAAAACAACATCAGCGAACGAATGGCATTGAAAATGTCACGTGGAAGCACAGTACTTTACGACAGTGATTTTACGTCGGAGTAATTGAAGCGGAATGATTAAATGTGGAGAGGCAGGTATAATTAAAATGGATAGGTTTGTTACGCGGAACGAAAAGAAAACTGGAGATTCGGCGCCGGCAGAGAAAACCAAGGCGAGATCGGATTTTCAGCTGTTGCTTCACTGAAAACAAAATACAGATCTCATCTTAGAATTGAGCATGACTTGAGAGTGGCAGTATCAAGCCTTCAACCTCGTTTTGAAAACATGTGTGCTACAAAACAGGCTCATTGCAGCCACTAAAATAGTAAAAAAAAAAAAAAATCAAAGTAATATAAAATATAAAGAAAACACAACACTTTTATTTTCTTTGTTTCTAAATTGAGATTATCAGAGGTAAAATGCAAACATAAATGCATTATTATTATAGTTATCATATATGTTTGAACAAAGTGTTATTTCATGCAAAGTGATAATATATTTGTACTTTTATTAGATGTTTTATTTAGGTTCCATGTGTGAACAATTTTAATGCTGTTATATGAAGTTATGGTTTTAAAATGTAATGATATTTCAATAAATTTGAACAGTTAAACTTTATTACAATTTTGTTGGGGATGATTTGGGACAGGTGGGGCTTACAACCCTTCCATACCTCCAAAGTGGGGAATGACAGAAAAAGTTTATGAAACACTGTTATAGGGGGAATACAATATATTAAGAGCTTTAATTGGGAAACTCAAATTGCCGCCAGGGTATATAAACGTATGATCAAAACTGTATAATACGCACCGTACTGCTTAAAATGAATCAATGCTGCACAAAATTTTTTGTTTCTCATTATATAACTCTCATTATTGTTAGAAAAACAATATTCATACGCCAAAGGAAAGAAGCCTCTGTAGTGGAACTTAGCTGCACATAGCTGATGAAAGAGTTATCTAGCACACAAATTGCTGCCAAAGCAAACAGGAAGTGGTTTTGCTCTCACAGGAAATGACTAGTTTCAATCTGTAAAGACAGAGAGGCGTTTTCCATGACAATGTTGGACGCTGTATCTTGTTTAGTAGCATTTGATGCGAATGTACTTTCCTCTCTCCGATGATTTTCTGAACAAAAATCGGTGGGGTTTTGGCCTTTACATAAAGCACACTTACAAACCACCAAGTCGACTATTTTGGTAGAGCCAGTGAGTCAAGAAAAACATTATCATTCACAACTTCAAGTGAAATGACCAGAGCCATTAGATGCCCATTTTTGCCATTTGCTTCCACAATGCTGATGGATCCATGATGGGAACCACGCATGATGATTATTCCATCAACATTTTCAAAAGAAGAAAGAGAAAATGATATTCATGGCAACTAGAGAGAGCATTCAAAATTCATGGTCAGAGGACATTAGATTTTAAAGGATTAGATGTTCTTTCCCAGAAACAGAGGAGTATCATTTTGGCTTGGCAACGCTTCATTTGAGCTGCATTTGCTCCATGTACAGACTTGACAAAAACACGTCAACGATGACTGTTGAGTCTTACCGCCTCTGGGGGAAACTGCACTATCAGCATTTCTTATCTCTACAGACCAAATGATATTTTGCAAAGTGGAGAAACGTTTGACTTAAATGAATATTTAAGTTTCTCAAACTAATCTTGTGCTCTGGGGACCAGCGGGTGGAAACGAGTACCTTGCACAAGCGCATCACAGATTTTTATTTCTCATGTTAAGTTAGGAGTTGAAACAGTGACTATTCAATCTATTAGGGAAAATCTATAGTTTTAATAAAGTAATAATAATATATTTTGTTTGTCATCTTTCTCGCAACTCAAGGAAACCATACAAAGCAACAGTAAGAACAATACAGATAGATTATAATAGCGATCCACAAAGCTGTCTCTGTAGTGCAATTGGTTTCTATGTACAGCTGTTAACCAAAAAGTTCCCAGTTCAGGCATGGGTTCATTTTGAGCCCAATGTTGACAGCATAGTATCTAGGGAGTTGTGGTCTAGTGGATAAGATCGAAAGTTGAAGGTGTATGCTGAAAGCAGTGACAACCACAACTGTGGTGGCCTTGAAACACCCCCACTGCTCCCTGGGTGCCATAGTTATGAATGCCCACTGCTCCTGGTGTGCGTTCATGGTGCTCCCTGCTGTATGTGCCCTTGTATGGGTTAAATGCAGAGCACAAAAGTCCTTGTATGGGTCACTCCATACTTGGTTCTGTCACTTTCACAGTTACAATAGTCTATTAGTTCTTCGTCACAATCAAAAACATTTAAAGATTAATTATAATATAAAGATTAGGCTAATCTCAACAATTAATTGTGTTTTACTTCATTCCGAAACTCCCCATGTTAGTTACATTGATTACCAGTATTCCCAAAGTTATTCAGGAGGCTTGAGGCTGCTGTGTTGAAGGCATAGGATCCCAGAGGTTTTTGATGGTGGGAATCATTTAAAGGACTGTGAGGCCACAGATCCAAGAGACCGATTTGGCGTAAGGATACAATGACAAAAGTTAGCTTAAGGCCTGTGAAAAGGGCCTTCTGGTCACAGCATTTTGCATTAGCGGCAGCCTATGGAGAGATTTAGCAAGAAGAACATCAAGTTGCAAAAATCTAGGAGTGACCAAAGAGTGAACAATTACTGTGGTAGAGTTTTAAAATGAATGGAAATGGATCCTGATGTGGAAATGTGCCATTCTAGTATTGGCATGTAGAGGTCAAATCAAAGAGTGGAATCAAAAATATCCCCAACACTCCTTCCTTGGATGGACATGTTCTATATTTACCCACGACTCATGTCAACAAGGAATAAGTCAGATTTTCTTACATTTAACTGAAGAACATTGACAGAGAAATGATCAAATGCAATGGACCCAAATCTGAACCCTGGGGAACCCCTGGGAAGAAACAATAAGATAAATTCATGAATATTAGAAGATGACAAAAAACATTTGCGAATCCTTGGTATCCAGTTTGGGAACTGATGTTTTGTCTGTGGGTTAAAAATCAACAGTGGGTCAAATACTTCTTCCCTCCAATCTTTTACAACATGAATATACAACAGGAGGCACGTGAATTGAAGGACCTGGACCCCATGATTACAACAATTTTTAGAGGAAATGCAACATTGCATTGGTTGTAATCTCTGGGTCAACTGTTGAAAGCTACGGTTAGTTGCAAGGCTTTCAGTGTGAAATCAGCTTGCTTCCAAATCTGTGATCCATCTTCACAAGAACCATTTCCTATAGATGAAAACAAGTGGTTAAATCTTCCCGGCACATGAACTCTGTATGAAAGACTCTAAGCTCTCGGGTACTTTCCTCAGAGCTTTCAGTAAGAAAATTATCTGCTAGAGGAAAAAAAAGGTGGCATCGTTCTTGTGTGAAATGTATGAAGATGTTAAATGAACGTTTTAACTTTTAAATAAAAGACCAGTTAGACATATTCTGTTCATGTTCAAGTAGGAATTAAAAAGTGTTGAATGTAGTGTCCTATTACAATCGTACATAATATCGTCACCACACTAGCCAAATAAACAGGGAACATTATGAAGTTCATTCATCAGCATGAACCATTTCTAAATGTATAAATGGCTGTGTTCTTGAAAAAAAAAATACAGATTTATTTAACAGGCTCCTGAAAAGTTGGGAGTGCAAAACAAAACGTGTTGGTTGCCAAATCCTGGGAGATTAAAACACAATCATGTTTAGATGGTAACATTTAGAAGTCTGGAGCCTTTTTTACTAAGGTACTATTTACTCTTTTTAAAACTTTCAAGTTTTTTGTTAAAAAGTATTTTTTTGTACAAGTATTTTTTCATTACATTCCACAACAACCTGAAAATGCACAAAAATACAATACTGAGTATTAAATTGAGGACGAACAAATGTAGAGTAAAAATTCCTAAATTCCCCCGAAGTGCAAAGACATGATCCAAACAATGGGAATATTGTATAAAACAACCTCACAAATAGAATGTCCGATTGGGGTTAAACTTGCCACTTGTGTCTAGAAACCATGACTGAACTCGTTGACATAGCAACTTAGAGCATCAGTATAGCGGCACCAGGTGGCCACAGGACATACAGCATTTGACACCGATAAGGTACTTCTTTCACCCATTTTGACATTTGTGATAATATGGTCCAATACAATAGAAGAATAATATTTATTTCCATTCAAAATGCCACCTGATGGCACCAAAACACTATTTTGTTGTTTTCATGATTTATTCTTTATTTTTTCTTTAAATTTGAACAGATGTCGCTTGAATAGATTGCCTGAAAAAGACTTCATGCAGGGGCGAAGAGCCCTTTCATTGCTGCTTGTAGTTAAATAGATTTACTTTGCCACTTGATGACACCATGCATTACCATAGGCAACATTGGATAGGTCATTTAGATGCAGGAGCAGCTTTGTTGAGGTCAATAAAAAAAATAAACAGTGGCCCCTAGAAATCATCTACGCTTTCTTTTAAGTTCACATGAGCCCAAGATAGAGGCCTAAAGTTGTAATTTCTTTGCATTTTCTATTGATAAATTATAATAATAAACCGTTTTCCCAGCCATAGTGCACACATTCATTCATAGCATTTACTAAAACACAGATGACCTTGATCTAACAGAAATAGCCAAAGCCATCATTAGTACATTCTTATTTATATTTGGATTGTTTGTTTGTTTAACCAAACAATGGGATTTTTTCCTTCATTTTTATGCTTTATTATTCATTATACACATTACACACATTTTAAAATTACATACATGGATAAAAGATGTGTAAATCTTTTCACTGCATTAAATAAAATCACAAGCTGCGATTGTAAATCATGCTATTTCGTGTTTCACGGCAGGAGCGCTTTATTAGTTACGGAGTCTGCAGAGGCTCAACAGATACAGCAGGTCTTCTATAGAACAGTGGATAATGTTGAGGTGATAACACTTATCGAAGCAGCTCTATTTCCCCCAATTGTTTAATTGGAGTTCAGTCTGGATTTAATTCTGTTGATCTTTAGAGGAAGCAGAGAGACCATCTCCATGCTCAGCTCAAGCTCTGTTTCAACAGCGCTCTTGGCATCTGGATGCTCCTCACAGTACTGCACTATGAAGTTGTACGACTCCAGTGCATGGTCCAGGTTCTCCAGCTGAGCGCTGAGCTGATTGGAGATGAGCTTGGAATGTAACCTCGCCACACGAAATTTGGCCACCAGAGCCGGCCTCAACAGTTCATCCTCAAGCTTTTCTGGAAACTTTCCCTCTGGAGAACGGATGGAGTCCAGGAACATCTGATAGTACTTCATGGAGGAAGAACACAAGTGGTTAAACTTCTTTATGGTGTGCACGTCTGGCTGATCCAGCTTATCGGCGACAGCCAGTTTCAGGTCCATCATCTCATAATAGGTTTCAGCAAGTTCAAACTGCAGTTGTCGGCAGATAAGCAAATAGTACTGAGCGTTCAAATCCTTACAGATCGGCTCCAACATGTCCACACGGCGTTTGTGCATCTTACAGCGGCGTTCCAAATCCTGTTCGAAGAAGGCCAGAACCTTGAAGAGAGCACTGTGGTCCTGCAAGATCTCAATGTGATCGGTCACATGACCATCCATGGCAAAGTACTCTTTTGCCTGGGCGACATAGTCTTGCCCCACCAGGAAGATGCTGCGAGCTTCTTCAAAGTCCAGCGGAAGGATGCTGCTTACCTTCTCTTCCAGGCTGCAGATGGAATCATAAGTGTCACTTGAACCAAAAATGATGGCGCTTTTTCTTCCCTTCTCCTTTTCGTCCTCTTCATTGCGACGCTCTCTCTTCAGTTCATCTTGACGATCCAAGTCTAATTCTCCAATGTTGTCCTGTGCGTTGAAGGAAAATGCTTATTAATGCATGTACCTCTCATAAGGTTTTAACGGTTAAAATACCTCTAGAAGCTTTTTAGCGTCCTGAAGCAGATTAAGGCAATACTTGATCCAGCATCTTGCGATATCAGCTCGCTTTTGCAGAAGCTCCTCACGTTTTTCACACTCAGGCTCACCTTTAGAAAAACAAAGTAGTAACCGATCACTTTATCTCATTTTGATAAGAACGTCTGCTTAACTACAATACAACAGGCATCTAAATATATGCTAAAACTGGAATATTCGCGAATAAAATACTGTTTCCATCGAACGGGTGCAATAGAACAAAATCTCCACTCCCTGATAAACTGGCAGGCAAAAATCAAAAGAAAAATGGAAGTCGCCCCAGTTTCGACAGAAAATCACATTGCTATTGCATTGTATTGGGATTTAGTCCTTAGTTGTGTGCAGAAATTTCTATGCACACTCTCAAAATGCATGCTCATCTTTGTTTTTCTGTTCAGGTTTTTTTTATGCAATATCTTTATGTGCATAACAATAGGTGGATGGAAATGCAGCTAATGAGAGTATAGAAACTCCCAACTAAGAACAGCTTCCTCTACCATTTTAGGTAAATAAATGCAAGACTAAAATAAAAATTTACAACAATATAAAACGCTTCATATATTTGTTATAAATGATCTTTACTCCATGTTCTTTTAAAAACGGAACAAAGTTATATTAACTTTTAAATGTCACTTTACATTGAAAATATCTGTGAACATTTGCTCAGACAGGCTTTCTTACAAAATACTGTGGCTTGTAGAAACTCAAACAAAAGTCTGATGCAACGTGAAAACAACCGCAGGCTTTGGTTTTACAATAACAGACAAACTGCCCCATACATTGCTTTTTTCAATACAATCACAGATTATTTTTTCTCTACTGTTTGTTTTATTTGTATTATTTTAGATTATAATTCACATGTTTCTCCTTTTTAAAAAACTGTGTTTGATTGTATTCCAACATCCAAAACAATACATTGATCATTAAAGTAGCTAAATAAACCAGCAAAACTGCATTATTATGTGTGTGTGTGTTGTCTTAGTTACTTTGTTCAGTGTATTTCTCTCCGTTATTTAAGAATATGGCTTATTCTGTCTCATTCTGAAAGTAATAGTCTTCATTTTTCCAGTGACTGATAATGTTCTAAAATCGTAAGGACAATATCATGTACAATAATCTGTGTACATAAAGAAATTCATAACATACATAATTCATAAAAACAACCATATTTCAGAATGTAATATTTGGTGAATGGTTGTCATTAGCTGTTAGCTAACAGTTTCATTACAGCGTAAAACATCTAGTGTAAAACACTGGAAGGAGGGTCGAGCACTGGGCAGTCCCAGGTTTAAATCTTCAAACTCTTCCCCACATCTTTCCCACACCCACAGTCTTTACTTTACAGACAATTATACATAGTCAATGGGTGGCCCATTACTTTTCTGCTTGTTATTTTTAAATGACTGATCACAAAAACACATAACATTTAACATGTAGTATCTATGAACACTGACTTTATCAAGATATCTTCAGAAAAAGCAACAAAAATAATGGCTTCAATTTTTATAGTTGAATCCAAGTCTAACAAAACTGACATTTTTACCATCTTGTATTAACAGGAAAAATTTATTATTATTATGTATTAACTTTCGACTAGAAAACCTCTGAAATTGGGCAACTAGGAAACAAATGTGTTAAAGACTCTTCTTTCGCACGAGCAAGAAAAATTTACCATAAATTTACTCAGAAACTAAATGTGTGGGTTAAAAAAAATAATACAACACACAGATATTAAAACATGAAACTAATATGTAAAATACAGCTTTGAATTCAACCACACCTGTTTTTTTTTTTTTTTTTTTTACATGAAACGATTGAACATTTCAATCATATTTTTCATTTACATACTCCAACAATCCAAGACGACAATTTGCTCCTTCTCTTGCATGTCTGAGCCATCCAAAGCCGGGACCTCACTAATGCCCCCCACTTCCATAGCATTTTTTATTTGAATTTGTGTTGTGCACTAATGTGCGTCCATTGAGTACTACAGCACTACTTAAAATCCAAAAACTCAACTGCAATTAAAAATGCAAAAGATTTTTAGCAGCGTTTTTGATTTTGTGCAGGCAAAGTGCACTAATGTGAAACTGTAGTTTAGACATCATAAGGTTTTCCACCAGCGCTGCTTTACATCACAGGGCTCTAGACTAACTTTTTGCACTGGTTGCACTGGTGCGCCTAAATTTTTTTCTTAGGTGCACCAGCACAAAAGTTAGGTGCACCCAAATTTTCAACCGCATCACATTTAACACCGCATTTTCACAAGTTCACTTTTTTTAGTTATCTATTCATTTATTTTTTTTAAATCACTGTCCATAGACAATATTGACTTGTAAATGATTAACTAACAACCTGGTCAATATAAAGTTCTTTATTTGAAGCACAATTCTACAAGAAAGGTAACTAAAACTTACTGAAAAAGTGTTTCAAGTGCTTTACTGAGCTGAAATTTAAACTTTAAACTGATTTTGATCCCCAAGAGCAGCAAATGCTTTCTTTGAAGCAGCATTAATTCCTAATTAAACAAATAAAAACGATAATACCATTTACTACCCAGATCAAGAGTTTATAATGCAGCCTATTTATTTATTTATTTTTTTCATTTTTAAATATCAGAATACTATGGTTAATGCAGTAACGAGACGGTAGGCATATTATTGACATAGGCTCCATAACATGACATGGCTTACCTTGGGCATGAGCATGCTCGACCTCAATGTGTTCAATAATATATTCATCGGTCTTCCTTTCCGCAAGACACGACTGTACACAATGATGCATTCCTTGGGGAATGGGGCGGGATACGCTCTTCACTATCTCTGATTGGTTTAGACCACGATATGGGCCTAATGTGTGTCTATTGTTGAACAACAGGGAGACTCACGGAGTTTGGTTTTTTCCCCTCGAACGATGGGTCGCACCGGTGCAACCTTTGATTTTTTTTTTAGTCGCACCATTGAGAAATTAGGTCGCATATGCGACCAAATTGGTCGCACTCTAGAGCCCTGCATCACCTGAGTAACAAAAAGCTGTAACTTCCTGCATCCTGGAGCTCATTAACATAATATTATTACCTTGCTTTTTATTATTTACACAACTCACTACTCAATTTGTTACAGCAACCAGTCAATCAACAGAATCTTTAAAATCTCCAAAATGTTTGGTACAGTCCACCAGTCGAGTTCCTTGAAAAACTGCAAGTGAATCTAGAAGAATTGCTGCATATTGATTTGATTCAGATTTATCTTCTGTTCATTTACTGCATTTTGTTCAATGGTTAAAATAAAATAACACCTTAAATTTTAAGGCATTCTTTGAATTTTTACACACCTAACTTGCAAAACACATTAATTCCACCTGTGTTGACATGTAATGATATAACAGCATTTTTGGCAGCAGTTATTGACTAATTAATTCTAAAAAAAGTTTTCCTGGTTTTGCTTTGCTAGTTACGTAACTGTGTCCATCAAGTAATGAACTATTACATAGTGTACCTCTAAAAACAATCAAAGCATCGCTAAAGAAAACATTTCACTGTTTATTGCTGTTGAACCCATTATGGGAATTAAGATACTGGTGAATTTTCAAACAAAGACAGATACACTCACTTTCTTTGGCAGCCGCCTCTGAAGGGATTTCTCCTGCAAGAGTAGCAATGACGCTAGCTGCAGACAAACAGTGACGGGCTTCCATGTACCGTGTCTATGAATCATGTAAATTAAAAGATACAGGGAAACGATTAAAATTTAAATTAACATATAACTGCAAGCAAAAACCAAAATGGAACAAAATTTGAAAACGTAGGTATTTGCAAGTTAAAAAGGCACTCTGGAAGACTTGATGTGCAATGTCTGACTTACAATCCAAATATAATAAGACAGTTTATGTTTTTTTAGACAAACCAATATGGACTTAGATGGCAAAAAGAAAACAAGTTAAGTTTTTTTTTTTATTTCCAGCCCAATAGGGGGCACTGAGCTGAAACTGCAGGCAACCTCGATTATTATGACCAAGTTCTTTTTAGCGACCCTTCCTCAAGCCCTCTGTTTTTCGCCAATTACTTGGAAACTGACGAATCAAAATTCTTTCTGGTCAGCAGGGTCTGTAGATGCCACTATTGTAATAAGGATGAGTTCAACAATGTTGCTTTTTAAATCATTCACATCGGCAGCTAAATGGCAAATTTGAATGTGACGTCAAGAACCATTGGAAATGGCATGGGACCTGGACCATACAGTTCAAAAGTTATTTCAGTGGTACCTCGAGATACGATTGCTTCAAGTTACAAAAAAATCCAAGATACAAAAGGTCTCTGTAGTCCAAGATACGAAAAATACAACCTGAGAAATACGTACGTACGCGTGCTACAATGGTGACATTTGAAATGCCAATGCTGGGCGTTACATGACTGCAGTAAACTCACCAATAGTTCTGCTCTCCTATTAAAAAAAACAATAAACCAATATTGTTTATTACCAATAATGCGTCAAAATACAGATATGATACACCAAGATACTTTTCAAGATACTTTTCGTAACTCGAAGCATTTGCATCTCGGGGTAAGGTTAGAGTCAAGGTGTCCTAAAAAAAATTATATTTACAAAGTGGAAACGGCTGTTAGGAAATGAAAGCTAAAGGATTCTGCTCTAACTTGCACTAGAGAAAAGCACATTCCACTTTAAAAACAATATTTCCTTTGTAAATCCAACATTACATTTTGGTTTTGTGTTGGTGTTCGTAATTTGTGAACACATCTCCACATCGCCTCACTCGTAAGCTAAGGTTTTCAATTTGTGTACATATTATTTTGCATTTATTTTATTCTGTTTCATTTTGTTTTCATTGTTTTATCATTATTCATTCCATTAACAATGTGTAGATTTAAGGATTGAAGAAAAGTTACTTGATTTTTCTCTCGTTTTCCCTTTTTTCCAATGTATACTGTTGTTTCTGAGAGCCGTTGCACGGATTAGGCGTTTTACATGTAAAACTTGCTCCGACATACGAAACATTCGAGATACGAACATCACCCTGGAACGGATTAATTTTGTATCTCGAGGTACCACTGTAGCATAAACAGAAGGGAACATTTGGACTAGTGGTGGCTCTAGAGAGTTTCAGTTACGGGATCCAAACTGGGTCAGGTTACTCATAAGACCCAATGGTGTCAATGTGCCGAATTTCATAATTCTCCTGCAAGCAGTTCACAGGGCTGCCATTGACTTCAAAGGTGAACAAAGCCTAAAGAATGTGCCAATACACCTTTGGTGCTTGGCCTCTAATTGTTGACCTTTGAGATCAACGCTTAGTACATGAAGAAGAACCTATTTATGATTTGGAATGAGGATGAGATGGAATTGTACCTTGGTGACGTAGTACTGGGAGAGTGTGGCTGCATTGATGGCCCACTCGAGAGGCACAAAGTGTTTGTACTCCAGCTGTCTCTGCAGTGTACTGTGACAGTATTGTCCAGCTCTTTCAAACTCCTCCAGATTTTTGTACACCTGAGCCAGGTAATATAACGTGTGGGTGTACGACATTTCAAACCTGTTGGCACATTTTGAAGTAAAGTAGACATGAGGAATTTTCCATCGGACAAAGGTCCTTTATTATGAAGTTTTCTCAAAAAAAAAAAAGACCTCCTTATCTTTTCCTGTGTAGAGAATTCTTCACCCTCTGCCACAAAAAACTCTTGAAGATCGAGCGGTGGTTGACCATCCTAAAATACACAACAGTAAAATCAATCATTTACCAGCTCCCAAAAATTGATGTGAGGCTGGCAATCTGTCAACACTCTAAATCAAAACACAGGTGAATAAAAAAACAAAAAGTATTTGGTTTTTGGCATGAATGACAGAAAGAACACCTTAACAGAAAATTATCTCTGAACAAATTCAGCTCGTTGTATGTTAAAAACAATACACTATTTGGCCTTGTCAAACAATCTCCTTTACAAATGTTGGTCGTTTAATTAAAATACAATGAAAGGGACAATTATTTGTTTGTATAATGTAGGAGTTTAGGTATTTGGGGTCAACAGTCCAGTTGAACTGGACAGCTGCTGAGGGATTCAAAGTTATGTTCTCTGATGAAAATAAATTTTGCATTTCCTTTGGGAATCAAGGTCCCAGAGTCTGGGAGACGAAAGGATGTACTCTTTTGATGTAACATTTGTGGTGATTTTTCCCCTAAAAAGGCTGTGCAAAAAGTACAAACTCAAATATAACGCTACTAAATAACCTAAGGTTATTGCAAACCTCTCTCATGTAGAGCAAATACATTGATTCAGCAATCTCCAGATATCCTTGTGCCTTTTCAATCTCATCCCTTCCAGCCCACAAAATGCCCAGCTGATTCTGTAGAATGAAATATAGGTTACACGTATATAATATATAGAAATACAGTAAAACGATATAGGGATGGACAAATCTGGAGGGTTATTTACCCGGACATTTATAAACAACGACACGTTCTCCCGTGTTGTCGTGCAATCATCAATGAGTTTCATGCAGTTCATTAGATGCTGCTCTCCCGCAGAAAGCTCTTCGGTCTCTATATGATTCACCCCGAGATAATACTGCACCACCGCAAGCCTGGCCGCTCGCAGACCGGCTGGAGAGTCCCCGGCACACGCCTTCCCGAGTCCGTTCTCCGTCTCTGCTTCCACGGTTTGCTCGGAGTGACAGCCCGCTTCATTTTCACACTCGCCGTACTCCTCCAGTTCAATTTTTTTCAGAGAACACAGAATTTCATTCAACAGATCTCTAGCTTTATATTTCGACCGGAAAGGGTTATTTTCCGGGTCTTTTTTGGACTCGTTTTCGGAAAGTTCCAGAGCAAGGCGGAATTTCTCGCACACGGCCCTCCATTCAGTGCTCTGGTTGGCAGCCATGTTTTTCCTCGAGTGCTTACAATGACTTAGCACTAGGGGGCGGTAAAGAAGAACATGACATCATTCATGCGGCCACCGCCTTTCTGTGAATAAATTTATTCGATATACATTTCTTTTGTAATTTCGGTTACCGTTTTCATAATGATTATTAATGTCAATGCATTTAATCTAAATGCCTAAATCCCACCGCCTTCCTTGTCTATATTTCGGCACAATCTACATACAGGTCAACAGTAACACACGTAAAGAGTGAATTACTCTTGATTTGAATTCATTTCAAAATGAAATATTGTATAATATTTAAAATAATCCCACGGTTTTAGACTTTATTAGTACAAAATTTAAATATTGGCGACTTTATTAGATAAGACATTGTGCTTGATCTGTTCAGAATAGATATCAGCTAATAGTCTAGAGACACCATTCACTAAAGCTAATTT
The DNA here is from genome assembly GCA_007224835.1 of Danionella cerebrum. Lineage (NCBI taxonomy): Eukaryota > Metazoa > Chordata > Actinopteri > Cypriniformes > Danionidae > Danionella > Danionella cerebrum. The sequence continues at coordinate 567,649 of SRMA01025840.1, read as the reverse complement.
TCCACGAGATTTTTAGTAACGGCACCTCTGGGGCCTGGTCTACTGCTAGAGGGTACATAATGTGATGAAAAAGCCTCCAAAAGCATGCTGTGTTGAGCTGAGTAGAGCTGTGCTGTTGGTGCAGGTTGGTGGAAAAGCTGTAATGTTGTATTTTGTTACGCCACTGCTCCACCCTGCATGATTTTGGCAGCTTTTTGCATCACATTTTTCTTACCCATTTGGGCAACCTTCTAAAAGCAGGCTAAACCGGAACAAGGAGATGCAGTTCTTTGATTGGAAAGAAAACCGTGACACAACATCCTGATGATCTCCGACTGGTCAGTTGTTCAGCACATTGATTAGCCAGAATAGTCTCTGCAAATGTTACACAAAAATGCAGTACAACCACATAATGAGCTTCATAATCCTAAATGCCAACATATATTTGTGTTATTACCGGTAATCAATAAAACATCACTCCTTCATCAGCGTATATTGTTCCGTATTGTGTGCGCTCAGAATTATGCTTTCTACTTTTGGTTTTAACCCCTACACTTACCCTGAAACTAAGTGTTAATGGCAAGGGTCAAAATATACACCTTTCAATTGGACACCCCTATGAAGCCGTATGCCATACGATGTGTAATACACAAGTCGATTGTGTAAAATTAATGATAGCAGGCTAATAAACTAGCAATTTCTACTGATCTTTCATAATTTTTAAAAACTTTTATAAATGTATAGGAATATAAATGTATTATCTTGAGGCTCTATGGTCCTTCTGTAGAAATTGGTATGGATGAGAGGTGGAAGATGGGCTTTCCTCAGCCTTCTCAGGAAGTAGAGGCATTGCTTGGCTTTTCTGGTAATAGGGGTGACCAGTTGAGGTCCTCTGTCTGGATTCTCAGTTTTTCAATGTTGTGTAAAGATGTTTTGAAATTCTACCGGATGTTCTGAGATGGTCAATATGGATTTTACTTGAGGGCATGTTGGGAAAAAAAACAATATACTTATACTGTATTTTCTCCTCTGCCTTTGTATAAATATCATTATATTGATGGCTTTACCACTATCATTCTGTTGACACACAGTTTGGAATAAATTCAGTCCCTAATGGAAAAGGTTCATCTACATCATTTAAGTGGGGAGTTCTCCCTCTGGTTCACTGCACAGGGTGCTCTCCGTTGTTTATTATTTCAACAGCAAACGTGTGCAGATCTTTAATGTGTTGTGCCTTAACTGTTCCCTGAAAGCAATCTTTGTTACAGAAGTGATTTGGGTTATACTGGAAATCATAGCAATATTTCCATTTTCATATAAGAATATTTATTCCATGAACATTGCAGTCCATGTGTCTGTTTCTATTTTAATCTAAAATGTGTTTCTCACAATTAATGTACTGTTTGTTTCACTTCCACATTGCTCTTAACCTTTCATAGACCAGAAGCAATGCACAGAGAGAACTCTCAGATAAAAGCGGGTCAAATAGCATTCATAAACCTTTAGTATTAACAGTACTTTTGGGTGATTTTCCATACCTAACTATATTATTATATTTAATAGAATTTGTATTATTATTATTTAATTGGTAAATTGAATTTAAATAAAATAAGTAGTTCCTTGAGAATTATTTTCTTGTTGAACCATTACAGATGTCTATTTTAGGGCAAAGCTGACTTAAAATGTTTAACTTCCTAAAGTTCAATTCTGTCATAACGTGTAGCCCATAACGTAATTGTGACTGAAAAATAAAACTTAGAAATATTTGTTTTGGGAAATGTTTAAGTATTAAAAAACTGGATGATGACTGAACTGATGTTTGCAATACCCATGATCTACATTTAAGACAAGGGTATTGAAAATAGTAGGACTAAATAATTTAAAATAATAACACAAAAAAAACAACTTTAAGACCCAGCGCTACCAGGTGCTTCCTGTTGCTATGGGTCAGAACTGCACTTCTTAAGGAGGAATTCAATCGCGTCTCAACTGGGTTGATGTCTGGGCAGCTTTTCGTTTTCTGAATCTATTGTGCTGTTAATTGCTCTGTTGTTTTGGGTCATTGTCCGGCTGCATCACTGATCTTCACAGTTTCAACTGCCATACAGACCTATGAATTCATCTTCCCCCCAGTAACTGAAAGCTGGCCAGACCCAGGTGCAGCAAAGCTGGCACAAATCGTTATGTTCCCTCCCCCATTATTTAGTAGCGACAATTATTTTTTTTAACAAAGTTTATGGTTTCATCTGTCCACAAAATGACAACCGTAGAGTCTCTGCATTCACATCTTTGGCTGTCATTGTTTCTTTTTCCTATTTGTTGTGCTCTTGGTGCTGTTTTCCCTGGATGTACATTTCTTGCCAGAGTAGCCACCGTGTTTCATTGTAGGCACTGTGCATTTTCCCTTAAATTCCTCACATTTACGACGACATACATTTTTTAAATCATTATTTGCAATACATTGATCTTTGTTTCTTCGGTGCCAGCAGTCTCTATCAAATTCTAGGTGTTTTTTTGTATATGTGCTTTAGGAGAGGCTTCCTTCGTGGACGGTACCCATGCATGCCATTCCTCGCTGTATGGTGTCACAGGAAAAGAACACCTGAGTTTGGATTTCGAATGCTTTTGTTAACTGCAGTGAACCTGAATGGTGACTCAAGTGTTCTCATGAGAAAATGCTCCTGTCGAGATGTTAACTTCGGTGGACAGTAAGATAGTTGCACTTCCATCTTTCTTACATTTTTGGATCACTTTTGCTACAGTATTTTGACTGGTATGTAAAGCTTTGCATATCTTCTTGTAGCTCCTTTTTGTGTGAAGAAATTATTTCCTTTCTCAGATTTTGTGACATTTTTCTGCCATGGGGAGCAATTGCTGACAACATGAAATTGAAAGGGCTTTTCTTTGTTTTTAGAGTCACCTGTCTAGTGGACACCTTTTAATTGAATCAATAGACTACCCTGTGGTTAAATGCTTGTTATCAAGAATAGTGTAGTCTTAAGTGTGGCTTTTCTCCTAAGACTAGCTCATTTTCGAGGGTGCGCTCATTTTTGTGCTCAGACTTGAATGAATGTGTTAGGAAAATCAATGGCTCACATATGTGAGAGTATTTTGTAGTTTAGTCTCTCATAAAAAAATGTTGATTCTGAAAGGAAACTAAAGGTTTTTCTGACAAATGTAATGAGGTTCACTCGTTTATAACTGTATTGATGTTTAATGCAGAGCTGAGCCGAAAAGGAAAACCTCTGGCTCTGGCAAATCAGTTTTCCCGTTCTCACTTTCATTCAAGTGTTCAACTAAATTTTACAACAAAACAAAAAAATGACTAGATTTCCAGATTTTCACCTTTTTATTTAAAATCTTAGTTCTTAATTTGTAACAAACAGTAAATGCTGCAATACTATATGCTTTTATATTGACTATTAGTTTTTTTTTATTAAAGAATAGAAAATTTTACATCCTTTAACTTCTGTATTTCTATTTCAGGGAATTGTTGAAATATTCTATATATTTAGATTTATCACATCAGCCTCTAGAAGCTCTGGTGCTGTGTTTTAAGGTAGTTGCAGAATATGTTAGGAAGTGACGCTGCTGCCCACCACCAGGAAGTAGACTGTTTCTTTTAGTAGACATAACTCATGTTCACAACACTCAAGCTGGGTTTTTATCAGAAGTTCAGAAGCTGCAAGCCATTGACTTTGACTTCATTTAACTTTTTACACCTGAAGCTGCGCACAGAATATTACAGACCTGAGAGTTCTGTCTCAAAGTAGCAAGGTGAGTCCATTTTAAATCAATGTGTCAAATCATACGTTTTATTTTGTCAGAACAAATGGGATTTTAGAATTTAAATTTTGTTATTGGTTTTGTTTTGAGTATACACACATGTGACTACTAATATAAGGTGACACTTTTTTTTTTTAAATGTTAGAATAGAAAAAAAGGTTGTAATTCTTCATGGTAGGTTGCTCAATTGCAGTTCCTTTTGCAGAATGAGTTGTCTGTAAGTGTAAAAGGTGAGCTATGTAAGTAGATTGTGCTCTTAGGAGTGAGGTACAATGCCCCCAATTTATGCCATTTGTCATTTAGACAACCCTCATTTGCTAAACATGAACAATTTGATTTTATGCATTGTTTTAAGAAATAAGATGAGATTAATTCTTGCTGGTGTTCCTCAGGGATCTGTTTTGGGGACTCTACATTGTAATGTCTACACTTCAGCAGCTTGGTCTCAAATACCACTTTTACAACACAAACACACACGTGCACTCAGAAAATGACATAGACCTTGACTTTGCATAAAAGGTTTTTAAATTTAGGCAGGAGGACTGAGAACTTCTCTATTCAGATACATAAGTGGCTTCTTGGGGTTCAGTCAGTTTGTTTCTATCATTACTTTAATGGAAAGATCATTTAAATGCAGTCAAACAGTTAAATGTGGTTTAAATCATCTTTATTTCAATTTATTTTAAATATTTATACAACATATTACAACATATACATGAATATATTCTCAATATATATTCGCTCTCTCTCTCTCTCTCTCTCTCTCTCTCTCTCTCTCTCTCTCTCTCTCTCTATATATATATATATATATATATATATATATATATATATATATATATATATATATGGGTGGTTGAGAAAATGGCAAATCTGATGATCTGACGTACTTCATTTTCATACAAAAATATAAAGTGGTGCTTTCACGTCACACCATATGACAATGTACAATATCGGCAGTGAGGTAAAGAGTACTAAAATATCATACTCAAGTAAAAGTACCATTACTTCGCAAGAAAAGTAAAGAAAGTAGAGTAAAAGTATCTATTCTAACTATGACTCAAAGTACGAGTAAAAAGTTTTGAGTAGTGAGTATCACATCAGAGCCATTTTCTTAAGGGTGCTTCTAAGCAAGATAGAAATAGAGAAGAGAGAAAGAGAGAGAGAGAACAAAGAAACATAAAAAGAGCAAGAAGGGGAGAGAAGGAAAAGAGAGTGCGAGGGAGAAAAAAATGAGACAATAAAAGAGACAGATAGATAACATAAAGAGAGAGAGATGGAAGAAAAAGAGGAGAAAAAAAGAAAGAAGAGGGTGAAAAAGAAAAGACAGATAGATTGAAAACAGAGATATAGGACGGGTAAGAGAACAAAATATAGAAATATTGGAGAATGTGACAGAGAGAATAAAAGAGAGAGATAGAAAGAGAGGGAAAGAACAATAGAGAACAAAGAAAAGATATAGTGAAAGAGCGAAATAGAGAAAGAGAGTAATATTGAAATATTAGTAGAAAGACAGAAAAAAGAGAGCACGAGTGAGAATAACTGATACATAATGAAACATTCAACTATTTTCCTGGTGATGATAAAAGAAAATAAAAGAACTCAGTTACAGTAATTTGAGTATATTGTATAATTCAACACAACATACATACATTTGGAAATTTAAGAGTCTACAAGATATTTGATATAAACAAAACGTTTTATGGCTTATATGTCAATCATATATATAATTTTTTCTGGCCCATCAAATTTACCAAGGATCTTCACACCTATACCCCTCCTCGAACCCTCAGGTCAGGTCAGGGGGGGGGGACAGGGCCTTCTCTGTCTCTGCTCCTCAGCTGTGGAACAACCTCCCTTTGGGCGTTAGAGCTGCCCCTTCACTGCACACTTTTAAAACCAGCCTTAAAACTCACTTTTATTCTCTGGCTTTTAACCCTGGCAGAACTTAGCTTCTTATATGTGTTTTCCAACTATGTGTTTTAAAACTGTACTATTGTGGTGAATGTTTTTACTATTTTTTTTGTATGTAGACAGCTATCGTTGTTTTTAAAGTGCTTTATAAATAAATTGGTATGGTATGGTATAGTAAGGATGGTAAATTCCAATCCCCATACAATAAATGATACATTATGCCTTCCATTTTGCAGAAAGTCCTGGGTTCCCTGCGATGTGTGAGGTGCTAATAGCCCACAGCAGTGAGGCCAGAGAATGGGCAGAGTATCTGCAGCAGATCCTGGTCACCTCATGTAGCTTTCAAGAGGACTCCATCATTTTCCATGATGTGAATGAAGAGATCTGGATGAAAAACACTGAGCTCTTTGCTTCTAGCAAGTGCATCATCCTTATGCTGACCTCAGCTTTTGTGGATGTGCAGGTTACACCAGGGAAGCTGAACACCTTCTGGGAGCTTCTACACCCTCCTCACAGAGTTGTGGCATTTTTGTGTGGTGTTTCAGAAGAACACATATCTGTGGATTATTTTGAGCACTGGGAGGACTGGAGAAAAATCAGTTCAGAAGATGAGCCACATGTGTATGTGTCCACTATCCTTGAGTGTATTGATCAGGGTATGTATCAAATACTGTGAACTGTGTTGCATAGTGATGCTAACAAATATGTTTAAATTAAAAAAGCACCAACACTAGAAAAACATTTCACACAACCTTTTTTTTGTTTTAGTGAACTCATCCGATTAAGAAATCTTGCTATCATTTGATCTGAATCTTTGGGCTTCCAAACACAAATGTGACTTGTCGGATGGGTAAAAAGTACTTAATATCTTAACTTTACCAAACTTGATCTATATAAAAATCTGGTTTGTAAAGAAAAATGGAATTGTGACAAAACACAGAATTGTCACAAACCTGAAAAGGCACAACTAGATAATACATGACAGAAAACTGACAAGATGCACATTCCTATTCCTGGAGACTGACCTTCTTAGTGTCCAATCATTAAGCTCTGAAGTCTAAACATACGAGACATAAAACTTTGGGTTTCAAGTGTCAAAGCTATGCTACAACACAGAATAACCAGATGGCTAAAGTTTGTGCACAGATGCCGATGTGACTAATATAAACCAACCCCAAGGTTTCTATGATTTTCCTCAACTGAGATAGTGGCAGCGGTTGCTATGGAGGGGTCAGTAACATAATATAATGTTTCCTTTATCACTATAAGTTATATAAACAAAACTCCAAGGTCTCTATCATTTACCAAACCTGAGACAGAGTTCAGAAATTTTGTTTGCTAGAATAAACAGTTTGCTTTCTAGGGAGCCATCAGTGATGTCACAAAAAAGTAACTTGTTACTATGTTACGTATAAACAAACCCCATGTCTTTATCATTTACCAAAGCTGAGATAGAGTTTAGAAAATTTGTTTGCTAGAGTAAACAGTTTGGTTTCTAGGGAGCCATCAGTGATATCACAAAAAATGTAACTTGTTACTATGTTAAGTATAAACAAACCCCATGTCTTTACCATTTTCCAAAGCTGAGATGGAGTTCAGAAAATGTGGTTGCTAGGGTAAACAGTTTGGTTTGTAGGGAGCCATCAGTGATATCACAAAAAAATGTAACTTGTTACTATGTTAAGTATAAACAAACCCTTTGTCTTTATCATTTACCAAAGCTAAGATAGAGTTCAGACAATGTGGTTGCTATGATAAACAGTTTGGTTTCTAGGGAGCCATCAGTGATGTCACAAAAAATGTAACTTGTTACTATGTTAAGTATAAACAAACCCCATGTCTTTATCATTTACCAAAGCTAAGATAGAGTTCAGAAAATGTGGTTGCTAGGGTAAACAGTTTGGTTTCTAGGGAGCCATCAGTGATGTCACAAAAATGTAACTTGTTACTTTGTTACGTATAAACAAACCCCATGTCTTTATCATTCACCAAAGCTGAGATAGAGTTTAGAAAGTTTGTTTGCTAGAGTAAACAGTTTGGTTTCTAGGGAGCCATCAGTAATGTCACAAAAAATTTAACTTGTTACTATGTTAAGTATAAACAAACACCATGTCTTTATCATTTACTAAAGCTGAGATAGAGTGCAGAAAATTTGGTTACTAGGGTAAACAGAGCCGTCAGGGTAAAAACCTTTTTATTGTGTTTTCCATTTATTTTCAAAGGGCGTTTAAATGTCAATAGTACTGTACATATTTAACTCCTAGAGCCAAATACTTTTGCACAGCGTCTGTTACAAACTTGTAACCTCCACAAGTGTAGTGAGTTTGAAGGTTATATGAGAGTTACAGTTACAGTTTTACAAAAATTGACCCTATTTTCAGTGGATTTCCCGCATTCTCAGCGGTTTCCCAGAATTTCTTTAGTGGTACCAGTTTGAAAAGACAAAGCAACACCTGTCAGACCAGTTTGGATGTCTTGGCAAAGTTTGTTGCCTGTAGTTCAACTAGAACAGGAGAAGATACGTTTAGAATTTTTTGTCCAAAGCGTAAGACGAAAAACAATATGTTCGCTTTGACAAGCCAACATAAATATGACAGAAAGTACATTTAATTTCATTCCTCACGTTTTTTTTTTTCTACGAAAATTTCTTATTCAAATTCTTTTAGCCATATTTTGTCCTTACAGCATTGGCAAAAACATTTAAATGTAATTTTATTGTAGGGTCTATTCACGGACATCACTGTGAGAACCCATATGAAATTGAGCCGGAGGAGCATACGCCAAACATATCTGAGGCTTTAGACTTTCGCTCTGAACAAGAGCTGCATCAGGAGGATGAAGATCACGATCAGGGTGAGGAGGATGCTTCCTCTTTCCAGCAGAGACCGTCAGATGAAGATCAAACATACTTCATTGTTCAGCCAGAAAGAATATTGTGTGGGGTAAGACCAGGGAACATCAACCCTATGCTGGGCAGAAAATAAACCCTTTTCATGCCAAGTTTGATAACAACTGTTTAGTACCATTCCAAATGCAAAAGGATGTCAGTGCAGCAATGAAAAGAGCTGTGAATTTGGGGAAAAAGCGTAAATTCTCATTCATCGGTGCTTAGTTTTACTATGGAGCATGATCGCATCCCATAACAGACACGCAGAGCAGACGTTGTGTTCTTGTTTTTTTTTTTTTTTTACTAAATTATTCAAATGAAATTGACACAATTATTATCCTTTTTAAGACCTTTTGTCCTTTTGTCAAAATGGTTGGTTTCAGTGGCATGTTGATCAAATCTTGCATGTCATGAATCCCTCTATGCTCTGATTTGCTTTTGAACACTTTTGAATATTTATGAAGAAATGATGGCCAGACTACCACCAAGTTTTAAACGAAATCTGACTTCAAGTTGGAAGAACAAGATCTTTATCAAATGCCCAGAAACCATCACATGGCAATAATGAACGTGACTTGTTTTCCCAATGTTGATGGTGTCGAGTCCAGAGTCAGTATTCATCTATTTCACGCAGACGCCATTTTAAGAATGAAAGCAAGGCTTTGGTTGGATGAATTGGCAGCTGTGTGAAATTGTTAAAAAATATTATATTTAAAATATAAAAATTCATATTGCAACTGGGTGCATTTTATCTCTAAAGTTTACGCAGTTTTTATCATTTTTCTACTGACTGCTAGTGGTTGGGATCATTTTACCGAATCTGATCTTTGAGTCTCGTTCAGCAAAATGAATGAATCTTTTTTGAGTCATTTCATTCATTTCAGTAAAATACCAAAAAAATGTTGTGTGTTACTTACCTAACACATTTAATAAACATGCAAACATGAATCACGCTAAAATTAAGACAGAACTATAATGCTAGAAGACAAAATGAATTACTTAAGTACTTTATATTAAAGCCATGGATCTTTAGTCTGGTTCATCTCACTTCTGATCTGACAAGTCTCCTACGTTCCACACCTTACTTCTCTTTGACATTAAGCTGTGCAGTCTGGGCCGGAATGAGAATTGATTTAATCAATTTGATTAATGTTAGCTATTTTCTTGAGTTCGCTCCATGATGTTAACCCATGCAGTATGAGCTGGAAACAGAAAAGATTAGTTCTTTTTCTGAGTCCTTTCGTTCTTTTCACAACACCTTTAAGTCGTGTTGTAGTCATCTTTAGATGCATTAAGCTTCAAGTCAGAGTTGGGGATTTCCAACAGCCAATGTTTACATTTGGATTAAAAACAAATGCATCCCTAAACCAAAATTGCCTGTTGTCCAAGCTGTGCTTCACAAATGTCACTGACAACATAACACAGGTAATCACCATATCACAATCTGTCAAAGGTAACAGTAAAAATTTTGGAATAATACAGGTAAAGGACTTTGATGTTGACTTTTGGTTTCTATGGAGGAGTCAGTGACATCATACAAAGTTCCTCATGGCAGCATGAGTGATTTAAACCAACCCCCATGTAGTCTATGAGTTCCCTTATCTGAGTGATATTCCAGGTTGGTTGCTATGGTAAATAGTCTGGTTGCTATGGAGGGGTCAGTGACAATATAATGTTCCCTTTGTCAGCTTAAGTTACATAAACCAATCCCCATGGCTTTATCGTTTACCAAAACTGAGATAGAGATTAAAACATTTGGTTGCTATGGTAAACAGTTTGGTTGATAGGGAGCTGTCAGTGATGCCATATTAATCATCCTTTTAATAATGCTATTATGATTAACATAAATAAAGCCCCATTTGTCTGTGATGTTTCTTGACAATATTTTTGTTGCCATTTCCTATTTATTTTCAATGGCCATCATATGTTAATGGTAAATATTTAACCCCTTAAGGAAAAACGTCTCAGCAAGAGATTTACCAGAATTCATTTAGTGATACCATTCTGAAAAGATATAGCAACCAAAGTCAGACCAGTTTGGATGTCTTGGTAAAGTTTGTTGGCTGTATTTCAAACAATCTAGGAGGAGATACCTTTAGCCTGACCATGTTTCCTGTCTTTAGCACATAAGAAATGTTCTCAACCTTTTAAATTATAATTTTCTCTAAGAAAAAAAGTGTAATGGCATTGGAAGCTCATTTTTACTAATGGAAATTATTGTTTTTCTTTTGATACAGAGCCGTGTGAATATTTATATAATGATGCTGAGGAAGTGTGGGGTTGAGGGCAACTTTGAGGTGGAGTTTCACGGTCAGAAGTCAACACTGCAGCGAGTGCCTGGGTCTCTTCTAAACCACTGTATTGTTACCGTACAGTCACCTGGTGAATCAAAAACACAAAAAGAGGAAGCTTTCACACCAGTTCCTCTATGCATTTTCACTTCAAACTTATTTGAATGTTGTTAACAAGGTTGTTTCTGTTTGAGAAGTTTGTTTTGGAGGTCTATTAAGGGTTTTCTCTCTTCTCTCTCTCTCTCTTTCTCATTTAGATATGCCTGCTGGGAAAGTCTCACTGACTGTTTATGAAAACCAGTGTGTGATATACTCAACAACAGTATCATATTTCACAGAAATGGAGCAAATCAGCAGATACCTAGAGAGGGCTGTGGATCCAATGCAGTTCATGTGTCAGGTAGCTGTGAAAATGAAGGGGCGGAGTCAGCTGTTGTTCTGAATCATTTAAAGTTGTTTTACAATACTAAATTAACATTAGCATGCTATACATTTAATTAACATTAAAAAAAATTATATGAACTTGTTAGAAATGGCTTTAAAATAATTCATATATTAATGATGGTGGTGTAACGATACACTCTGCTCACGATAATATAAGATACGATACGATATGCATCACAATACTTTACAACATTATTTTAACTAAAAGTATTTTATTTATAATCTCTCTTGAAAGTCATATAGTGACATGTTAGTTAATGTGACGTGAAGAGAGTCAGTATCATGTTAATTTTTTATACATTTTTGGAGCTTTATTGTTGCTGTAAAAAGGACTTTGCCTTATTCCCACGCAATGGAATATTTCAAAAGTGTCAGAAACAAATGAAACATATGATTGTTTGAAAACTTTATAGATCAGTTGTGAACGCAAAAATGTAATTTTTAGATGAAAGTTTTTTTTCTTTGTTAATATTTTGTAATTAGTTTGGTTCAACACAAGTAAACGTTTTTTTGAAACAGAAAGTTGAAACCTGGTACCCGGCTGATTGTTTTCTTTAAATACATTTTCAGGCATTTGATATCACTTCAGACGTCCCAGATTCTTTGGATAATCTGCTCGCTGACTCTTTAGAAGACAGAATTCCTCTAAATGCTTTGGAAGTATTTGGAAATAGTCAAATTGCACAAAACACATCCACAGGTTTGTGAAATTATTCAAGTCCTTCCTTGAGGTATACTTTTAAAAACCTTTTTATATACAACACTCCCATCTAAACCTTTTTTTCCACAAATTTTTCTTTAAGGGGAGCCTTGGCTATTTATCTTACTCATATCTTAATTTTGGTCTCCTTGGTTTGCAATAGTTTTAGGTTCTTCCCCTCCCTGTTATTATTTTGAACACTAGCTTTTTAGAAATGCTCAACTTTTTCAAATAAATATAAAAACTGTGTAAGAACAACTGTACAAGTAATGTCAGCTTTCCCTAAAACAAAGAGTGAAGAGAATTTTGGACCTTTTCCACTCAAAAATGCTTTGTCATTCTAAGGGTCAACTCACACAGCTTTTTGGTGAATGGTTGCAATTACTTTTGGTACTTTTGGTTGGTTGTTTGCTACATACTTTTCAAGTCGGAGAGTTCTCCTGCACTCTTGTCATCAGCAAAGGCTTTTATGGAATTAAATATTCCACCATTAAGCAGGAAGTTGTTTAACTCTGCCCTACAGTGTGCGATCGGGGTCCAACCTGCTGAGACTCAATGCCTGAACACATCTATATAGATAACAGTTTTTGAATCCCAGGCTCTAGAAAATCAAAAAAAATTACCATTGACTGATAATAGCTTCAGGATGAAACATGGTAAAAACTAGAGATTTATTTACATTTATTAACAGGTTAAATTTTAATGACAGCTTGCCAGCAGCCAAACTCTTTACCCTAGCAACCAAAATGTCTGAAAAATATCTCAGTTTTGGGAAAGGATAGAGGGAATTATTTATATTACTCATTGCGATCATTAACTTTGGTCACTGACACCTCCATAGCAACCAGGCTGTTTACCATAGCAACCAATTTGATCTATCACTATCTCAGCTTTAGAAAATCATAGAGACATGCAGGTTGGTTTATTTTACTCATAGTGACATTTGGAGCATAATATTATGTCACATGATATGACTCTAAATGTTTATGAAACTAAACATTTTACCTTATCAACTAAATCTTCAGATTTAAATCAGCAATTGATATATAGCACTCACAATGAGAATTGAAGATTGTGTTGATATTTTTCCCTAGCAACCAGACTGTTTACCCCAGCAACCGATATAAAACTATAGCTTAGCTCAGGAAAATCATTGATTATTGGGGTAAATTTGTAGCACTCGTACTCACAAGGGGCCTATAGTTTTGAACATCAAGTTTGTGTGCAAACTTTAGTGATCTCGTCTTGTTTGAAATGTTCTTTTCATGATGGCATTGCTCAAATCATATCTACGCGATGTATCTGATTAGTTCTTCCATGTCACTTAAAAACACTAGGTTGATCCATAGCTCACTTTGAATAGCTCTGGCAAGGAAACAGACCTTCGAGCAGGAAGTGCTCTCTCTCGGTTTGGGTCAGTGAGCTTCAGCCATAGGAACAGCATAACTTTTTTTTACCACTCTCACTTCTTCAACCCTTTGGTTATCTTCACAATGATGCTAGTTGACATTGTTGCAACGTTTCCTTCCAAACTGGGGGAAAAACTGACCATTCTTCAATGCTTTGGGGAAAATTACAAAATGCAAAGATTATGCAAAGAAGCTGGTTTCCACACAGTGGTTCTAATGCCAATGAATCACTTTGTTTCCAGATCCTTGTGATGTGGAACTCCCAACGCTGCTTCACTTCTCTGCCAAATACGGCTTAAAAAAACTAACCTCTTTGTTGTTGCGCTGCCCTGGGGCCCTGCAGGCTTACAGTGTGATTAACAGAGATGGAGATTACCCAAACCAGCTGGCTGAGAAGAGTGGTTTCCCTGCTTTGAGATACCTCATTGATGAATATGTTGTAAGTTGTAATTCGGTGATTCTTCAAATTACAAAAACTCTGTTGGCCAGTGCATGGGCAAAACCATTCCTGGAGTGCCACGGCCCTCAAAATTAAAGACACAACTTTATCCTTTTCTTTGGAGCTTCTTCATGAGAACCTAAAGCAACTTCTTGCAGCATTTGAAACAAAACCTCCAGAACAGTGGCACTCTAGATTTTTATCAATATGAAGTGCAAAAAAAAAAAACGTCACTGCCTCGTATTGAAATGTTTTGCCTTTATTTGGTATATGTGGCTTCAAAAAAGCAGTGTTGAGGCTAATTAGTTCATTAATCCAAACAGAGGAGAGCAGATACAGTGAAGAGCAAGACGGAGGAATCTGGGAACGCCACCGAATGTGAGGATGTCTATGAGGATATGCTGAGGGATTCCCAGAAATTCATCTGCAATTTCGATAACGAGGACATTTACGAGTGTATGATGAAACTGAATCCTGAGATGGGTTTGGGTAAATTGCCAAAATTTTATTTAAAAAAATGTAACAATTCTCTGTCTCTTTTTTCTTTTTCTTTGCAATTATACTTTAAACTTGAATTAGTTTATGCTGAATCTCAAAATGTATGTCAAGCAACCCCCATTTTTGGCATGTTTCTACCTGCCATTGGCTGGTATTTAAGATTTTTTCTGAAAATATCTCTCTGCAGATAAAGACTTGGAAAGTGCTTTGGAAGACTCCAATCCTGAGGCTTTGCTCCGGAAGTTTTTTGAAGGTACTATTGCTGATAACACTTGGACTGCTTGGGTTTACTCCAGGTTATTAGTGGCTTTAAACAAACATTACAAGAGTTATGTGACATAATTTGCAAGATAATTAAAATTAAAATGTGAGAAAATTTACAGCCACCAAATCGATGCTGTGGTGAAAAGAAGGGATAACTCTTGGAAGTATGATAACTGTGATATGGCTTGTGTTCTGATACAAGTGCTTGGAACAGTGCTTGAAATCTGATTGTCTGTGTGTCACATAGAGATAGAAAAGTAACATTTTAATGAAATATACTTTGACAAGATATAGTAAAATGTCTATTAGAATATAGTAAGATTTCTACTTGGATTTTGATCCAAACAAATTTTTTCTTGGATTTTGAGACAAAAACAACTTTGTCAGAAGTAATTCATGTAAATATGAATAGAACACAATGAAACTGGTATCAATAAGGTTCTCAGGAAATTTTTACTGTTATTTTTACTGCTAGGTTTAAGAGAGTTTATTGAAAATATTTTGAAAGATTTGAGTAGCGAAGCCCTCCTTTCCATGATTATTTAGAAAAAGAAACCAAATTGCCAAATTTTTGCACATTCATGTTAAATATCAAGGAAGTTATGAATAAAATGTTTAAGGAAAGTACATTCTCGATTCATGTCAAACCATATGAGAATTTAAGATATTGGTGCAGCAAATCGATAGAAAAGGCATAACTTCTAATAGAACATATACGTATTTGGAAGTTTAAGAGTCAGAACCAAACAAAAAAATTTCATGAGGTAAAAATATATAAAAAACAATTTTTTTTCGGTTGCCAACCATGCGTAGGGTGGTTTAGGAATGGTTTGTCTATTTTTTTTATGCAATTTTCACTTTATTTTAACCTTGTTTTTCATGCTATTTGTACATTTTGTCTCAACACTTTTAATTTTTGAAAACTGAATTTTGCTGTTAAATTTTTACAAATGTACTACTCTGAATTGCATTTTTGTACAGTTTCAAGATTCTTGTGGATGTGTAATGTAATGAATAAATATTTGTAAAAAAAAAAAAAGAAGCTGGGGTTGTACTAAAAATTATATAAAGCATTGTCACAAAAAATGTTTTAAAGATAATTTATTAGAGCAAATTGTAAAGTAACACTTAAAAAGGACCTCTAAGACCACCAATACGTACAATTATCATTAAATATATTTATTTAAACGTACAGCAAACCTGATGTTTTCAAAATGAACCGAGGGAAAGAACAATGAATAATTGGCTTTGCCACATCCAGTTAGTCAAGTGTTCTTCTCATACCATGTATTTTTTTTTCTCTGTTGAACGCTGAGTTATAAGTATTTTAGGATGGTTACCAGTGGCATATATGTTATGTGTATGCTGCTAGAAATAATGTTATGTACAGGATGTTAGAAGGAGTGTGAAAGTACAACAAACAAATTGCTATTGAGAGTTTGTAGAAGTGTAAAAATGTTCTCATTTAAGTAATAATTCAAAGAATCTTTGTGTGGGCTTTGTTTAGCACAACCTAGCAAGAGCGTAGCAGCGTTGGATCCTAATCAAACCAGTGATGGACTACCAGAAATGGATGATGAGAATTACCATGACCTGGGTTTTAATGTGGATATCTATGGAGGCATTGAAGAGGAAGACCCTTATAACCACTGCTGCCCTGATCAGATTTATGACACAGTGGAGGCTCATTCATGCCCTGAAGTGATCAACCGACCTCCTGCACCTATTCCGCGGCCATCCAACCTACCTGAGCTGGAAGAGAGCACAACCTACATCTCGAAAGGTAAAACATTTCCAGTTATTCACACAACCTCAGAGAGATTGAAATGCTTTGGTTTATTTCACTGAACATGGAGCAGTTTTATTCATCAATGTGGTGTCAGACTACACATTTAATGGTAGGATTATTTCAACAGAGAGATAGAATAAAGAAATAAAGAAAACATTTATGAGGGAAATGTATACTTTTAAGATGTTTAAAATGTTTGACCTTGGTGGCAGATGTTTCTTTTAGTTGATCGATACTCTACGGAAAAAAATACATTTTATTGCACAATTGTTTTATACTTTTACAATAAGGGATTCAAACACTTGGCCATATTTAAGATACCCAAACCTCTGTAGTCAAGCTTCATCAGTATTTTACCAATTCAGTAGATGAATCAAATACTGCAGAAAGTAAAGACACAAGTTGCCAGATTAACACCTCGCAACTTGAACCTTCTGTTCTCACCATGTATGTTATAAGCGTGAGGTTTGGAGACTTCCTAGGCCACTATACAGCCATAATGTGTTGCATAATGTGCCAGTTGTTGACTTGGTGTTTTGGGTCAATGTTATGCTGGTATGCCCTTCCAATGCCCTGGCTGAGGAGAGTAGGTTCCAACATTCAATATTTGGTCTGGTTTCGATGTGGCACAACTGCCCTGTGCCAATGGCGGAAAAAGCAGAATTCCACCATGTTTGATGGTAGGTGTGGTGTTTTTGATGTTCATTCCTCCTCCACGGAGCCCCTTCATCTTGTGTATCACAATTTCGTCGAGCTGCTTGGCACTGGTTTTGTAGCCCAAATCAGCCTTGAATACAGAAGGTCTAAAATAATACGGCTGTGAACTGATGAGGGGGTCAAACCTGACTCTTATGGTTTCATGGCCCAGATGGTAGAGAATCTGGGTCGCCCTGCACACTTTTTAATTTCGTACGTGTCAGTCTCCTGGTCCGCTGCACCACGGAGCTAGACGAAAAAGGGGAACGTTTGGTCATTTATTTACAGTATTAGAAAATATAGGTTTTTCATATTTTACAAGATTAGGTATTCACGCATCATTTATTGGTCAATAATACAGCAGCGAGAGGTTGAAATGCAGTTTTCTAAACTATGTAAATGTTTGGTACAACCATATAATGATATAAAAAATCTTAAAACCTAAAGAAAATGTCTTCATTTTAAGGTGAGCCGCAGGTGTAGAGTTTAGTTCTGCTCAGATTGTTCCTCTGTGCTCTATATTTTCTCAGAACTTGTTAATATCACAAGATTACACTATTGCCATTGCTCAGAGTATTATGGTTTCATGGCTTTAAACACAGTTTTTTAATTAATTAATGTTCGAAAATTCTTAATTTTTGCACATATGTCGGAACTGGTGAAAATTTACATCTGATTGGGCTTTGAAAAACATTATTCTATATCTTACCTACTGCATTTCAGCTTATACACTGTAAAAAATAAAACATAGATCTAACTTAGAAATGTAGAAGTATGGGGAAGTAATTGCATTGGGCGAGTTGAGTCTAATGAACTTCCAGCAGTTTTTACATAAATTACAAGTGAAATGTACTTATTTTAATGAGGGTTTAAACTTATTAAAATTAACCAAATGTTTCCTGAATTGTCTGTTTAAATTGTTTAAAAATCTTAATGTATTGTAACGACCCGTTGCTGACAACAGCTTGGTTTAAATACAGCAGACAGTCATGCATCTCACATATAGAGACCAAACGTCAACATCAGTTGAGTGATACGAGGCACCTACCACGTAGGGGATACCACCCCAGCCATGATGATGGTTAGTCCATTAACAGCATCATAATGAGATGCATAACAGAGTCCGCATGAGCCAATCACAAGGGAATATAGAGTATGATTTCACACGGCCAGTCGCTACAATCAATCAATCAATCAATCAATCAATCAATCAATCAATCAATCTTTATTTATATAGCCCTTTACAACACCAGTGGTGCCCAAAGTGCTTTCCAATTAAAAACAGAAAAACAAGAATACAAAAAACAGAATATTGTACAGAATAAAACAATGTAAAGTATAAACAGTAAAGCATAGTGCAAACGTGTCACAAACTACTAAGTATTAAAAGCCATTTTGAACAAATGTGTTTTGAGCCTAGATTTAAAAAGGTTCAAATCAGTGATTTTACGTAACTCAAATGGTGTACGTAAGCTACAGTTTATAACCAAAATCACAACAGTTTAAGTTTTATTTTTTTCCCAAGTTGAAAAAGTAATTAAGAAATTATTGTTAAAAGCATGCTCTAACACCGTGTAAAATGTTAACTTTATGTGGTAATAAATGAATTTATATAGTAATAAATTAAGTATATTTACTCATTCAAAAGGCATTTATTCAACACAAAAACTCCCACAGAGAATATACTTATAAAATTAATTAATTGAAGTAATCTGTTACATAAAATATATTAAGCAAAGTTAAAGTATTATGATAGTTGTTTTTCTAAAATAGATTAAATAAAACATTTAAAAACTAAGAAAATATTTAAAACCTACATCTAGAGTGTTAGACTTTTTCGAGTGTAGTGTTTGTCGTAGATGATTGAATTTTGGCGCACATGAGGAGGGTACCAACATACATAGTATTGATCGCGTTTCCAAAATCGACAGGAAGTTACCATTTTAAAAAAACCTCTAAAATTTTTTTTATCATACTTTTACAAACTCCTCCTAGAGATTTTATCTATTTGAAAATCTCCAAATTCTATCAGTCTCAATTTAAGGTATTTTAGATTGTAAATTGGGACACTTTTTTGTCTTTGTGAAACTATGTGCGCACGACAACCAATGAAAGTTGACATTTTTCCATGAACAGGAAGTTGTTAATAACTTGGCCTTGGAGTGTCTGATCAAGTTCATATTTGCCATGTGTGTTAAGAGTCCATGACTGAACAAATCTACGTATCCACCTAGAGTGTCAGTTATAGCGCCACCTATTTGCAACATGGTGTATCCCTTTTCTAAAGTGTTGGAAATTGTTCGCAATTTTAAAGTGTTCTTACTTAAAAACGTCACTTAATTTAAGACTGGTCATAATGCATATGTAACAAAGCATCATTAATCTCATTTGAGTCTATTTTACAGTATTTTCTCTCAAGCAACCTCTTTACTCAGAGACCCAGTATCCAGAAAGGCATTCCTCTCTAGGTACTGTATAAAAGCATCTGAAATTTTATGCATGTCAAGAAACATTGGACAAATAAACCCAAACTAAGACTGAATCTGTTGATATGCAGCACCCGTGAGATTGGTGAGCGACACGGACATGAGCAGATACCACGACTCATTTGCTGGCATGAATACACCCGGTCAGAGGCAGCTGATCTCACTGCAGGAGCGGGTGAAGGTGGGTGAGCTAACAGTGGAGGAGGCCGTACAGGAGTTTAAAGGTTGGAAGCTCAATCAAGAAAAAAGACTGCACTCTATCCGCTTCCAGCAAGTAAGTAACAAAAGTCAAAAACTACCGAAGAATAATACAGTGCAGGTTTCTGAATAAACTCTGTACTTGAAGGAAAATTTACAAAGATTAAGGAACAGCATCAGTCGACGCTGCAAAGACAAAGGAACAACTGGTAGGCAAACACAGGAGTCTATTTTTATGCATTAATGTATCATGAATGAGCCAGAAAAAAACATTTAATACGTTCATAAAATATCTCCAACAATATATTTTTCATAGAGCTCCATATTACTGCTCCGATGCAAACATACAGTCAGTGGGGATCTCAAGTGAACTGCCCAGTGTATGAGCCCACACCACACTCTTCTGCCCTACCACAGAAGAGTGCCAGTCAGGATCCGAGGAGAAGAAGCTGGCAAAGAGAAAGCACCTCCAGCAGTTCCAGTACGAGGACCTGAACAATATTTTCTTATTAAAACGAGACTGACCGTAGAAGAGTATTGTTTATTAGAGCACTTAAAATTGAAAAGTTGACAGTTTTACATTTTTTTCACTTTCATTTTTAAGGTTGTTTGGGTGGGAAAAAAAATATATTAATTGAAAAGTTTGTGTTATTTTGTGTTCCCTCACAATGTTTTGTATTCCCTTGTAAAGAACCCAATATTTTGAGGGAACACAAATAAATTTTGTAAGAGAACGCAACATTTTTTTATTTGAAAGATATATTTTATACCACCCAAATATTCACAACCCTTCAGGTGCTCCGTAGTATGTACTATTCGTAAACTATAAACGCTAATTGGTTTAGTTATACTTAAAAGACACAGAACATTACAGCACATTTTTTTTCTGACTCTGGTTTCCCCACAATTCCAAAAACCAGTGGTTAGATTAATTTAATAATCTAAATTTCCTTTAGGTGTGAGTGTGTGAGTGAATGTTGCCCTGAAAATGGACTGGTGGATAGACACCAGCAGACCGCGTGACCCTAATAAGGGAATAAGCGGATTGGAAAATTAATGAATGAATGAATATATTTTAAGATTTTTTTTAAGTTATTTTACTTTTAAAAATAAAATAAAATAGCAGATGTGTGCAGGATTCTTTATTCTGTTCAGGTTGACCATGTATATGATTGAAAATACTCATTTCACATTTAAACAATAATTGTTAAACTACCTGGGTTTAGATTGCATTTAGACATGTTAATACTAAACATGCAGCTGGAATCTTCTCGCATCTGTAAGACTAGAAGCTCTTTTGAACAACTTTATCAGATTGAGTTTCACCACCTACAGCGTAACTTCACCACAGATCCTCACGCAGGAGATTATGTGCAACACTTTTTTCATAAATAGCTTAAATTTGTGACATGAGACATCCTGGCTGTTTCAGAACATGTAAAAGACATGATAAAAAAGCGCTGGAACCTAGCACAAAACAACCTAATAAACCCTTTACAAAACTTTAGAAGTACAGTGATGCCACCCCCCTTACTCTCATCACAATATTACATTTTTTATGCATTAAAGTAAAGTTGTTGATGTTGGGAGCAGAGCAACAAATCTTCATGATTTGGCTGCATATCGAAAATCTAAAATAAATTTAAATATCTTGTGTTTTTTGAAGACTTTGAAGACTGCTTTTAAAAAGCTCCTACTGACTCTGCCACCATCCATGTGATTTGCTATGCTTCAACATGGACTACCATGCTTGAAATGTTTTGACTATAATATGAATATAATTGGATGTCATTTGTGTAACTGGTGCAGGTAGTAGCAGTCACAGACTGAGTGTTCAGAGCATAGTCAGCAACAGCAGTGGAGTTGATGCTGAGTATGAGGTAAGAAAAATGTTTATTGTTTTATTTAGGAGTGACATTCAGGACACTGTACAAAAGTTCAAAATTACATAATTAAATGAATAGAAAGAGACAGAAAGGACAGATAAACTATGCAACATTTTATTGTAGAGTGTGTGACATAAGTAAGTTAAGTTATGAACACTAATAGTTCAAATCCAGCAAAAGCAGACCTGAACTTTGGAAAAAACCAGAAACCAGAACCAGAAATGAAAAAAGGACTTAAAGGAAACACATAGGATCAGTTACTTGCAGAAACAATTGTAAAACCACTTCCTGTCCAGTTGTCGCAGCTTCCCTAAGGTCATGTGCTACCTTTTTGTTTTAAAAATGAAATACAGTGCCCTCAAAAATCACCTGAAGCTGTGAAACAATAATTCTCTTAGCAATAAATAAATAATTTCTGAACTATTTTGCATGATAGTTTACTTATTAATATTTCCAGGAGAAATTTTTTAATTATTTTAGTATAATGGCCTTTTTTTCTTTGACCACTTATCTTCAAAGGTGCTAATTATCTCTAACATTAAATAAAAGTACTGCATAGCATCGTCAAACATCATCTGCAAAAAAACAGTGAAGAACCACTGAAATACCAAAAGCTTCAGGGGTTAAGGGGGAAAGTGCTATTTGCCCTCAAACCTGCAAAGAGCCAGAGAAGAATCAAAAAGAGCCTCAGGGGTTGTTTAAAGTGAAAAAGTTCCATATATCACCTTCAAAGAACTCATGTAGAACCAATGAAGAACCAAAAGAGCTTCAGGGGTTTTTAAAGTCAAAAACTGCTATTTAGCACCCTCAAAGAATTTCGTGCAATTTGTAATGTGCATATTTTTCATGTTTAAGGAGTCACCAGTCATTCCACTTCCTCCACGTCCGGCCCGGCCTTCAGCGGACACTCCACCAGTTCTTCCTCCTCCACGTATCCCACCACGGATACAAGAAAGGTAGAGTATAGTTTGGACAGACTCACTCCCTCATGCTTTATTAAATAAAGTGAGTTTATTAAATATTTCTATTGTACAGTTCAGTTCTAAATTCAAGGAACTGGGCCTGTTCATTTGTGCAGCATAGCTATAGATTAAGCACACGTACAAACCTTCAGATTGATTGCTTTAGTTCAACCATGGAAATGTTAGGGGAGGAGTAAACAGAAGTCTGTCTGTGTAGCAAAGGTGGTTTCACACCGCCAACGTGAGAAAAACACTGCATCTTTTACTCAGCAGTGAACCACAGAGCAAATGTGTTTTTTTCCATCACTAGCTCATCTCATAAAGGTGAGGTGTGGATCTTATGCACCCCATCTTCACCAGCGAATCCTTGATTAAAATAAACACGATGAGAGGATGTTGCATCAAAGAGCGAAGAAGATCTTCCCTCACATGTACCCCCATCTACTTCTCGCCTACTGTTGTGGATATTATGATAAAACTGGAGAAAATTGACAGTTTCATTGGTGGTATTCAGCCACGTTTAACACAGGCTCTAGGGTTGGGGCCTTTCATGAATTGAATTGAGAATGAATTGTAAATTTCCAATTCACTTCATGGAATTGAACTGGAATTGCAAGCGGCTGACAGGAAATGGAATGTCAGGGAACCAAATTGAAAATTAACAAATTTCACTTCTTCTTCTCTTTTCGGCTGTTCCCAGTTTAGGGGTCGCCACAGCGAATCATCCGTTTCCACGTAAATCTCTCCTCAGTATCCTCTACTCTTGCACCAACTACCTTCATGTCCTCTTTCAGCACATTCATATATCTTGTCCTTGGCCTTCCTCTGGACCTCTTTCCTGGCAGCTCCATCTCCAACATCCTTCTACCAATATAACCACTATCCCTCCTCTGCACATGTCCAAACCATCTCAATCTGGCCTCTCTGACTTTGCCTCCAAAACAACCAACCTGAGCTGTCCCTCTGATGTGCTCGTTCCTAATCTTGTCCATCCTCGTCACTCCTAAACTGAACCTCAACATCCTCATCTCTGCTACTTCCATCTCTGCCTCTTGTCTCTTCCTCACTGCCACAGTCTCCAACCCATACATCATAGCTGCTCTCACTACTGTTCTGTACACCTTTCCTTTGATTCTTGCTGACACTCTTCTGTCACACAACACCCCTGACACTTTTCTCCACCCACTCCAACCTGCCTGCACTCGTCTCTTCACCTCTTTTCCACACTCCCCGTCGCACTGGACTGTTGACCCCAAATACCTAAACTCCTGCACCTTCTTGACCTCAGCCCTCTGTAACCTCACTGTTCTATTTCCCTCTTTCTCGTTCAAACACATGTATTCTGTCTTGCTGCGACTGACTTTCATTCCTCTTCTTTCTAGAGCTGACCTCCAACTTTCCAGGTTTTCCTCCACCTGCTCTCTGCTCTCACTACAGATCACAATGTCATCTGCAAACATCATTGTCCATGGAGATTCCTGCCTGACCTCATCTGTCAACCTGTCCATCACCATAGCAAACAAGAACGGACTCAAAGCTGATCCTTGATGTAGCCCTACCTCCACCTTGAACTCCTTTGTCTGACCTACAGCACATCTCACTGCTGTCTTACTTCTCTCATACATATCCTGAACTACTCTGACGTACTTCTCTGCCACTCCTGACCTCCTCATACAGGACCATAGCTCCTCTCTCGGCACCCTGTCATACGCTTTTTCTAAATCCACAAAGACGCAGTGCAGCTCCTTCTGACCATCTCTGTACTTCTCCATTAACATTCTCAGAGCAAAAATTGCATCAGTAGTGCTCTTCCTAGGCATGAAGCCATACTGCTGTTCACAAATATCCACTTCTCTTCTTAGCCTAGCTTCCACTACTCTTTCCCAAAGTTTCATTGTGTGAAAATGAACAAATTTCACTAAATGAGTAAAATTAACTCTATACAGACAACATTTGGTGCCTCTCTGAATAGAGTTAAAAGTTAGTGGCAGAGTAATTAATTAATAATAATACTTTGTTTTCTTACCTAGACAACTGAAAGGCAAACACAACTAAAAGACAAAAAATTGACAAAAAACACTAATTAAATACATGATTTAGTAATTCTTGTCAGAATCAGTTTAACTCTATAAAGACCAAATGTTCTCTGAGTGGAGTAAATTTTAGGATTTTAAAATTTAATTTAAATTTAATATCTCAGGATTTTACTCTGTAGCTAAATAGTTTATAAGGGCTATTTAGACTACTCAATTGCCTGATGCATGTTTTTGGGATTGTGGGGGAAATTGGAGTACCCAGAGGACACCCACGCAAGCACACGGCGAACATGCAAGAAGGTCACCGGCGAGCCCCGAACCGATAACCTTCTAACTTGTTAAATTCCATTTCCTTCTCTGAATTTAAATTATTGAGTTAATTCCAGAAATGACCTCAACCCTTCTTCTGCAGTATGTTCCAGACCTTTTAACTACTTTATTCATAGTATGTTCTTTGCTATTCCTCTGCTGGTTTTTCTATGTCAACAGCTCATTTGCATTCTTTGGGTGACCAGGCATTCTTTGTTTTTAACCCAAACTCTGGACCACTCTTCCCATTGAGGTTAAACACTCTAGTCTAAAGCATTCAGCAATTTGAAATCACATCTTCTGACAAACTCTGGTTTCAGAACTGGGTCGAGACATCATAACTCCTCCAGGCCAGCATTTGTGTATCAATAGACAGTATTGACATTCTTTTAAAATGTTTTTAAAAATCCATATTACATTGTGAAAAGAATTGTGAAATAATCAGCAATAATTTTAGCTTCCATATGCATCAAAACTGAGAAAGACAATGAGTTTCTATTTGAAATTTATTTAAAGGTTCAAATGGGAAAGGTAAACCTCCTGATTGGCCGGTTTCCTCACACTTTCAGAGATACATTTGTTTTCATAAGTTTACACACCCTGGCAAAATATTTAATTTCTTGGTCATTTTTCTGAAAATATGAATGATAACTCATAGATAGTGGTTAAATGCTATTTGCCAGGAAGAATGGACTGTTTTACCAACAGGGAAGATAAAGAACCTCATCAACAACTACCTCAAGAGAGTTCAGGCTATCATTAATGTTAAAGATGGAATACTAACTATTTTCTGAAAAAATGGCCAATAATTGCCAAACTTATGGGCACAACTGTATATTGTGCGCTCCTCTAATAATCAACTTGTTAATTGCAATGCATCAATTGGCCACGTGAGATTGGTGTCAGAAGTGAGCAGATTCCAATTGGTTTTAATGTGATCAGGGACCAGGGCTGAAATTAATTCTTTCATTCATTTTCCAACCTGTTTATTCCTGTTTTGAGAACATTTTAGAAATAGGTTACAGCAGGTTTACATTTTTTGCCCAGTGCTGTGTATATGTTACATTGTCACTTTCCCTATACCTTTTAATAGGTATGTCCTATACAAATGAAATCAACAGCCCTTGATCAATGTCTGCAACTCTTCATCAGTAGTGAATGAAAGCCGTTGATTTATTAATATGATTTATAAATGACAATTACTGGTTTGAAATTAAAGTCTTTTTGTCTTAGGAGTCCCGAGATTTCAAACGAGCGCTACATCTCCAGTCCGATCCGTACTGTTCCTCAGATGGCTCCACAGAGGCCCATCCCCCCTCCACCTATACCCAGAAGGACCTGGTGATGCCTGCTGTCATTTTAATCTACTCTGCACTCTCCCTTTTGGCTTTTAGAGACATGAGATTATGTCTAAACTGAGCATATACAGTCCCTGACAAAATCCATATTGTAGAAACACCTGCTATTAATCTGACTTTTATTGCATTAATTAAGTGGTGTTACAAATAGCTCATATGAAAAGCTAAAACCTTCCAAAATGATGTTTAATGCACCAAAATAAATAACTTTTTACAGATTTTTTTTAATCAAGACATATAAATAGATTTTAGTGACACAAGGGTTTTGTCACCTTTCAGAAATTTTACAAATTTACTGCAAATAAAAAATTTTGTCAGCAAATTAAGAAATGGTGTGTTGAGATCTGTTCCACAGATGCAGGGTTACATCCTTGCGGTTTGGCAAGGATTCATACAATTTATCGTTTAAGTTATCAGAGATAGCAAAGAAAGCAGTCTTGCATGCCTCCCAGAGTTCATCAATATTTTCTAGTTTCGTACTGCATGCTTCTTCTTTCATCCAATTGACATTCGTTTATGGTGACAATCTCCTTCGTCTTGAGCAACTTTGATGTGGAGATGGAAGTATGCTATGGAAATGGTTGGGAGTATAAGAGGTATCTAAAGATTTCAAGATATTTTAGACTATTGATGTTGCCTCCTCCCTGCAGATCTCTCACACACCCTCATACTTGACGTAACCCTAAACCATGCTTTTTCCACATCCAAACTTTACTGTTTTCTTAGTGAATCCATGCAGGCTCCAGTAGGTCTCATGCAAATCTGCGTGGACTGTGGTGTAATTCAACAGAAGATTAATCTGAAAATCCTCTTTCTGCCCCTTTTCCAGTGTCCATCCTTTTAGCAGGTTGTGGGGTGTGACAAATGCAAAGCAGTTTTTCAATTCTGTTTAGTGCTGGCTTCTGGGGACTGGTTCGACCATGTAGGCCATTTCAAAACTGAATCTGACCAGAAACTGTTCTGGTTGACTTCAGGTGATCAGGTCTTGTGGAGCCTTGCTGCAGTGAACAACGTGCTGGCCTTGAATGTTCAAGCCAACAAACCATCGGGCAGTTGTCTTCCGGTATCTGCCTGACTTGGGCTTGTCCAAAAGATCGCCAATTTTTTTTAGCCTCTGTATGTGACACTGAGACACATTGAAGGTTTCTGCCACATCTGCAGTGGATCTGGTTCTCAGCCTCTGGATAATCAACACTTTAGTCCCAGGGTGAATCTTAGGCATGTTTGCAGAAGTCTAGCTGCAGTTGTTGTGAAGGTCTAGTGCATAGGGGTTCCTTAAATACTCAACTGATACCTAATTGATCCATTAGTCATAGGTGAAGGCGACACATATCACATGGCGACAAGTCTTATGTCTTTGACCAAAAATGACTCAATGGGTTTTTACTAAGCTGTGAATATTTAAACCATTTCTTTTTCTTTTTAAAGATTTATTTTTGGCCTTTTAGCCTTCATTTTGAACAGATGGGACAATAGCTAGACAGGAAAAAAGTTGGATGGATAGAGGGGGAAGGGTGGGAAATTCAGTTCGATTTGTACACACCTTTAAAACCTTTTATGAAAACTGTGCAGCTTTGTGGCTAACCTAGCTGCTTAATCTGATAAGGACCTTGGAAAATCACATGCAGGAAATAAATAAATTAATGAGAGAGCATCTTATTTGACAGTGGTAAAACCAGTTTATCTTAAAAATGACTTCAAGCCCTTTTTCGAAGCCAGTATGAGGATTGATGGATTTTTAAATTTGATATCGATCCAACTTTTGAAATGAATGATGACCTCATTGACAGGTTTTGAAGTGCTGTCTGTTTACTGCAGCAAACAGAAAGATACAAAATCTCTCATCTAAACAAAATGTGATTAATGTTGAATAAAATTTACTGCAGTGACATGTGACATGTTTAAATATACAGTGAGAAGGGGAGGGGTTTTACCAGCAGAGTGTGAATGTGCAGTGTTAAGATATGTTTACTTTGATGATCTGTGGCACAAAGTGTTTTTGAAGAGGAAGTAGACGCACGTCTTTTCACTGTTTCATTTCATGTTTAAGAGAAAAAATGATTGAAAAAAATTCTCACCATGAGATTGACTGAAAGCTATAGGTCTATTTATATATAACGCATATGATTAATTTTACATGCAATATTTTTCTGTCGAGAATGTGGAATAGAATATTAAAATAGTGCCTTATTTTTAAAATGTTTGATATAAAGTTACAACGAATTCTGTTCATTAGTCCTTGTTAAACAGCGCCCTCTACCGTGAATTTCAACTTAATTCATATTCAACTTATTTGTGCTTGTATTAAAATAAAGGCTTATTAAAGCAATCAATTTTTTTTCAACATTAATAGCATTACTTTTGTTTGTAATAATTTTTTTTACAATCACTATATGTGTGTGATTTTAAGTTCTGTGTTTTTAGTTGAATATGGAAAAATTCTGAGTTGATGCACAATAGATAGACGTTAATTTCTGCAATCTCAAAAATCTTGTTGCTGTACATTATAGTTGTTTATAAAAAGAAACTTGATGAAAATTCAAATCCATTTTCCACTTCTTGTTATTACAGACTGTTCTGAGCATTTATAGCATTAAAAATAACAAATACTTGCCACATTTTGAAAGTTTTATTTCCCCTGAAAAGAAAAATGGCAACAAAATGATACAAACACTATTTTCTGACACAATGACTGAAAACAAGACAAGAATACGAGGCGAACTGTTATAATCAGTATCTTTATAGGAGTAAAAGGGTTAAGGGCATTAAGAGCTTAATGGGTTCTTTTAAGCAAAAAAGTGCCACCTTTAAACCAGCAAAGATCCAGCAGAGAATCAGCAAAGAACCAAAAACAGCTTAAGTAGTTCTCTAAAGTGAAAAGTGCTCCTTTCAAACTTGCAAAAAACCAGCGGAGAACCTATAAGAGTGTATTTTTATAGCACTTTGTTGGCGTAAAGAAACTATTATGGCCTTTTTGGTGTTGTTTTAAATGTGCATTATACAGACGCTGCTCATTTATTTCATGCCAAGGTTTATACATTTCATGATTGGTTCTAAATAATACTTTGAATGTTGGAGCTAAAGAGCACCTTATAAGACAAGGTTTAAACGGCACCACAAAAGGTTCCCACACATGAGCCAAAGAACCAGATTTGGTTCTTTATAGAACCTTTTTGTTTAGAGTGTAGCCCACCCGAGAGAAAAAAAAAGCACCAGTCGCTACTGATCCTCATATGTTATTATTGATAACAAAAATCAAGTGAATCTATTGAGCTTTCACGGAACGCCCCTCTTACGTCATTCATTCAAGTGATGCTGAGGTGATGAGAACGTTACGCGCGTTCTGTGGCTCGCGGTGACCGTCACTGGCCAGACCCGCGTGCCGTTGCGTTATCAACACGGAAAGCTGGACTGTTTCCTTAAGAAGGTGAGTAAAACACAACGCATATACTTAATATTTCCTCACTCGGCGATATTTGGCTTGGTTCTGAAGCGGAAAATGTGCGTCTGGGAAATGTTTTTGACTCAGGACTTATTTTAATGACCCGCAGCGGCCGTCCAATGCAGATAAAGTGCGGCAACGTGGCTTACTGTTTCTGTCACTTCAGCTCAGCTCTAAAGAGGGGTCTGTTAAAGGTGGAATTTCTGAAGTGCTGATTCCGAGCGTTTGAAATGTCACAGAAGGAGATGGGATGGAGATTAGGCTGCTTGTGTTTCCCAGGAAAAGAGCTCTGATTTCGGCTCTGTTTGACATCCTAATAAGGAATCAGAACTGACTGGATGGAACAGGGCAGTGTAACTAGAGTTCAATCCACTGGTAGAATTTGTCAAAGCTGGTGTGCTCATATTGAGTATGATAGAAGGCTATAGATATCACTATTAAGATCCATCAAGATTCACAATAATTAACTTCCTATTTCTGACATTTATAGAACTGCAGTTTTCAGACAATGGGCATTGTTATTAATATATTATAAGGGATTTTATACTTTTATTTGTTTAGAAATACAGTTTATTGTCCGAGAGGAAAGAACAGATAACAGTTACACATTTAGGATTTTATGTTCAAAAACATGGCTCTCTTATAGTTTACTTCGACATTTTAACAATTATTATGTTTTATAACTAAATCAGTCCCTAATTTTGCAAATGTCTTGACATTAGAGCCAAAAATCGTAGTGAATTTATCATCTTCTGGCATGGGACATATGTAGTACTGTATTTAGGCAAACAGGAAGTGAGCAACAGTTAAATCATGAGTAGGTGACGGACAGGAGCATTTGAGTGAAGTCCCTGCCAGTGTCTTTGGAAGCAATCTCCTTACAAAGATGATGAATAATTTGTGTTGGGTGCTTAATATTTGATAAGCCTTGTGTAGAATCATGTTACGGTCCAGTGTGGTGAGCAAGCACCCAAAAGATTGCTGGTGAGACACTGCTTAAATTTGCTGCTCGTAAATGGAATAGACCGGAATACTTTTAACCATCGAGTCATTGTTAAATTTGCATTTCATATCTGGCTCATCGGGATTTGGAGGTGTTGAAAATGATTTGAGGCTGTGACTGCAAAAATCTGTTTTTGAGAATCTGAAGTTTAAGATCTTCTCAACTCCAAAAGGCTACGAATGGAAATTTTTTAAGTGTTCTGATGAAGGTTGGTCATATGATGTTTTTTCACTTATAAACATACAGTTGATTGTTTTTCAATAGTTGCTGAACCTTTTTAGAATGAAAAAGTGACAAATAAAACTGGGCTCATACATTTGCATTCAACACCTGCTGAAGTTTTTGATTTCTTGGCCATTTTTCAGAAATTATGAATGATGACACAAAAACGTATTTCCCACTCATCATTAATGATTGGGTGAAGCCAGCTGCTGTCAAATAACTGTGTTTACTCTTTTTAATTATTAATGACAACAGTTACTCTCCATTTAAATCTGATCAACAGTTTACACTCCCCAGTTCTTATATTTGTGTATTCCCCCTTTAACATCAATGACAGTCTCTTGAGTAGTTGTTGATTAGGATTTGTGAGCGAGGAAAAAAAAAACACTTTTTTCTGCTGGAGGACAGAGGAAGTGCTGAGTGGGATTAATCTCACTTGCTTTCCATTCATGGTGCTGTTGGAGCCCCCGAGTCACACGTTCATGGGGTTGAGGGGATTACTCTGTTGATCGTTTCCTCTGATGCTTTGAACACAAATGCTTTGGCGTAATGGCCACGTGCTTTGCTGTTTTTAGAAGTATCAGTGGCATCTATACGTTGTATACATTCACGGCACTCAATGATATAATTGTTATAAATGATTATTTGATGGATTGGCAGATCGAAGTGTTGGCATGTCATGCTTTAAACTGTAAAATGGCATAAACAATTATGGACTAAGTATAGATTGGTTTGTGTTGTTAAAAAATGTTTTGTTTCTGAGAATGGCTATGTATGTTTTTATTTTATATTTATCATGCATCAGTTTTTTTGATTGTTTCATTTTGTTTGGTAATAATAATAATAATAATAATAATAATAATAATAATAATAATAATAATAATAATAATAAAAGACAGTGATTTACACTGTGTGAAATAGATGTGAGTGTAAGGACAGGCACATATCAGTTGGAGGAAATATGAAAATACAGTAAATACATTCAAATCAACGTTTTTACATTTAAAAACCATACGGATATAAACACGACTTAGCAAAATAAAACCTTAAATAAAATCAATTTTTACCACTAATGAAGTGAAATAATTCAAACAAAACATAACAAGCACTAGGGCTAGGCTCTGTGACGAATATATTATTACATTGGAATGAAGAGTCTATAGTAAAATAATGTTTTAGTCTGTGTATATCGCAAAATGTAAATAAGTGGGCGTGGCCAATTTCATGTGCAGCATGTGGTCAAATTATTGAAGGATACGCTGGGAGGTTGTAAAACATGGAAAGGAGAAACGAACAGACGGAACGGGTGAAATAGAAAATCCTGAGCAGGAGGAACTCGTCGTTAAAAGAGGTTCAACATCGTGTTAGAAGCTTGTCTCGAATAGAGAGGACCCAGAAGCAAGGGATACTCAGAGAGGTTTTAATGTCCCAAAAAAATAAAAAATAACAATAAAAATAGCCACAGGTCAGGCAGACCAGAAATTCAACAGAATCTTGAACCTCTGGAACAAAAGTCACAAAAGCGCACAGAGAAAAGGTAGCGGCCTGGATGAGCCCCCACCGTGTCCAAGCAACCACCCACCAGAACTGAGGAGAGACTGAGATCCGAACGAGAGCGAATCCAGGAGGAACTACAGGGAATAAGAAAGGTTATTTACAGAAAGCGAAGTATACGCGTGTACGTTTCACAATCATCCGACAAAGACTGCATAGGAGCGCGGCACTAAATAGGCACAGATCATTAGCGCGCAATGGCAACAGGTGCGCGCAAAGGACAGCTGAACCACATCGATTAATCAAACAAGGAAGAGCTGGCAGAACAGATCTAATTAACACAGATAAGGCTTAACAGAAAAAATGCCACAAAACACAGGAAACCTAACACATCGTGACACTCATCGTGACCTCAACATTGCATGGATTTGGTTCGGTTTTGCAAAATCTGACAACGAACAGAAAAACGTGATTTGCAAACTGTGTGATGCTAATGTTCTACTTCCACAATATAGTTTCTTAAAGAGACATGTACAAAAGAGCTTTACAAAGTAAATAAGCTTGAACATCTCGCGGGTGTTTCATTTTAAAGTGGTGAAACAGATTGCTATATCGTGAAATAAAATTTGGGTCATATCGCCCAGCCCTGACAAGTCCAATGAAATGAAAAGACCATGCTCACATGACCTACTCAATTACAGTAAATCTGTTAAGTAGTTCAAGAAAAACTAGTTCAGTCACAAACTTGCTTGATGTCTAATCTTTATTAAAAGGGTCATGATTTCTTTTTTATTTTTTTAACCTTGGTAAGACATTTTCAAAATGAATGATTTTCAGAATCCTGGTGCAATGTCCGGTAGTTGGTCAAAAAAATTGCATTTTGAAATACTGCAATACCATAACAGATGTGGAAAACAAGTTTAAAAGCACAGCTTTCCTGCCTCTTTAGCGCACACACAAAAAGACATATCAATAATAATAATAGAATCATATAAATAGTGTATTTATTGAATACTCTGTTCAGAATGTACTTATATTAGTGAGCTACATCATTCAAACCAATTCATCTTTAATTCATGCCTTGGCGGTAAATGAGATGAAAAGTAACAGTTAACCATTAAAAATGAACTATAATAATAATAATCAGAGCCCTGACACAAAAAGTAGTGGTGGCAGAAACCAGTGGCACCAGGTCAAAAATGTTCTTCATAGCCAAATAGTAGGAACTGGGGTGCAGAAAAACTGGCAGCATTTGCTCTGATTGTTAAAATGTTAAATATTCAGCTGCAGCAGAAGGTAATTTGTTTGTCAGAGGGCTGGACAATAATAAGTGTCTGCAGGCAACAGTGAAGCAGTGTGCATGGTCCTTGATTTTTTGGGGCTACAGTTCTGCAAATGGGGTTGGCGATTTGGTCAGGATTACATTTGTGCTCTCAATTGTGAGAAATACAGGCTGATACTTATCCATCATGCCTACCATCAGGGAGGTGTATGATTGGCCCCAAAATTATAATAGGACAATGACCCAAAGTCATGAATAATTGTCTGTCTCCAGCGAAGACAAGAACAAGAAGTACTGGAAGTGATGGTATGGCCTCCACAGAGCCCAGATCGCAAGTGTGTCTTGTAAAACATGAAGAGAAAGCGACATAAACCAGATCTTCCATTTTCTGAAAGCCTCCTTTGTTTACTGCATTTTTTCATTCCATAGCTAAAATGTTCTCACTTTAATTGCGTACAGGAATTCCCTGCACCATATAAACCATTTTTTACTTTTCAATCATGTTGCTTAGCAACCTTATTTAGATACTCATAGTCTACGCCATTGATTTTACCACGATTGAAAATGCAAGTGAATGCCATTCTCTACGTTTTGGTAGAGCTAGAGTTTTCAAGGTCTGTGTGCACAAAGCAGCAGCAGGCCAATGCAAACAAGTTGAGCAGACTACCTCTGACTGTGCCGACAGATTTCCCTTTTCACTTCTTGTGGCAGATGTGACAGATTGTGGAGCACCTGGCTTTAGGTCAGTGTTGGGTTGATGACGGTACATGTTTCGAATGCAGATCTTATTTTGTTGAGCTTAAAAATGTGCATTTAAGTTAAAATACAGAGCTGGAACACATCATTAGAAAATAGTGTTTATATATATTTTTGACGTCACTGTGAACGGTTCACCTTTTAAGTGAGTGTGAAGTCCTCGAGTATGTGTCTGTGTGTGCTTGGGTCTGTGCCTGATATCATTCACGCAGAGATTTGGCATCCTCTGTTATTAGGGAAGCACTTGAAATGTCTGGATTATCGTGGAGCCTTTTTTAGGTGTGGTCAAATAGTCTACACCGCCTGACAAAATTATCAGGCACCAGCCAAATAACTGAGAAGACAGGAACAGTTGTCTCTGTCTGCATTACAAAACTCCCTTGTGATTAGAATAACTCATTGGAGTTTTTGGCTGGGCTAATGTATAACATCCTGAGAAAAAATACTGTGGGGAAATAAAATCTCTAGCAAACAAATGACCTTTTTGGGATGGAATTTACTTCTGAATTACTTCAGCAATATGTATTCATCCCCAAAACATCAGTGACCCGCCTCCGTG
This sequence comes from Danionella cerebrum, assembly GCA_007224835.1. Taxonomy (NCBI): domain Eukaryota; kingdom Metazoa; phylum Chordata; class Actinopteri; order Cypriniformes; family Danionidae; genus Danionella; species Danionella cerebrum. The sequence goes on along the minus strand of SRMA01025840.1, from coordinate 532,563 downwards.
TTTCACAGCGGGACGGTGTTCCGTTCATCATAGGCCTTGTTGACTATTCTCCAAATGTAGTGTTTATTGTTGTGGCCAAAAAGTTACATTTTGGTCTCATTGCTCTAAATAAATTTGTTCCAAATGTTTGGAGGCTTGTCTCTGAGCTGTTTGGAGTATTGTAAGTGGGTTACCTTGTGGTATTTGCATATTAATGGGTTCTTTTTTGACCAAGTGTCTCCAAATTATGCTTCTTGAAAGAGCTACGCCACATTTGTTCAGAGAGCCCTGTATTTCAGCTGAAGTTATTTGTGGGTTTTTCTTTGCATCCCTTTCTTTTTCTCTGGCGATTGCACATTTTTCTGTAGTATGCAACATTTACGTGTTCTATAAGAATTGAACAGTAAAATGCTTAAAAAATGTGGTTAATCTATTGCATACGCAAACAAATGCATATAAAGTTGTTTCATTATTTGATCGACAGCAGACTGCATCACATAAAGAAGGGAGACGAGTCGCAAAAGCAATGATTTAGAAGTTTTTGTAAAATGTGGTAAAAGTAAAGGTGTATTGTAAGACACTGAAAGAGTTTTTTTTGTCAGGATTTTTTTCTGATTGTTGCGGCCTGAAATGCCAGATTTTCCGGCAGCTTTTTCGAAAAGTTGCGATTTTTTTAGACAGTGTTGCTCAACAGCATTGCATTACCTTATGATTTCACAAACTGGTTATGAGTTTTTTAAGTGTTCTTTCCTTTTATTATCTCCTATTTATTATCTCTATTATCTAATACCCTCGCAGCTTTCTGCACGCTCTGATCACATGCAGATCTGACAGCAGACAACCGCTGCTTCCTCAGGAGGCTGCAGCACAGGTTCAATTAAGAAAAAAAAATCATGTTGTCCCCATAAAATATTTTGACTTTTAGCATTTTGTTGCTGCGGTGCCACGGCTACGTCTATGTAAGAGAAACACTGGAATAAATGATTGATGAAACTACCGTGTGAAAGCATGAAAAATAGTTTTATTAGCGGCCCCTCTAAAACTCGCTAGCACTATCACCTGCACACAAGTACTGCCTGACAACTGACCAAAGCAAACCACCACAGACCTAGTTTTACAAACGTTATGAAGTTTTGTCTTTTCTTTCGCTGCTTACGATGGATTTGCGACTATTGGTGATAGTCACCTGCCGTGTCGGCTCTTGCACGGACATGCTTCTGGCATGTTTTGCAGTAGAGAAGTGAGGTTTTTTTTTTGAGTGTTCCACGACAATGTTGCACACAGAGCAAAAGAGTTTCCCTCCACTTTCATGGAGAATATTATGGACTTGCTTAGTCTTTCGCAGTGATAATTTTAGGCAAGTGTGTGTGAAAATAATGCCGCGTACAGTGACGGACCAAACTTATTGGTCGAATTTGCGGTAAAGTCGCGGTGATTTGATGAAATTGCCAGGCTGCAAATAAATTGCTGGGATTGGCTGGGGACTGGAAATCAAATAAAACTGTCTTTTTAATGAAGTAATCAACAAAGTGATCAAAGATTTACAATAATCTGCAAATACACAAATCAACCGAACCCTAGGGGTGCCCCTGCTTTAGGCAGTTGTTGTTTTCCATTTGAACAGCTACCAAAACTCAGCATATAAAATCCCAGTCTGTGTTTTTCTTTTTATTGCTTACACAGTAAACCCCAGCCGGCCTTATGAGATTTGCCAGTCACTCGATATCTAAAGCTGTGCCATTGGTCCCTACTTTAAATGGCCTGCGTGTGTTATGAAGGCTCCATCTGTCCTTCCAGAAGATCCATCTTATGCACAGAGGCTTGTTTTTCTGGCAGGCACTGCTGTGTGTGAATTGTTTTTTTCTCTCTCTCCATCTATCTATTTTTCTGCTCAGCAAATACTGTGTCCGAGACTGATTTATGCACAGCCATGCACGACAGAGTGTCTGCATTCAGCGTTTCCTCTGCATTAGATGAAAGACTCCATGTTTTATCTGAAGAACTATAAAGATAGATCACAGTATCTGCTGTAGATTTGAAGCATTATGTCTGACGGGTGATTTTAGCCTTTGGGAACAGTTATCGGATTTAATGTGGTGTAGTTATTGCCACTATTATTAATCATACCCCTGTGTGTGCTGGCAAAAGCGTAAAACATATTTTTTTAAAATATATAGATCTACATTCACTTCATTAGGTATCCCTGTCCATCTGTTCATCAATGCAAATTTCGAATCAGCCAATCAAATGGCAGCAACTCAATGCATTTAGGCATGAAGATCTGCTGCAGTTCAAGCAGCAGAATGGGGAAGGAAGGTGATCCCACAGTTGCATACATTTCCTTTTATGCCACCGGTGTTTAAGTGTGTATCACTTTAGGCCTCAGTCCAGTGTGTCTGCTGAAGATGTTTATGCTCTTAAAGGGCTATTCTCAGTTAAACAGACGTGCTTGTCCCTCTTCAGGGCCATGTTTGGAGCTGTTTGCTGTACTCTTGCTTGGAGCCTCTGCCATTTGTTGACAAGGCAGAAGTCAAACTGTGTTATGTAATGGTCCCTACAGCACCCCCCCCCTGCAGATCTCCATTGTATCAAAACTGAACTCCTGAAAAGCTGTCATGGAAAGAGAAAGAAGCAATCCCAGGAGGTTGTTGGATGGAATATCATGGCACTTCGTCTTGTGTCTATTGTGTAATTGTAACGGGTCTGGCAGATTGGAATGGAAAATTACCTTCTGCTGTTATGTGTCTACAATCTAATGTGGTTACATATGAACTATATGAGTTCTCTTGAGATTTTAGTGCTAATGCTAATATTGACGCCAAATAATCAGGGAAAATTGAAACGGCTTTCATCTTAGATTAATTAAAGGATTTTCTTGCCGGGAGAGTCAAAATGCTTCTTATATTTGAGGGTGGTCTCCAAACCCACCACCAGTATGCAGAATCCACCCAGTCCCAGGTCAAGATACGAGATGCATGGTTGTCCAAATTACATTTGTGTTTACATATTTTTATCGAATTTTAAAATCTCTTTCTTATTAACGGCTTTGGAGTCAAGGTGGAAGGACACAACAGTAGCTGCAGTTGAGAGACAATAACATTATGAATGAATTAGACCAAATCAAGTGTGTCTCACATTGGCGGCAGAGTGAAGCCAAATCGCCCCCATGGTGCTAATAACGCAAAGGTTGTGGGTTCATATCCCAGGGAAAGCAAGAACTGACAGAAAAAATATGTTCATTCAAATGTAAGTCGCTTTGGATAAAAGCGTCTGCCAAATGCATAAATGTAAATGTAAATGCAATGGCTCAATTTCCCCCTAAAAATACTAGGCGGGGCCATGTGATTGACAGTTATGATTGGCAGCTAATAACTTACTTCTGTTATTACATTGTGAGAAAGATCATTTACACTGCCAACGATCAAATTCAGAGAAGTCATTATCAAATTCCTGTTTATAATTATAAAATATGTTGTATATAACTCCGCTCAGAACTGGCAGAAACCAGCAGGACCCAGGCACAACCATCTACTCTCCGGAGAAGTCTGACCAGAAATGGTCTTCAAAGGAGAGTTGCAGCCAAAAAAACGAATCTTCCATGTGGAACCTCGGCCAATAACTCAAGTATGCACAAAAACAAAGGAAGTGGGGTGCAGAAAATTGCAGCAGGTGCTCTGGACCAATGAGTCAAAATTTGGGTCAAGATATCGCAGGTCAAAGTTCACCCGAGCTGAACTCTCAGTCGGCGTGGGATCTGGAATCTCACCGTGCATACGCAGGAGCTTTTGCATTGTCGGATACGTTGCCATTCAAACTCAATGGATTTTCTGAAAGTTTTTCACTAGCTTTGTGGAACTTGTGAATATTTGAATGTAAAGGTATGTAACATAAAAAAACAAACTGAATTGCTCTACTTGAAAAAAGTAATGAAGTTTTAGTACATTTTTAACACAGTGTATTGTTAATTCAACACTGTGGGAGTTATTTACATTTTCCAGCTGCCTTTTTTTACTCTGGTGTATAGTATCTAATGTCAGAAAAAAACAATTTTTCAAGAAACAGATTTCTAATTCAGTGAGTGTTGGTGAGTGCAACTCTCTGTGTTCCTTTAATTGACCTTGACCAGAAATATTTTAGCTGTTTACTGTGAGAATCTCATATAGTCAGTCAGATCCTTCTCAAATCAGCTTCAATCACCGCTATTGTCAGCGATTACCATGGCAAACGTCCAGATTTGTAACATACTTTCCCTATAATCTTACCGTTATCTTAATTTAGTTCATATAATGAGTCGTCTGGCATGTCATGGAGAGGTGGACGGAAAGCAGAATGCTCTATAATTCTTTCACAATGGCCTAAGTAGGTGCAACATTCCCAGGTGGCAGGTGCTGACAGCTTCATCTTGAAGCAAAGCATGGGCACCATTCAGTTCTTTGAACAGGGCAGGACATGATAGACTGGATTTGTTTGATAGGCTGTAACAAAGGGCATTTAAAAGGGCGTTTGTTAAGACTTTAAACCAGATTAAACTCAAGTGAAAGTTGAAGGTCCTCAAAGGTAAGGTGCACAGTTTATTTTTGGGACTTGTGGCACTTTTATGATCAATACGGATATCTACATTTTATTTATTCAGTGCTTTGAATCAAAGCTTGAGGTAAAACTGTTTGTATATTATCTGCAGTGGATGTAATGAGGGGAATCAGGTGACCCTCTATTGACGGACTGGTGCATGCAGCTGCTGGAAAAGTGTTTTTGTGTTTTAGAGCCACAAACGTGCTCTACGTGTTCTCATCAAGGCTTCCAAAGTTAGAATGAAGTGGATTTGGAAATGCTGGATGTGAAATGCTGAGCCAGCAGGTGTTTTCTGTAAACATCTGGAAGAATCTTCTCAAATTAGACCAATATTCAGATTAGTTTAGTTTAATTACATGGTTCAGATTTCCAAAGTTATTCAGACAGATGGTTAATGTTTACATTGAGAGCTGTTCGAAATGTGACAGGAATATCTACGATCTCCAAGGCATCCCGAGTGTTTATTGGTCTCCAAAATCATTCTGAAGAGGAATCAGAATATAACTTTTGTCATTTTTGGAAAATTTCCTATTGGCTAAAATCGTCATACAACTTTTAAAAGGCCAAAGGTGCAAGATGCTGCGACCAAATGACTTTTAATTATTTTCCTACTCTAGATACTTTTGAAAATGTAGGAATAAAGAAGGTAAAAAATAATGACAGCAGGGTGTATGTTCTCTGATCTGATAGTTTAGAGCTTTTAATGACATATTTATTCTGTCTTTATTTTTCTATGGACAGTTTTCTAAATATTATTTTATATTCCCTCTGTTCGTTTCACACTAATAAATACAACCCAAGTCACTTTCTTGAAATGTACAGAATCCCTGTTTTCAAAATGTACATATTACAGTGCTGTCATAATTAGTGCAATTACGTGTGCGATTAATTTGAAGGTAAATAACACATTTTTGTATTTTCGTGTGTTCAATGTACAGAGAAGTATGAATAAGACCAAGGAAGGACTTTTTGTCTCTGTCTGTTATGTTATATGTCTTTATTTTTGCATTTTTCTCCCGTTTTCCATGTGTATTTGCTTCTGCCACGGTCATGTGATCGGAGTCCTGTCACTTGATTCGCTCATTTTTTAAAAATATTTATTAGCAAAAGTAATGTTCAGCAAATCTTCCATTCTAGAATGTAAACACAAGAAAAAGAGCTTAGAATAGCAAACTAGGCTGACAGACTCGTAATTTAGACTTTAAAACAGAGGGGTTTAATTAAATTAAACTGATTAGTAATGTAGTGACGTTCTTTGGCTTGGGGGCTTAGGGTTACACTTAAAACTGTCATAAAAGCACTAATTTAGTTTTTTCAACCTGTCAAAGATGGGGATGTTTTAACCATTTTCGATTTATAAAATTTGGTCAGACTCACTATATAAAAATTTGTAAATATAAAAATAAAAAAATTAATAAAAATTTTTAATAATAAAATGTCACAAATTCAAATTTTCTATTAGTCATTATAACACCACGTTGAAAAGCATTCACTTGTATTTGCTTAGATTTAAACCATTACCCTGATATATATTTTAATTGTCTAACACATAAACATTAAGCATACCTTCTTTTGTTTCTGAGTCAGTTTTCAACACTTTTGAGTTCAAATTTTAACATTTTCAGTATAAAATCATATATATATATATATATATATATATATATATATATATATATATATATATATATATATATATATATATATATATATATATATATATATATATATATATATGTGTTCTCCAGGGGTAAAGAATTGTAACATTTTTCTAAAAATCTATTGGTCGTTGATTGCAGGTATGTTGTTTGCATGAGAAGTTAAAGAAAAAAAATGCAATAAACAATCAGATTTTAAATTTAAATTTCATCTTTGTCTTGAGTTCACATTAATTATTTACATTTATCATTCTTTTAATTGTGATTAATATGTTAATTATTCTGACTGATGACACTAGTGGAGCCATTACAGTCACTTAAAGTGATTTATGGCATTAGCCCTAACAGACCAAAAGTGTCTGATGATATCATCAGTGCTTGTCCAATTACGTGTGCTGTATCAGAGTCATTTTGGCTTTTATAATACTTCAACTTTGTCAGATCAGATAAGTACTGAAATATAACACAGTACACAATTTTATTTCATACTGGTGTTGGAATTTTTGTATTTAATCCATGATTAAAATAGAAACAAATAAAGATTGATATATTTCCCTTCTTATGTAGTGAATTAATATAACAGACACTTTCACTTATTTAAATACATTTTCCTTCTATATTCCAGTTTTTTATACACATTTTGATACAGTATTGCTATTATTCAGTTCCTTTTAAGTTGGCAATTAATGTCTGTTATTTTAAAGTAAACATTTAATCCAACTCAAATATTTTCCTTGTAATTTCAATCGTGATGTGTTTCTCATATGAAATTTTGGCAGTTCCAGCCATCCTGCTATCAGTGGTAACACCTTAATGAGCATGTCCGGAGAAGGATTGCTGTTGTTGAGCGGTGGAATTGTTCCAGTTTGCCTAATGTTCAATATTTTTCATGTTAGCCTTAATGACAATGCTGACGTTCCCGTCTCAGCATCTCTCTCAATCTCTGCTTTGTACATTTCTATTTACAGAGCTCTCCAGCAGAGGGCACAGGGTCATGTGACGCGGATTCTAATAAGCGTGCCACACTAGCCTTCCTGACTCATTTACAATTACACACAGACAAATACACAACTGCAACAAAAGAATATATATATATTTATATACACACATACAATTTACATTTTTATTTATTAACTCAGTTGCACAAAACTTTAAATATACAGTATTATAAAAGGAAATATAATTCCAGAAAATATAAAGTCTGCGATGGACTGGCCACCTGTCCAGGGTGTACCCCCGCCTCTCACGGATGTGAGGTGGAGATCCCCGGAAAATTAATGAATGAATAACTTTAAACCTGATAAGTAAAAAAAAAATAGTCCTTAAAAATCTGTTTTGTGAAACATACAAATGTTAGAAATTATAACATGTTGCAAAAAAAGTACTTTTATTTACATTTACATATAGCTCTATCAGTGAACGTGGGTCCGGGAGGCAGGGAATAGAAAAAAAAGTAAATTATTACATTTATCCAGTATTGTGTACTTTAGCATTATTTTTAATTTAGATTCAGAGTTTGTAATGTTTTTTTTTTTTTTTTAAATTTTTGAATTTCTAATTTACGTGCGTTCGGATGCTAAGAAGAGACAATGCAGAAGGCCACCGAGTGTCTGGTCTCTCTCGTGTTGCCAGACCATTATGCATTGTGTGGAATCTCATTTGAGGCGGCGAGATTTTTAAAACTGAAAAAAGAAAAACAACACTTCTACAAACAAATTAAGTTTTTCTGCTATTTGTTTGCTACAGTACAGTTTGTATCTGGACAAATGCTGAAATGAAAGATGTACAGATGTAATACAGATGTAATAGATAGGGCCCATCGCCTTGTGTTTGACCCAAAGGTTTAAAACTTTTTTCAAAGCTCTGCTACATAATGGACAGGAATAGTAGCTGTCTAAAGCCTTGATGCAGCAGGCTCATGAACACGCGTTCTCAAACAATCTCTTTCTGTTTCCACTGTGCCTAGAGTCATTGTTGAATCAGGATTTTCATTGCCAAGTCCTCATTTCCTTTCCGTTCATCCATCTCCCTTTGATATTAGTGCCAGCCAGAAGAGAACACCATGATTACAATCTTCCTAGAACTTTAAAAGTGCTAAATCACTGAATGAACAGAATTAATGTTGCTTTTCTAACAGTAACTCTCTAAAACTAATGGCAGCGTTCTCAGCAGGGGACCACAATGTTAGAGAGGAGGTCTATATTATGCTTCTCGTTTAACATTTGGTCATATTTGTGTCTTAAAGTACCTCTCCCATGTCGTCGACGCACTGTTTCTGCTGTGCGGGTTACACCATTGAGAATCATGAAGAGTTCCCCGGATCTTATGCCTACGGGTGAGGGTTTAGGGTTTTCCTGGAATAACTTACTCTATTGTCAGAAGGTTTGAAAGTATTAAGTCGGTTTTATTTATTGCAGAGCTGGACCCTACCCGTGTTTGCAAGGGCAAGGGTGCTGTGACTTTGAGGGCCACTATAGTGCACATTGATGACGAGGATGGCACAAGCCAGGAGCCATCCATCAACTCTGCCAAAAGTGAGTAAAAATGGAAATTGGGCTGGGGTTTTTTTGGAATGGTTACATGATTTGGATCAAAATTGAAGCCAATTTTTAAATGTTACAAATTGAAAATGTTGACAGTGTGTCTAAGCCACACCTTACATGGACAAATCAGCCAATCATAGTTGGTTTACCAGTTGGCAACACAAACCTTTGTAGATTTTTCTCTATAGAATTCTTGGACAGGTTGCCATTTCATTGCATGAGTAACTTGTAATACCAGTAGCAGCTATCCTAGTAATGAACTTTTTTATTGACAAGGCAGATTTTCCACTTGGGGGATTATTAAATTCAGATCAAAGATGACAGTTTGACAAAGAATTGTTTTAATCTTAACGAAAATCAAAAGTGTTAAAATAAACTAAAAAAGTCCCCCCAAAAGCAATGACAAGGTCAAAACTTGAAAATTTGTGTTTGTCCAATGTCCATGAACATAGCCTGACGTGATGAGCCTGGCAGGCTGAATAAATGGATAGGCATCATGTGTTCCAAGAATGAGCTCTATAGCGCCTCCTTGAATGTTACCAGAATCATCATTTCAGCTGTGTACACTCCTGAACAAGTTAGAAACCCCACCACATTTTGCCCAAAGGCCATGCTCAATAAATATAGTAATCTGACACTGTTACCTTGGACGACAGCTCTGCAGCGCCTCCTTGAATGCGGAAAAAGCACATCTCGCATTTTAATAAACTCCTCTAAAATCAAGCTGAAAATCAAAAGCGCAGAACGTTACGCGGTCTTGCTGTTACGAATTTGACCCTTGTCAAACGTATGGGGATAAATGTACTTGTTACTGTACCTCTCAGATACTTTATCCGAATAATGTGAAAAATGGAATGCTGAGCTTTCCCCTCAGACAAAATTGACATGCTTAAATTCATAGCGCCACCTGCTGGCTGTTTGAATAGCAAGGGAAATTAATGTATTTGTGCCTATATCCCTTTATACTTTACTCAATGTACATGAAAAAAATGTAGCATCATGAGCCAGTGATTTTGAACGGATTATTAGCCTTATGGGACGACACTATTATTGCGCCACCTGGTGTCTTGATGAATTGCGTTTTGGTGTACTTTTATGGCCTGTACAAAACAGCTCTTGACAAACACAAGTGAAAAAACAATAAAGGTCAGAAGGCGGTGGCTTTAGCTCCCGTGGAAACATTGTGCGAGGGCCCGCCCATCGCTGCTTGCAGCTTTAATTTTAATTACCTTGCAAATTATGTCATAATGATGTGCCACAACTCTTGTAATGTTCGTTTAAAACACAAAATATCAAAACTAAAAACCTTTTTGAAATCTACACATTATTTTTCAAGTCAAAATTAAATATTAACATGGGTTGCGTCTTTCCTACTTAATTCAATAATTCAAAACAGATGCTGTGATAGGCGCACTGGTGTAATGGTGTGTGCAGAGACATCTAGGCGTTAAAAATAGAATGCAATGCTGGTGTTATGTCTATACACTCTGAATGAATGTAAAACTTTTTTATATTGTTAGTTGCGGATGTGATTTAACTTTGATGTTAGTCAGTTTTAACCAAAGGATTGTTGTTTCATGTTCGTCCTGACTCTCTGCTGTCGAAATGAATGAAAAGTATGTGTAGGTTCTGACTTCTCACAGTGCAAACATGCTGCAGATAATGTGCACTAAAAGTATCCTGTGATCAATGTTGAGTTTCCTCTTCAGAGATCGTTTTAGCCGTCAATGGGAATTATGTGGTTGTACTTTGCAGTAAATCATTCAGGGAATGATGTTATCATGTGGAACATATACAATGTTGTTTGAAATAGCTTTCACTGAACGCTCACTCCTGGAAGAATGATCAAAGATGACTTTTGTTCACACCCACAGTGATCTCTGGTAACAGAGACCTTTTGCATGGACGTTTTCCTCCATCTCTATGCTGGAACGAAGCTGGCTGACTGCCGGCTCTTGGGAGAGATGCCTTGGTTGTTGTTGTGCCTGAATAAAAAGGGCATTGTAACAAACACTTCTTACATGGGATTCAATGGCCCCCTTGTTCACATTACAAAGTTCAGAGAATAGTTTTTTTCCAGCCATAAATTAGCAGCACTGACGATGAAGACTCTTGGTAGAGGTTCAGTTCTGACAGACACTGGCATCGAATTGGGTTAATGGAGGATTGAGGAATTTTGTGGTGGCAACCAACAGGATTGTTGGCAAGTTGCAAGAGCTTTATTTCATGTGTGTCTTCAGGGTTTTAAAACTGCCCCAGTCTTTTGAGAATCCTAGCGGCTTGTGTTTGTCACAGGTGGATGGCATGGAGCAGTCAATGGAGATGCCACACAAACAAGTTTAGCTGAGAGGAGTGTAAACCACACCACAGTTGTTTTAAATTCAACGCAAGGCAGCGAGACACTAACAAAGGTGAGTACTAAAAGCTTTTTAAAAATTTGCTGCTTGTGTTACTTTTAAAATGATCAATAAGAGCAATCAATGAAATTCTTTGTTTGTTGTTTTTGGATAAATACAAAAGGCTGCTGGGTTCATACTGGGATAATTCTGTTTCACGAGAGTACATTCAAAGAAATTGGCCATGGTTACGCAAGCAGACTTGGAGGAGATAAAGGGTACCAGGCGAGCTGTCCGAGGAAGGGCTCCGAGTGCAGGGGTGCGGTATATGTAGAGGGGTGAAGGGGTGGAGGAGGGATGCCAAAAAAGTGCCTGGGGGATGCATAGATCCTGGGGCTTTTATAGAACGGATAATTAGCTAATTATGGGAATCACCCTGCCTAATTATCTTTTCATGTACACTCCCGAAACTAATCTTACGATGTCACTTAGAGTTATTTTAGATTTCTATTTGTTTTCTCATTGCTGTGAATTCACCTGGTATTCTGTCATGGTGTTGTGCAAATGTTTGATTATGATTTATTTTTTTTGAGAAATGTTATATAGCACAAAGTGGCCAGCATCCATCTTTCTTAAGTTTCATAGTTAGTTTCCAACATGTTAAATCATCAGTACAAGCCGGCAGCGATAAAAATCATAATTCCCTGTACATTCTGGGGTCTGTTGTTTGTTCATTAATTGATTATAAAAGATCAAAGATTATAAATTGTTTTCTTGTTCATTTGGACAAATGGACTTTTCTAATGATGCAAAAAAAAGGTCTATATTGGTTTCGATTAGCTGCAGGCTCAGTAGAGGAACCACAGAAAGCACAGCTTTGCTGTTTGGTAGACAGTTAGCATTGACTTGCATGATTTTTGCCAGTCAAGGTTGTTTTAGAGTACATCAGACTTTGGTGTCTGTACAAACTTTTAATCATAGTCTTTAACCATCAGTCTATGTGTAGACTAATAGCAAGATTGAGCACAACAACATGACACAAGGTAGTTATACTCCATCAACAAGGTCTCTCCCAGGTGTGCAACACAGACAGGGTTTCAATATTTTTGGAAATTGAAGAAGCACAAAGACTGTAGCATTGAGGATCTTTGATTCAGTGATGCAGACACATCAAGCTAACTACCCTTTGAAAATAGAAGATGTTGAGTAGTGTTGTCAGCTCAGAACTGGCAGAAACCAGTGTGAAATAATCTACTGTCCAGAGACGTCTGGCAAAGTGGTCTTTAGTTGTCTAGCGAAGTGGTCTTTATTGAAGAGTTTATTGAAGAGTCTTTATTGAAGAGTCTCCAACAGATTGATTATCTGTTGGAGATCGGTACAATAGTGAGTGTCTCCAGCAAAAGTGATTTTTTTGAAAGTTCAGGGCTGCACTTCTGTGAATGGAGTTGGAGATTTGGTCAAGATTATTCATTCAAGGGTGTCTAGGTTCTCCAGTGCACTTCGGGCGAAAGGTTACCAGTTTATCAGTCCATTACAGGGCAACTCACACATGCACCCCCTTAAGGGTAATTTGGATTATTCAATTTACCTGTCACCTGTGGGGAATCCAGAGTAACCAGAGGAAATTCAAAGGAAGGTGGTGCAACGAATCGTCACTCGAGTTGGGATCCATCTGCGGGCTTTATTGGATTTGTCAGACAAGCAAAGTTCAGGCACAGACGTATGCAGCAATACAGGGCAGACAGAGGTTTTTGTCAGACAACAGGCTAATGGTCTGGGCAGGACGCAAACAATTGGAATCCAATATCAGAGAAAGCAGCGGGCTTTGTTTCTGTGACTGGTGGAGATGCTGCATACTCGATATTTTAACTGTCAAAAACACACAGACAAGTCACAAAAGCAAATAAAATAGTGTGTTAATCCGATCCTGAGAACGTGCTGAGAGGAAGGAGAATTCATCCTCCTTATTAAGGATCTGCGAAAATATCGAGAACATTGTTTATTTCAGGACGTTTGATCCTTCAGTGTGATGCCTTACTGGCAGTTTTGGAAACGCGTGATGATAATAGCATGATAATCAAAGCTCACACATATCAGGTCTAAAGCCAAGGACGATTGCCTACCTACGGAACCACACAGGGAACAAACCCGTTTGAAATCGATTCCAGGAAATGCAAAACACACACAAAAAAAATGAACCCATTTTTTAAATGGACGAATTATTCAGAGGCAGTGGGTTTGGGTAATAGACACAACGTGAGCTTAGTTGTATTTTTATCGTATGATTGTTTTGGACCAAAATTTCGGACTTCAGTGTGCAAAGACCAATAAAGGATCAATAAAGGACTATATCAAGAAAAGTTCTGTGGTCAGTTCTTGAAGATGTTTGAATAACCTAGCAGTCAGGCTCCTTCAAAAACTTCAAATTTTGATTAGACTTCGATTTCTCCTTTGGTCATTCTCTGCATTTTGTTCATTGATGAAAATTTTTAAAGCTTTCTGTGTTTAAGTTCACACAGTACTCTATTAATAATGAAAAATGTTAATAGTTAGTTATTGTTGCAATGCATCCCATGACTGGACCTTTTTTAAGACTAAATGTCACTTCTGCCGCTGATGCTAGTTCATGTCAAGTGGTAATAATAATAATAAGTAGACTTCATAATAAAAATATATATTTTATTTAAGAACAACTAAAGCTACCCCCCCCCCATCAAATGCTTCTTTCAATTACACATGTTGAATTATTTATACACTATTCTTTAAATGCATTTTCTAGGTATTTCTTCAATAGTCAATGTAAATCCCATGCAAATTTTCCCCAAGAGTAAATCTTCAGAAAGTGAAAGTTGTCTGTACTTGGTAACCAGTATGTGCCACTGAATCTGTGTGTGTATGTCTCAGGTGGACTGCACTGTAAGCGATAGTCCGTCTCAGTTCACATCCTGTCTTCATCAGCCGAATACTATTCCTTCATCAGTCACCTCCTCATCTTCCTTCCCGCCCACCAGCAGCATCAACCCAACAATTGTCTTGTTGCAACACAACAGAGGTAAACCCTTCGATGTGTTTTTTTGAACATTTTCTTTCACAGTTTACATTTTCATTCATTATATCCTGATGTTTTACACACAAAAAATGCACACTTTGGAAAAACATGAAGGAAATTAATGTAATCGCAATGATCCCTTTCGATGGTTTCTGGTTTTGCCTGTTTTTATCCCACTCTTTTAAAAGTGAGGGTTAATACTTTGATGAATGATTTAATTGATGTACTCTTTAAAAACGTTGAAATTGACATTTTAACTTAAACATAACATCATAAGGCAACTTATAACGATTGCAAACATTTGTAAGAACATTTTTTTTAATTAGAAGTTATTTTCTAATTGAGCTGCAAAGCCTGTCACAACTTTTGTACATTTATTTTTCAAAACTTGAAAATCTATTGCAATAGTTTTTAGAGTGTATCTTTTAAAATAAATTTCCAACAGAAATTTGATTACTGAGAATTTGTAGAGAAAATGTAAAGAATACGTACAATATGTAAAAATAGACATTGTAGTTCATGGATTATCAACATACAATGTTGTCTGAATAATAAAAACTCCAGATATTCAGTTGTATCACTGTTTACATTATAATGCATGAAGAGATTTAAATAATCTGTGTACTGGTTTGGCTATAGAGAACCACTGTGAAAGGAAAACGGTTTTGTATTTCCAAAACTAACAAAGATCCACCATAGATGGCAGCTGCTATGGCAACCACTTACAAAGTTTCAGATCAGAATTAGAATCAGAAATGGAATGAGCTTTATTGCTAAGTATGTGTGAACTTACACAAGGATTTGTTATGGTACAGGGGAGAACTCCAGTGCTACAACAGAATAACAATATGACAAGTAACAGATAACAATTTAAGGTGCTGAATACAGACTTAAGCATGTGATGAATTGAATATATTTACAAATGGCAAAAAGGCAGTAAATCCAGTGTGCTTGAAAAACAGTAGAGTAAAGTAAAAGGCAGGTGTAATGATTCAAGAATTAAGTGTGCAAAAAAAGTGTCCAGAGTTGTGCATGTGCAAAGAGTTGGGGAAAAGAAGCTTGTATGCGTTCTACACTTTATCTTGGATTGATTTCAAATTACAAGACCAAAAGTAAGTGATGCCAGTCAGTCCAATTAGAGAGAGGTATCAATCGGTGCGTTTCCATCCACCTATTTTTATGGGCATTTTCGAACATTGCTTAAAAAAAACTCTAGATGGAAATGCCAAGATGCACATACATTTTGAGAATGTCCATAAACAATTAGGATAACCGTTTTATCCGATAAGAGAAAATGTGCTTAAACTTTGATGGAAATGCATTTACAAAATAAATCCCAATGCAATACAATGGTAATGTGTTTTCCTGTCAGAACCAGGCGCGATGGGGCAACATTAATGGACTAACCAACAAATCGATTTCATTGCTTAATATCTGAAATGTTGGTTGTGTCAAATTGCTTAACCAAAGACATTCAGGATCGGCCTCCCAGAATTGTCTTGACCAGCAGACTTGATCCCAAAAAGTTGTCTTCCATCTCCAAAACCAAGATCACATGACTGCGCATTTCGTCTATGTGTTCTAACACCCAAGTAAGTCATTATTTATGAAAAAAGGCCTTCTCCTAAAGCACCAACTTCCATTTTCTTTGGCGCCAGTTTATCACAAAGTGACACGTCGAATATAAACTGTACTTAATTCAGGATATTCCAGTTTTTTAATTATCATCTTTGGATGAAAAGCCAGATGAGATTCCCCACGGCTTCCGAAACCTGAGTGAAGGATTTAGTAGCCAGAAAAAAAGCTTTGGAAAAAATTATCCCTTTACATGATTCCCTTTCTTCTCTGAAGGACTTTGTTATGTTTAAAGGTAAAGAAGCATTTGGTAAAGAAAAATTTGATCTGAATTTGTGCTCTTGTCTTTCACAAGCTGCTGGTTCTATCCTGAACCACAATAGACCTTCCTCAGAGACTCCAGGAGAAATGGAAGGAAAAAGGATCAGGCTCTCTGAACGTTCAGTTGTCCCACCACCCAGAGTTCCCGTACGGGTATGATACACCAACTTCTAGTGCTCAATATACCCCTGTGTTCCTGAGTGTCTACATTTAACATTTTATTGAATACAACAATTTTCTCTTTTAGAACACAGAGCTGTCAAAGGATTGGTACAAAAGCATGTTCAAACAGATTCACAAAATCCCGGGTAAAGATGCTCTTTTGGAAATTCGGTCTCCTTTTTTGTTGTCCAGGTCACGTCTCTGTTATGTTTAGATGTATTCATCTTTGTCAGAGCGTTTTGTCTTTCATGCATCTTGTACTCAGAACGTGTTGAAGAAAACCCATATCGTCCCACCTACATTTTCCCAGAGAGCAATGACAGTCCACTGGGAACAAGAGGTACCCTAGTATTTAGATATAATCTGATCGCTAACAACACTCCTCCATGACACTTCTTTCTGTCTCATTCAGCTGCACCTTTTAACAAATTCATGAATGATTTTTAAACATTGTAAAAATATCTTAACCATTGTTTTTTTTTTTTTACTTTTTTTAGTACAATGCTTTCACGATAAGACCTGAATTTGTAAAAAAAAAAATCAGATACTGCATTTTGTAATTTTTTTTTATCTGGAAAATTTGAGAACAAACATTTTTTATGTTTTATAAAAAATAAAGAAGAGTTGTGACAAAATAAAAAAATTATAAATCCTAAAAAGAAAAGACAAGGTCAAAACAATGTGAGAAATGAAAAATTTCAATTGAAAAATACAAGCCATATCCCATTTATTGTACTTCCAAGGGTTATCCCTTCATTTTACCCCTAGATGGCACTTATGGCACCGATTTGGTGTCTATAAAAAGAAATTGAAAGACGATTGCACATTTGCAAGCAGCGATCAAAGGGCTCTCACACCTCTGGCACCATCGCCACTTGGTGGCCAGTTTGTTGCAAAATGCATTACAAATAATACCTTTTTAGTATATGTATTCATACGGGAATGGTCAAAGTTATTGAAAAATAAAGGCAAAAGAAATAATGAAAACCATATCATAAAGTGTCATGACCCCAAGATGGCGAGATTGGTCAGAATATTTTTTCCTTATTGTTTTGGCCAATACTTGTCAAATATGTTAAAATTAGTAAAAAGAAATTCCTTATCAATGTTACATGTTTTATGTCTTGTCGCCACCTGATGCCACTATAACTGAGAATACATTACAGATGTGCTCAGACCTGAACTGTTAGTGTAGTTGGTAAATATGGGACCGATCAGACATTACATGAGTGAGTTATTAACAACTTCCTGTTTTTGGCTAAATTTAGATGGCTGGCATGTGCTAAGATAAGACGGGGTGGGATTTGGAGGTGAATAGATATAATCTATAAGAGGAATTGAATCTAGTAGGCAAGAGCAGAAGTGGCCATTTTTAGCAAATTAAGATATCAAAACAATAAGTTGGTGGCATGATTCGATAGGTGGGTCGCTAGTGTGATTGGCACACGCAGAGACTTCCAAGGGTTAAT
The DNA here is from genome assembly GCA_007224835.1 of Danionella cerebrum. Lineage (NCBI taxonomy): Eukaryota > Metazoa > Chordata > Actinopteri > Cypriniformes > Danionidae > Danionella > Danionella cerebrum. The sequence goes on along the minus strand of SRMA01025840.1, from coordinate 514,902 downwards.
CTTTTATAAATGACCCACATCTGTAAATCTGTTTAATTAAAAAAAGTTGTATCAAAGGGAAAAACAGTCTACCACACGAATTGTCATCATGAAAACACAAAAACTAAAGTCGTAGAAGCATCTTAAAAGAATAAGGAAAACAAAAATCTCTGCTAGTTGGCTAAACAGGTGGTACCATCATGCCAAGCTACCCCAAGAATTCTGATAGAGATACTCATTAATCTATATAGATCCTAATATTTAAATGCAATGAATAATAATTTATTATTGTTTTTATTAGTAAAAAGTATGTAAGCTGATACCTCTTTCATCTTCTCTTTCAGATGACGCTCCAAAAAATGGTGGGTCTGATGGTAAGTTTCTTGTTTTTGTTGCTGTATTACACATGAACTTATCGTTTAGTGCAACAAGCATCATTTTATAGAAAAATGTTGGACCTTTTCAGCTCAATGGTGCTATAAGGGTCAAAGAAATCATGGAGCCTGTAGAGGAATGGTGTGCTATTACTTTTGTTATATCTGGCAGATTTTTGCAATTTTTTAAACTTTATTTTATGTTCGCTATCATAACGTCTGTAAACATTGGCAATTATTGCAAATACGATTCCATTCTACCCAAGGTCATTACAACATAAATAACAGAGCCAAGCCAATCTGCAACAGAAAAGGTGAAATTATCCCACCTATCTTGTTATAATCGACTGTTCTATCTATCGGCTGTTGTATCTACCACCTATCTTGTTATAATTGGCTGTTAAATATATCGGCTGTTATATCTATCGGCTATTATATCTACCACCTATCTTGTTATAATCGGCTGTTAAATATATCGGCTGTTATATGTATCGGCTATTATATCTACCACCTATCTTGTTATAATCGGCTGTTAAATATATCGGCTGTTATATCTATCTGCTATTATATCTACCACCTATCTTGTTATAATCGGCTGTTAAATATATTGGCTGTTATATCTATCGGCTATTATATCTACCACCTATCTTGTTATAATCCATGTCGAAGCATGACAGATCACGTGACCAGTAGAAGAACCATAAGGAGATTTTTAAAGGCCCATGAGCTCTGTGTCAGGTCTCATTTGCCCGAGATCAGTTTCAATAAATGCCTAAGAATCTGCTTGTACTGCTGTGCAGATTAGGTTGAGGTGTAAGTTTGGTTTGATGGATACTTGGCTTTCGATAACAAATATCGAAAGATAAGGGCTTCATTGCAGCCGATAGAATGTTCACATACCTCCACTAAAGTGGGATAGAAGTCCTCCCAGACAAACACAAACTGTGTTGATTTGCAATGTCCAGGTCCACGTTCTCTAGTTCTAGTAGCTCCAACTCTTTGGCTTGGCTTTCAAATAACAAATATCAAAGATAAAAGCCGAATTAAACGCACACATACCTACACTGAAGTTGGATTGTAACCCCAATTGTAACCGCATCGCAAACTGCATTGATTTGCAATCCCCAGGTCCACCATTCTCCAGTTCTCGTCAATTTCTCAAGGAAAATGCTTCCTTCGAATCCAAAGTTTTGACAGGTCAGTTATTGGAGGATAACCTTCCATTCGAAGCCTGGGTTTAGCTCTGACTTCTTCACAGAGAAAGCCACGAATCTCTGCGAAACAACACTTGCGACCCATTCACAACTCCAAACTACTGTGTGGTCTTGAAATTTAACTGGACCTGTTAAGAGTTAGACGTCATTAATAATTAATATGCCGCGTCTTCTCATAGGATAATAAAGGTCAGACTCATGAATAATTTAAATACTGATGAGTCATAGACATCTTATAGGACAATGACACTTCCTGAGAAATTTCTTTTCAAACAGGGAGTCAGAAATCGTGAACAAAGTTTAAAGCACATTTGTGTTATTTACATTATTTACAAATATATATCACTTGTGAGAGTTGATCATAATAATACATAGAGTATTGAAGGTTAATTTTTCTGTGGTATGTTTTAGTGTGAAATGTTTTTTTATTTGTCAGTGCCTCGCTCCATAAGTGCTGCAGATGTGGATAGTTCTAGACCCCAACTACCTGTGCCAACACGCACATCTTCTCTAAAACATCAGAGGTGAGCACCGTCTCTGAACAAATATTATGATTTATGAAGAAGGTTTGAGCCATCTGTTGACTAATGTTCTGAAATGTTCGTACTAAAGTGTGAACTTTTGCATCGTTCTGCAGTTACCCAACATAGAGATGATGACATTTGTTTAATATGTGGAACACTGCTTTTGACGATTTGTCATGCTACTTTAACATGCACGAGTAGACTCGGAGATTTAGCTGTTTGCTGTTAAAATACCAGTGGAGACTGTAGGTATATTAGTGTTAAGCAGTGCAAAGTGCAAAATTTATTACCACAAAGTCTATAGTGGAGCAAAGACGAGTTTGAATGTTTGCAAAAGAAAACAAAATCTTTACATTTTTAAATCTTTACACCCTTTACATGTTTGTAATGTTTACTTGTATTATTGTTCACATTATGTGAAATTTATGTAAATTTAAATGAAACGTTAGAATAAAATCAAGAGAAGACAAAGTTTAAAATCTTAACTTTTATTTATATTGTTAGCTACTTAAATTTACAAAAAAAAGAACAACATATTCGTTTTTTGCTCCCATTTAGTATGAGCTGAATTTAACTCTGAAGTCTGCAGCCTTTTTGAGCATTTTTTACTGCTAAAAATATGCTGTAGTAAATTATTTAAAAAAAATGACCTTTATCAAACCTTGATATCATTTTTTCTTACCAACCACAGCTTCTAGCTTATATTTTTTAGGAGAGGTTACAAATATTTAGAATTGTGACTTGTGACCTTTATGACTTGTCTTTCCAGGGGCCACTAGATGGCACTGATGGCTTTGATTTGTGGTCTGTGAAACAAAAGTGAAAGACGATTGTGCGTTTTTTCACATTTACCTTGCAAATTATAACTCATAACTCTTGTAATGGTCATTTAAAACACAAATTATCCAAAGTAATAACCTTTTGTAATCCACACATTATATTTGTGCAATTAAAATTCAACATTAGCTGCTGCGTCATTCCTACTTAATTCAAAACTTTTGAACTTAAGCTTGAAATTATCAGATAAACTTGCGGTTCTTCAATTTGTTGTTTTGAACTTTACTCTAAAATGTATGCACTTTTTAAAAAATATGATGTGATCATGATTTGGAAGAATTAAAATGTATAGATCCAATCCTGTCGTCCATTTCCTCTGAACAGGGAAGGGTAACACAGCAGACTATTTAACCTATTCAACATGGCCAATCAGTTGATGCTTTGGCAGATTTTAAAATCAGACTATAACCATCATCTATGTGAAGTTGCTCTTCCTGGTTGCCATGGCGACTCTCCCACTCGCCTGCTCCTCACTCAATCTCTCCTCCCTTGCATCCCTGCAGGAATGAGTGGGAGCCCCCTGATAAAAAAGTGGACACCAGGAAGTACCGCGCAGAGCCCAAGAGTATTTTTGAGTATGAACCAGGGAAGTCTTCAGTGCTGAAGCTGGAGAGATCGGTAGGATGCTTGTTACACTGTAACTGCATGTGTTTCTGCTGCTGGGTGAGATTCTGTGCATGATGTGTGATGCTGCTAGAGCTGGTTTCTGCCTGGTGCACTCGCAAGGACGGCACACTCACTGCTTAATACTGTAATCCTATTATTAGGAGACCTTGGTGAGTGACGTTTACTGGTAACCTTCTCTTTGCTGTAACGTAGCATTTACAGTCTTTAGCTTCCTGATTTATTAGTAGGAGGCTCTTCTATAAAAAGAGCTTCACTTGTAGTGTTCAGACAGAGTTAAGAATAGAGGCTCCTCCTTGCATTCTGCTCTTTTTCAAGGAAGGTTTGATACTCTGACATTCAGTGATTCCATCTCGTAAGCATGAGTCATTCTGGGAGCAGTGCTGGGACACTGGCTTTCTGATGACACACCGCTGGAATAGATTTATTGTAGCAAAGCAAAGTGGATCATCGTCAGCCGAACAACCGAAGCAGGCTGTCAATAGTTTGTAATTGTTAGGGGAAGCAATTAACATGGTTCTAGGTCATGTTCTATCTAGGGCAGACAATAGGTTTCATCCTTTAAATTAGCTTAAAGGAAACAGGCCTTTGATGTGTCATGCATCAGATCACAATGGGACGTATAAAGTGAACCATTTTGAGTCAAAGTTTTGTTTGATCAAGTGATGATTTCAGAAAAAGATCTGAAGATCCTGAAAAAGATCACTAATGACAGACTTATCAGCGGTTATCTAGCTTTGTACATTTGGCATTTAGATGCATTGACAAGTTTTAATCAACAGATGGCGTAAGAAAGGCAGCTCTTAACTGAGCTAGGTTCTATAAAGAGTAGTAAATACATTATTTTTGAGTGTTTTTATTTCATCCTATCGCTAAGCTCTGCCCCAATAGTGCAATGGAAGGAAACTGTTGAGATTTTAATATGAGATAATCAATATATATTCTTAGAGAATTGGCAATAGAGTTCATTAAAACAAAAACAGAAAAAGTTAATTATTTGGTTTTGAAGTCTCCAACAACAGTTTAAAAGACACCTAAGCTCAAAATTTTTACTCCTCCTTTAAGTGATGCCTAATTATTATTATAGTAACGTTATTATAGAAACTCTGACAGGACAACAGTGCAAAATGAAGAGTGTGCACTGGATAACTTGCATCCGCAGACCCGGATTTCCCAGTTTTAAATCCACAAATGCGTAAAATTATATTTGTACATGAAATCATTTTTCACTTCATTTGCAATCATTTTCTAAACTTTCAAAATTCAATTTTGTGCTTTTTAGTTTACTATTCACACCATTAATGCACTGAAATCACACAATGCTATTCAGAAAAAAAAGCAGGTAACTAGGAGCAAGCCAGTGTTTGGAAGAACACATCTGTTTTTCATTTTCGTTTTACAGAACTTTTGTTTTAAAAGAGGAAGCTGGTTTTGTTCCATACTGGGTGAGAGCAGATTATAAACTTGGAACAAAGTCCTGTGAAGTGAGTTCTAATGCTTTTATCAATGATCTGATTTTTGTTCTTGGTATGGAAAACCTAAACAAATGCTGCTGAATGGTCATTTATTGACACAGGCACTCAACACTGTTACTCTCTCTCTCTCTCTCTCTCTCTCTCTTTCTCAATCCCATTTGTATCACACAATCAAACCTTACAATCACACTGTCCGGTACCAGTCTCTCATGCCAAGTGATGGTCTTGACTGACTCAATGTATTTAGCAGTATATCGAGTAAGTTGAAGGTACTAAGTGGGGCAGGGCTTAGTGATAAATCAATTTCATTTTTTTTTCCAATATAAAATAGTTTAATTTTTAAAAAATCTCCATTGGAAAAAGTGGACTATTTAATACTGGAAAACAAGTAGAATATTGTTTATTATGTTTGCCTACCCTGGCAGTGCTAATGATTTCTTAGCTATTTTTCAAGGAATATGTATGACAATACAAACATCTGGATTTCACTTGGGGTCATTATTGATTTGATGGGATTTTACAGAATTGATGGGATATTAATATTACTATCTCCTTGATCGTTGATTCTTCATCCGGCTGAAAACAAGCCTGATTAATGGTTTTCCATCTGAGATCATGACATTTCATGTAACATCACCATTAAATCTCATTGTCTTTGTATTTTGAACCTTCCTTTCTCTCTGTCTCCCTCCTTTTCTTGTTGTTATATGTCTGTCAACTCAGGACATTAGGCCAGAAGAAGTAGATTTACAAAATGAGCCTTGGTATAGGTTCTTTTCTGAGATGGATTTTGGCAAAGTGGTAAGTTGACAGCATTAATGTGACACTTTCTTATTAAATAGCTGCATGTCAGTTTTTTTTTTTTTTGTCGAGGTCACTAAGTAGTTTTTAATATCTGTCTTCAAAAACAGGTCACTTTCTGTCTCCACTCACCTTTTATGTGTGTTTTTAATAGAGTGAAACAATAACAAAATACCAACAACAAAAATTTGTTAATAAAACAAAAACATTTGTATTGTGCACCCAAGTCTATCGGCTACATTATTAGCTTTGCCTGGCAACATTGACTGAAATATTGGCCTCTACCTGATCTGCTTATTGGTTGTCAGATTTGCAACATCCCCATAACATCCTGGCGGAATCTATCTGGTCACGGGGATTATCTGTTTTCTGTGAAATCTTTTGGCATGACCTTGAGTGGGTAGTGCGTATGCCCCACTATAGCTCTGTGAAGTAGCACTTGCGAGCTGTCACTCTCTTCAGACAGGAAGCCGTCGCTCTACTATCAGAGGCACAGAGTCTGGGTTGTATTGTCAGCAACTCAACACCTGTGAGTAAACAGCACATTTGTTCACACTCATTTGCTTAGAGACACGTAGCATGACACCGTACACCTCAAGGTGATTAGGTTGTCTCTTTTTAGGAGCTCACTTAGACTTGTGTGCCTGGGGGAGGAGAGGGACTTACTTTCCTAGTCTTCATACATTAGTATGTACAATGATGGACTGATGTATACAAATATAGGATGTATATTATGTTGTGTTTGATTTTCGTTTATTTTTTCTTTGTTATGGTATGTTATATTAACTTGTTTTTTGTTGTTTTCTTTGTTATGTTGTTTTGTTATTTATTTATTTATTAGTTATGTTTTGTTGTTTTATTATTTATTTTTGGTTTATTAGCTATGTAATGTCGTTTTATTATTTATTTTTCTATTTATTAGTTATGTTATGTTGTTTGTTATTTTTTATAGCGTTATCATGTTATATTGTTGTGTTTTTATTTATGTGTTATATTTTTTATTTGTTGTTTTTTATTTGTTTTTATTCATTTATTTATTGCTTTGTTATGTTGGTCAGTTTTATTTATTTATTTGATTTTTTTTTTGTTTTTGCTTTGTTATGTTGTGTTGTTTTGTTCCTGCCTTGTTTTGTTTTGTAATGTTTTTTATACTAAACATTTTTTAATCGTTTGATTCTCTTTTTAAATGTATCGTACTTCATTGTTTTTTTTTAGTTCCTGTAGTTTTATTGTTTATTGTTTTGTCAATATTTTTTATAATATACAAAACAAATAAACTCTATTGTTTACTTGACCTACTGGGTGGGGCTAGGAACATTACAAAATCTGTGTCATCTGTCAGTGATTGGTGGTGTAAGTCAAATAGTGTAAGTACAAAACTTACATTACATTTCAAACCACAGAAATTTCAATTATGCAGTTTATTTCAGTTTATTTATGCAGTAAATAAATGAATGATTACTAAGCAGGCTTCTGATTTTAAATGGAAATTATGCTACAAATGGATCTTGCCACAGTGAAACTGAACTCGATTGAGTCACAGGCTGCATTCCTGGAGAATCCAATCATGCGTCTGACCGTCACCATCATAGCGCAAGCTGATAGAAAGTTCCTGTCCCCTTCCAGATTTCCTTGTTTAGAGATTAAAGTGAGCCGTCACTTCCTTTGAGAGCCTGCTGATGCAGCACAGTCTCCCTGGCTTGATGCAGTGGGGAAATATTATCATTTGTTTCAGAGGCTCATGTGAAATTCCGATAAATTGCAATCATAAAAAATAGTTTTCAACGCATTTCTGAAGCTCAGATGTTAGAAAATGTGAGATCCATGTACTGGTCTGTGATAAGTCGAAACACTGTGAGATTGGGTTGACCCACAATGCTGTTGTTGAGGTTGTTGATTCATAACCACCCTCTGCTTTGAAGCTGTTTGTGTGAGTGGGTTTTAGTGGGTCGAAGGTTATTGCAGGCTGCACGTGACCTGACTTCCTTGACATGCCAAACTCCATGACAGAGACCAATGCATTCAACTCAGTCTCCTCCTGGTATTGTAGTTGCCATCATATGGAATGGCATGCATGAACTTCGCCACACATTCTTATCTATTTTCCATAGGTGAATAGAAAATTAGAGAAAGAATGAGGTTCTGTACTTAAATAGACATTCATAAATGGACACAGGCTTCAAGCTCCATCTTCACATTTGTTCTTGTGGTTAAATTCCTCACACAAGCATTGTGTGCTATTTATAAAACAGAAAAGTTGTAAATTTTCTTGAGTCCTCTTCTGCACCTGTTAGGAAACTAGCACATGAAAATAAGCAAACATTATTAACGCACTGTTCCTCTGACAAGCCTCAACAATCAGGAGAAAGGAATTTACATCCTAGGAAGTGCTGTGGTAAACATCTCATGATCTTTAGCTGAAACTGAGGATGATTCAATAGTCTAGAAATAAATGCTACTGATTAATATTTATAACCTACAATTTTCAATAAACATGAACAAAAAAGTTAAATAATCTGTCTATGCTGAAAGTAATGTTATGGGTTATTCCTGCATCCTAAGTCTCTTTATATTCCCATAAATTATTTATTTTCTTTTCATTTCCCCTTTTTTCTCTTTTTTTCCTGTTCTACACTTTCTTTTACCCATCCTTTCCCTTCTTTTGCTTTCTTTTACCCATCCTTTCCCTTCTTTTGCTGTTCTCCACTTTCTTTTTAGTTTTCCTTCCTTTTCTTCCCCCTTCTCTTCCTTTTTCCTTTCTCCCTTCCCTTCCCTTGCCACTCTCCACATTCTTTTTCCTTTTCCTTCTGTTTCTCCCACTTCCCTTTCCTTCCCTTTCCTTCGCTTCCTTCCCTTCCCTTTCTTTTGCTGTTCTCCACTTTATTTTTCCCTTCCCTTCCTTTTCTTCCCCCTTCTCTTTCTTTTTCCCTTCTCCCTTCCCTTCCCTTCCTTTTCTTTTGCTGTTCTCCACTTTATTTTTCCCTTCCTTTTCTTCCCCCTTCTCTTTCTTTTTCCCTTCTCCCTTCCCTTCCCTTGCCGTTCTCCACTTTCTTTTTCCCTTCCCTTCCCAAACCTTTGCCGTTCTCCACTTTCTTTTTCCTTTACCTTCTGTTTCATTCCCCCTTTCCCTTCCCTTCGTTTTCCGTTCTACAGTTTTGTTTTTCCTTTCCCTTCCCTTTTCTTCCCCCCTTCTCTTCCTTTTTCCCTTCCCTTTCCCCTTCCCTTGATGTAATAGTTTCATGTGACCAAACATCACAACAGCTCACGTAGGAATGAAGTGTCCACAAACGATGGCATCAAGAACCATGTTTGGATACATTTGGTACACGTTCACCAAAGTTGGTTTCATGGTTTCCCTCAGTATTGATGTGCATGCCAAATTTAACTGCTGGAGAACCCTGACATGGCAATTACACAGGAACCAGATGAGTTGCTGGGAAATTCTGCAGGTGTAATACATTAGCGTTTAGTATTTTAAAGACTGGGATGTCATTACCTTCAGTTTAATACCTTATATGAGAAATGCTATTCTAGTCAAATAACGTAAGGGATTGAAACAGTATCCCCTGTGACACACTGTGAACGTCACTTTCACCGTATCATATTTCAACGTAATCTTCATGGGTCATGTTAAGAATGCCAAGTACCCATCTTAAATCTCACGTATAACTGCACCGAATTTACTGTAAAGGCTGTTTATGAATCAGGTATAAGCTCAGGGATCATTTAGTCCCCTTCACAGAAAAGGATATGCAATGTTTTAGATAAATTGCATTTTTACATGATTGTTACTGTACTTAGAGTTGTGGAAACGTATCTAAAATTTACTGCGGAGAGCCAAATCTTTCTAAGGAATATAGGCACGGAAATCTTTCAGAAATCTTTCTTGCTAAACGTTCATTTGTTTGTAAGAAGTTCCTTTAGGAACTCACTGAATTTACTTAAGAACTAAATCATTTACTTGACCAAACTTTATCTGGCCATTTGTGCATATAACAATGATCATGGTCCGTTTAATTTGAATTTAATCATTCTTTTAATGTTTGTTTTGTAAAGAATCTTACTCTTTTATCACCTCATCTTCACAGCTCCATCGCATCTTGTAGTGCTATTGTAGTGGCTGTCAGTAATGTTTAGATTAAGAAGTGTGCCACTTTAGATAAGGCTTTCATCCATGTTTCCTGTTTGCTTTCCTTGGAATCTTTGCCAAGTCTCGTGCAAAAAAATCCAACAAGGCTATACTGGATGTTTTCTTGGGAGAAAAAATGGGAAAAAGAGAGCAAACTAAACACCCAATGTTATGTCACTGTGTGTTCCTCAGGAAACAAAACTTCTAGAACATGACTCTGTATAAATAGAGCAGTATTCTCACACAAAGTCCATGTTCCTTTGCAAAGGTTATTTGTGATCCTCTTTACCCCAGCAACCAATTGGAAGAGCGTTTTGCGGTCAGGAGTTGAACTTTACTTTTGTCGGTCACAAGAGGGGTCCGAGGGGTGCTGGCACGCATGTGGGATGCCTGTGAAGGCTAGGATTGTGCAATAGTATTTGCAAACACCACTTGTGCCTTTTTCCTTTGGAGGTGTGCTGTCGCTCTATTTTTACCATCTGTGACGTGCAGTCGGGGAAAAGCAACAGAAACAGCAGCCTAAATTTAGATATATTTAAACCATTGAAAATGCATGGGGCTACAATCCATCCCAGTGAATGGCTGTCTCTGATCTGCCTGGCAATAGCAGCCGAAACACCACCTTTTCATTATATGTTGATAGCTCTTTTCTAACCATGTTTCTGAAAAAATGCTAAATTATGTAGGACATATTCTACAACTACACCAATAGCTGCCTTCCATTTGCAAATTTTCAATACTATCATCTGCCACATTATATGTTTCAGCTTACTAAAGCAGTTTATTGTAAACAAGGACTTAATGAGGCTTTTTAATCATAAATGGGTGGACAAGTCATACCAGTTCCACTTAGAAACAGGTTTTGGGACAAGGAAATCATGTGCTGAAACAGTACATTATGATAATTTGTAAATTGCATATATAGTTTTTTTGTACATTCCAGCTTCTTTTTTTTAATACACTTTATTTTTCATTAAATTACAAAATAATTCCACAGTTATTGAGAAAACATTTTTTATGTTTTATAACAAAAATAAAAAGTGTTAAATTCTCCTCCCAAAATAGCTAAGACAAGGTCAAAAACATGTGAAAATTTGATAAAAAAAAAAAACAGGCGACCCTTTCGTAAACCTTTTACACTGTTTCAAGCACTTTTTGTTCCATTGTGCTTTTTTTTGTAGCAGAAGGTTGAAAAAAACCTTCCATATCACAGGTCTTGTACTTCCAATTGTTATCCCTTCTTTTCACCAATAGATGGCACAAATGGTTACGATTTGGGGTCTCTTTAATGAAACTGAAAGAAGATTAAGCATTTTGTCACATTTTAATTTGAATTACCTTGCAAATTATGTGTCATAACTCTTGTAATGTTTGATTAAAACACCAAATATCAACCTTATAACCTTTTTGAAACCTACACATTATTGTCGATATCAAAATCAAACAATAGCTGTTGCGTCGTGATTGGCACACGCACCGATGCATGTAGAGACTTCTAAGGGTTAAACCGAAATATATAGATAGCATTTTTAAAAGCATTATTGTTTACATGTTGCCTATGTCCGTGACTAGATACTCTAAGACTACCGGTCAAAGGTTTGCACACGAAACTTCTTTCCATTTCATCTTACATGAGGATAATGACTCAACACACCTTCATAATATTTGAATCAGGGATTTGGTGTGGGTTGTGGAAACCTTAGGATATCGAGGAAGAGTTATAACCATCTGTATTGTGGGAAACTTCATCATTTATTGGTTTAGTAAAACATTGAGATTTTCCATTCCTATGCATTCCTAAATCAAACATCCCAATTGTTTTACCATGTGTAGTAGTTTATGTAGAAGACACTTTTTAACCTTAAAGCGCCAAAAAAGCCCAAAGTCAATTGAGCTGTAACTCGAAAGAACTGCAAGTTCTTTAAAAGTGACCATTCAGTTATAATCCAAGCACTTTAAAACCATTAAAGTAGTAGCCGTAATCTCACTATAAGCATTTTAAATACCTGCTTCTATGAGACAAACCATTATTAGGTGCTATGTACATTATATATGACTTCCTTTTATGTGCTATTAATATGACCCCTGTGATTTTGAACAGCATGTCCGATCCAGAGCTCAAGATACCCTTAATATATATGTGTGTGAATCTATTTGCGTGTTGCTCATGTAATTTGGCCTGCTTCCCGCACCAGCTGGTTAATAGTCTCCCTGTATGGTTGACCAGTAACAAGACAGACTCAATAGAAGACAAAAGAGAGCCTCGGAGAGAAGCAGCAGCTGATTGGTGGAACCACTGACAGCCCCCTCCCAAAATGGGCGCCCCCTCACAGCCCCTGCTAATCCCACCCCTGACTCCCTGTCGCTTGTTTTTGCCCGCTAACTTGCATGCAGGCCAAAATACTTGCTTGCTTCTCTATGCTACGCTTCGTCTGAAGGAACTAAGAGTTTTCAGTGCTTTGGACACAGCAGACGTGGGCAAGCCTGAGTGACTAATGCGCCTTCTCCCTTTCCAGCTGCCAGAGTGTCAAGCCTTTGGAGCTATCAATGACTTCTTTGTTTGGTTTGTTGCAGAGTGCCCCCTCTTTCAGCCCCTTGGAAACATCTTCCGACCTACAGCAATAGTAAGTGCTAGATCTTTCCCCCCCTCATATGCTTCCTCTCCTCCATTTTCAGACGCCCTTGTTCTATGTGGGTGTGTGTTTGTGTGCCTGTCTTGCTCTCCAGCCATGTATTCTCTGGGAGAGCTGTCATGGGGTTTTGGTGATTTCCTTCATTTCCCTTTTCTCTGTCCCGAACAACCATTTACGACACTGGCCGTTCATTCCATGTGTTTGCTGTCTGTGTATGATTTGTTTGCTGCTGAGACGAGGCTCAAAATAAGAGCTTTTTAAAGAGAGAGACCTTGTACCTCCGCCTTTTTCAAAGCAGAAATCCCCTTATTCTTAATGGGCTGCTTGTGAAAGACACTCGTCGCTTTATATTGACGGCTCTGTGTGAAATACAGTACTGATGTCACTGTAAACAATGATAAAGCAGCAATATGTCATGAGCTTGGGAAGCTAATAAAATGATCTATTTAAAATATCTCATTCATTGTATTATTGAAATTATTCCAAAAATACGAAATAGTTTCGAAAAAGCTCGAATCTCAGCAGACATAAGACTTCAAAAAGACCAGTTGATATGATGTATCCTTGAGGTGAAATGACCTCAAATCTGCATTGAAAAGCTTTGAAATTCTGATTAAAAACAAATAATTTGGCAAATAAACAAAAATTGTCAAAGAAATGGCTACTATGGTTAAGTAAAATAAACACATATTCTATCATTTATTAAATTTGGGTTAAGTTTAAAGGACTGGTTTAAAATTCTTGAACAATTATAGAAGTGTATTTAACTTCACCCCAGTTCTAAATGCGGAATTCTTTTAAAAAGTGGATTTCTATTCCAATGTGTGGAAGTTTTCTTTAAAAAGTTACGAAAACCCAACCAAATTGTACCGCTTTTAAGTTCTGGACAATTGTAATTGTCAATACCTCAATGTTTCTGCATTTTTTCTTAAAAACTACAAATTTAATTTAGATTTTTCTTACATTTTTTAAAGAGTATTTCCCTGTGATTTGTGAAACATGTGTTGTTGTTTTTTTGTCAATATTTGCAGATCAAAAAGTATCATATACCTGACAAGTCATTTTATCATATGACGTGCTACTTGACTCGGTTATAAATTGGCTTGGATTTTGACCACTAAATAAATAAAACTCATTGGTAAACCATTTTCCATTTAAATTGTTGAGAATGTTTCCCCTGACAGTTAATAACGAAGGAATATTTTGCTAAATACATTTCAAGAGTCAGTGACATAAGTTTTTAAGCTGCACTCATTGCTACAAAAATCTTTTGATGTTTGGGAATGCAGTTTATTGAAAGCCATATGGTAGAGATATAAACCAGCAATCCACCAAGCGTGCAGCCAAAATACTCAAGCAAAAATATGCTCTCATGACTTGAGGAATGTCTGACAGTGTAGCCCTGAGAGAAACATAGTTCTGCTGAACGGATAGCAGAGCCTGGAGCTCAACAGCATGAAAATGCTTTACTAATGGTCAGATAAATGCAGGAAGAGCCTCTCTGCTCCAGCAGTTGTCAGTTTTGGAACCAAGTGAGCTCACCTCACTGTTCCCCTAGAAAGCATCCCATACATTCCAGTAGTGATGTCATGCATCATGACTCTATAACGTATAGAGTTTGTTGGAATAATTCGTAAAGAATGGCTCTCTTTTGAAGAATGAACATGTGAATGGATAAAATTTAATGTGTTGGATCCTTGTGTTTGCTGTTAACATTCTTTTCATGGATAAAATTCCCTCCAGAATGATTTAGCACACAGCAAATGTCATATGTGTCATATGTTTACCACGTGTCTTATTTTCAGTGTTGATTAGAACATTTTGAGGCTAATATTATAATACAAGATTTAAGGTATGATACTTTGCTTAATTAGTTTTTTGTATACTACAGAAAACTCTCATATTGTTGACATGCAATGCTGTAATGTAACTTGCAATAGCTCCACTGTAGGTGTGTATCTCTAAATAATTATTTATGGTTTCCTGTGCGCACATAGTGAAGCTTTATATGAGCTAGTGCTACATGTGGTAAGCTTGGTGTTTTTTTAAGGATGCCACACAGGCCTTTCAGGAATGTTCTGATAAGGGCAGGAGCAGCTGGTGCTGTCTCATCTATATCTGAGAATAAACACTGTCTGAGTTAAAAACAAAAATAAGGCATCACTGCGTGGTAGCTAATTGCAACTACTGCACATCTTTAAATAAAAAACCCTACTATATATGTAAAAAGTGGTCAAATATTAAATATAGAAAACAAATTTGTGCAGTTACTTAAAAATAGGTTTTGCAAACTTGTAATGGGTTTTCACCAAATTTTCTAGTAGTTCTTGGGGTTTGTATTGTGTAGTGGGGTCCAAACATTCACTAAAATGGTCATATTTGATAAATCTGATTCAATTAAGTTAAGCAAATAACAATGTATAGTTACGCTGTAAAACCTATACATTCATATTAGTCAAATGTGAAGCAGATTACTTCAAAACACTTCGGGGAAACAAGCCTAATATATAGGTAAACAGTACTAAAATATTTTGTTTATATTGTATTTTTACCTGCATTTAGCGTCCTTTTTTTGAGTTCACGTTAAAAGTAGGTCAACTTGTAAATATTTTTTAGGATTAGTTTGTGCTTGCAGTCAAAGTGTGGTCCAAATAATTTCCACATAATTTGAATAATCCGATCCAATCAAGTAAATTGGAAATAAGGTAAAAAAGAAAGAAAGGTATTGAATTCAACTATAAATTGTTGTCTAAATATGCACACAACATATAGTATTTCTGAAGTTACCAAGAAACAAATCTGAAATAGATTTAAAATAAATAAACCTAATATGCAAACAACAATGAGTAGTTAGGCATACACTGTAAACCTAAAGTTGGTGCTAGTAAAACTAGTTTTGTAGAATTTGGTTACCTCAAACATTTTACTTGACAAACCTCACATTTAGAGTAAAAGAACTCAAAAAGTATAATTTGTAAAATTGAAAAAAGTATAATTTTGAGCACGGGGAACTTTTTGAGGTGACCATGTTTTCATCCAAAGATGCAAATTAAATGAATGCGCAAAACTGTGGTATCGCATAAACTATTTCCGTTTACATCCAACAAGTCCATGAGAACAAAATTGGCACTTGCTGATAAACTGGCACTAAATATCAAAAGAAAATGGAAGTTGTGTTAAATAGCCTTTTTTCGTATATAAAAACTTACTTGTGTCCTGTAGACAAAGACGAAACGCAATATGCGTCTCTGGGAGGTGATTATCCAGAACCACTTTGATGACAGACCTTGGCTATGGAATTTTAGAACGACCAAAACAACATTTCAGATGTTGTGCTATGAAATCATTGGTTAGTTCATTAATGCTGCCCCATTGTGCCCCAGTTCCCACAGAAAAACGCAGTGCCATTCCATTGCATTGGAATTTATTTGGTAAATTCATTTTCATCATAGTTTATGCGCAATTTACTTATTGGATAAAAAGTGTATCCTTTTCAGTTGTGCGCATAATTATTTAAATGCATTTTTTTTAGAATTTATGTACATCTTGGTGTTTCCATCCAGGTGGTTCCAAAATACACATTTAAAATAAGTGGACGCAGCTAGTCGAAATTCGAAATTCACAGTTAAAAACATAGTCCAAACTCAAAGTCGTTGAAGTGTCTTTTTCTCTTTTTCACAGATTATTTACCGTATTTTTCGGCTCATAAGACGCACTTTTTCTTCCCCAAAACTGAGGGGGAAAAGTTGGTGCGTCTTATGAAGCGAATGCAAACCGCCGCGAAGTCCGGTAACGGCCGTATGAGAGGTGTAAGAGCTCCGGAGCTCTGGAGCTAGGCCGAAGCCGCGGCCATATTTGTTTACCAAGCGCTGCGCGCTGACGTCATCGCACATCTCTGCCATTGCGCGGACGTAACGAAAACGGGGGGAAAAACTACATTTCCCACAATGCCTTTGGCATCCGCATCCATACTTACGTCACGAGCGAAACTACAGAGATCAGCTGACTCTCGCATTTGAGTGATCTCTCACGCTACAAACCCGTTTTCTCACGCTAAAATACATTTCAAGATGTGAAATGGGCACAGCTCATAGTTTGTCTGCTATGTTTTTTGAGCCTGACAATAAGATGATGATCGATAAGCATCGTCTTCTGTCTGTGAGGGTTTTATTTCCGCTAAACATTCACTTGGACAGTTTCACAATCTTGGACAGTTTGATCCTTTGGAGTTATTTGGGTTTTCATAAGCTGACAAAAATCAAAAGGATTTATATTAGAACAAAAAGCATACGCTTGTTTACGCTTGTTCTCGCGCGCGCGCGCTCGCTCTCGCGTGAGGTAAACAAAACGCTCTCAATGACTGAAACTCTCCTTTAATAAACTCAAGCTCAAATCATCTCTCAACGGTACATCTCACACATGTACATACGAGATAACAAGCGTAAGTAACATGTTCTGCAATTAGGGAGTGTTTGATTACAGGGGGGCTCGACTAAAAAAGTTTGAGAACCACTGTATTATTACTAATGTGGGGGCAATCTTACTAGATATTATTAGTAATGTAGTGACAATGTTACTGGCTATTATTAGTAATGTAGTGACAATGTTACTGGCCATTATTAGTAATGTGGTGACAATGTTACTGGCTATTACGGTGTTACTGATGTGGGGGCAATGTTGCACTGGAACAGTGATGGTGATAACGAATGGTGGACTTTAGAGTGATGAGTGGGGGCAAAGAAAAACATTACAGCCTTTTTTTTGTTACTTTTACTGTTTACTGTCTGTTCATGTTACATGTTTGGCTGTTAACTTTTACACAGTTGATATAAAATATTTTACAACAGTATTTGGTTCAGAATCTTTTTTTTCTGGATTTTCCTCTTTAAAAATTGGGTGCGTCTTATGTGCCGGTGCGTCTTATGAGCCGAAAAATACGGTACTTAAAATTTTCCTGTTATGTGTATTTCAAGATACACCATTTTTTACCGTAAACTATATTTCCTTTTCATCGTTTTTATGTTATAAATGTTCAAATCTTGTCTGAGGACGATGGTGTTTGTAAATCTCACTGTCCCTGTATCCAGCTCATCCTGTAAAGTGGGTGAGAGTGAGGCAGAGACGAAGGACTCGTCATCTGGCAATGGCCAGCCAGCTCCAGAATGTGACCGACACATTTACAAGAGCGTCCTGGAGGGCGGCGACATTCCTCTGCAGGGCTTACGAGCGCTCAACAAACGGCACCCCAGCACTTCCTCCAAAGGTACACTTCCACTTTGTTCTTGAACCATACAGCCTTGAGATGCTTCCGGTTAAAATATGTCCCTTTGTTGAGGCCTCTCCATCACTTTTAGGCACATTCCTTCCCTCACAACATGAATAACGAATAACACAACTCATTTGTCTCTCCGTGTTTTCTTAAAGCTAGCCATTTTTCACAGCTGACGCTTAACAGATGTCTGCTTTGACCTTTAGCCATTCTCTCCATGCGCTTCTCTGTTATGAAGCGAGCAGCAGGGTTTGGGCTCAGTTGGGTGTCCGGCTGCTTTTGAAACGGGTCGTGGTGTGGACAGTTGGGGAGAGGGGATGGATGGAGAGATTAGGGGGGTCTGATGGCCTGCAGGTTGTTCAGGGGTGGTCAGGTATGAGCTGCTCAGCTGCCTCAAACAGGTCAAGAAAGGAATGCCAGCATATTTGACCCAGAGGATGGGCTACTCAGGCCTCAGGAGGGAGATGACGACTGTATCTTTTAATAGTTAACATGACCCACATGTTTAGACCGCTGCTTTTGTTGACCACTGTGTGAAGATCCTCTTTCAGAGCCTTGTTTCTGTCTGCTTGGAATTTTCAAGACAACATGTTTCACATGCACATCATACAACGCACTTTTGTGGATCTTGTGGAATAACTTCAGTGACAGAAGTTTTGATTGTTCGTAGACATAAAAATAATAATATTGATTGATAAAATGAACAGATATCATTAATTTTTTATTTAGCAATTTAGATTCATAAAAAATTGAAGTACATTACTAACGCTCTCAGGGCAAGTCATTATTGACTGAGTTGATTTCAGTTCTTGTGGTTAAAATAACAATGTTCTGTGAGGTGTGTTTAATTCCTGCTTGAATCCTATTTTCCACTTGTTTGTCTCACGCTGCGCTTCCACGTCCTTGCGCGCCTTTCTCCCTTTGCAGAAAGTATGCTTTAAGGGGCTGATGCGCCTTAAAACACTTTAAATCAGTGTTAAATCAAGCGAAACATTATGTATAGATTACTAATAATGTACTATAACAAATGTTAGAATCAAGGTGTTGTAAAAAAAATACATTTATTCTGTGGAAAGTGCTGTTCTGTAGCGCAAGTTAGAGAAACCCTGTGAGGTGCTCTCTCCATCCCTTCTCACAAGCTCGGTATTCTCTCCGCTTGTGCTTGAAACCGTGTTGGTGTCAGTAAACGTGAAATATCTCAAGAAAGTTAACTTTCATATGTAGTGCTGTAATGTTTTCTGCCTCACTTTCAGGGTAAGGTTTCACATTTGTGGACATATTACGTATTTTGCGTGTGTTTTATTATCATTTATTACATTAACAATGTGTAGATTTAAGGATTGAAGAAATAGTACTTGATTTTTCTCTGGTTTTACATTTTTTAATCAACTTATACTGTTGTTTCTGAGAGCCGTTGCACGGATTAGGCGTTTTACATGAAAAACTTGCTTCGAGATACGAACGTCACCCTGGAAAGAATTAGTTTCGTATCTCGGGATACCACTGTATCTGCGTGTGGGTTCTAACACAGTTCACTCGATCTATTCTGGAACCAGCCACTTAATTTAATGTCAATGTTGTTTGTTATTGTATTTTTTAAAATAACTAAACATTTCTATTGATCCGTTTGATTTTATAGCATTTTGCGAAAAAAAAGGGCCATGGAGTTATCACATTTTGAGGGAATTTTTTTTCTTATTTTTAAATATAAGAATCTGGATTTTAAATATTTATGTTTCTATGACTTTGAGGTGATTGTGAAAGTCTGGGAAACAGAAGATTTCCCTTAAATCACTTTTGTGCTAAATAACAAACATTTTTACTCAAAATGGAGTTATGGCGTTTCGGAAAAAAACGCTTCATATCATTACTACAACATATTATTTAACTCTAACATATTATATTATTACTATTATTTATTATTATATGCTACCCAGTACTATGTAAAAATACAGCCTAAATATCTATTCAAGTTCTGCCTAGAATTCCTGAGGATGGCTGTAGTTAACTTTCCAATACACTAAAGGCTTCTTCGTTGAAATGTGTGGAACACTTTATTCACACATACACAGGTTTATGAGCAAACTGGGAGTACGTGCCGGTCTTGGAAAATACTGGCTAGTTTGGAGAAAGTTTCACTGTGGGAAGCAGATTATGTTTAAATAGAATCAAGGAAGTACATTTACATTGAAGTATACATTTGAGACATGTTCACAAATCCTATAGTTTAATGAATGTGTCACAGGCAAAATGCAGGATGTTCTCCAATTGGGAGTTTTAAAAAAGTTTAATAATGTGCGTATAACGTCATTGAAATATTCTTTAACTTATGTGGCTGAAAAAAAAATTGTTACATACGACTCAATTTACTTAACTTTATATTTGTGCATTTAAGTTTACACACTTTGGCAAAATTTTTTGATTTCTTGGCCATTTTTCATTATAAATAAACCTTTTTCCTCACTCATAGTTATCAAAGCCAAATGTTCCTTGGTTTTCTTTTTATATCACTTTCCTGTTTTGTACAGTTCAATCACCTTTTTCTGTAGATCCTTTGATGCTCTTTTGCTTTTCACATCGCTCAGAATTCAGAAATGTCAGCGCATCACTAGATGAAAGAGGCAAGGGTCCATCAGGAGACCAAAACCATTTATTCACAAAGATTGACTACTAGTAACAGGTCTCGGGTGAGGATGGTTACCTTTACCAGCCACTCAAACCCTTTTGTGTCACCAAGGTATGAAACATTTCATGACAATTATTTGTAAACACAGTTGTTTAACAACAAATGGGTTCACCCAAAATGCTTTTGTGTTTTCATTCATATTTTCTAAAAAATGGCCAAGAAATGCTGTACATGCTGTTTTTACCAAACACATTGAAATTTTGAAAGTCTCATTTATTTCAATATTTTTTTTTCAAAAAGTCAAACGTATACCTTAGTTCATGTAAATATATAATTATTTTAATGCTCTGTTTTCTTTTTCAATTTCTTTTTGAAATGGTCCCTCCTGATGGAGGGGTGTCAATGATGGTTTTCTGCACAACCGTCAGGCAGTCTTCCTAATTAGCTGACTAGATTAGTACATGAGGAGCCTACAGCCCAAAGTAGCCAGCTATTTTGAAAACTGGTATTTTTTTTTTGCGTGGTTACACTGTCTTTCCACACGTAACCACAATTCATGTAATTCAAAATGTCATGTGAATTTCCATATTTGAAACGCTCTGCAGTCAGTGCCTGTGTGGACTGTGAAAACCGGAGTTTTTATGTTCGCAGGATGGAGTTTGTGATTGTCGTCATGCTCTGTCACTGCTGTGTTTACAAACAATAAGGGTAATGGCGGCCGAATGTTTACTATTTGATCACAGAACAGAATTTTAAAAACGCCATGAATTGCCTGCCACCTATTGGTTTGGTACAGCCATTACAGTTTTTCAGGGGGTTTTGTGTGGATTATATATTTTTTAAGTCGAAGGTTTTTTTGAACATTGTGTGAGAAAAAAATGGTTTAAAAAAAAAAAAACGGTATGTTTTGACATGGCCCACATTTTGTAACTTTGTAATGATATTTATATTTTTTGGGGAGAAATACTTTAATCCATAATGATTAAATCGAAACAAATAAATGCTTTAAATATTACTTTGTTGTCTAGCGAACTAATATAATACAAGTGTCACTCACAGAGAAATACAGACTTTACCTTAGTTTTCAAAGATTTTGGCACATGCCTTTATTCTGCTGACAAAATATTGTTACACTCCTATTTTCTAGACACAGATTCAATTCTCTTCAACATAGTTCTAAATAGAGATGGGTATCGTTAAGGTTACACTGGTGTTTTATAATTAGGCACTGGAGCTGATTAAGTATTATAGGTTTCGGTACCCATCCCTAGTCCTGAGTTTTTGCCGAATAACTTTTATTTGTTCATATATTTACCTTAAAAAAAGGTGTCCATGCTCAAATACATATTGCAGTAGGTTGCTTTTGAAATATGTATTTTTTTTACAGTGTATAAATAGTTAAGATGCATATATATGCATATATATATATATATATGCAAATGTAAGTATTAATAATATTAATAACTGTACGCGTTTTTCTTCATAATGTAAAATTATTTCTCATGCTTGTATTGTACATGTCAAGTCTCTATGTCACCAAGATTCCAAATTTATTTTTATTCATCAATAGAGTTTGTCTGGACTTTAAATTTTAACTGTAGTGGTGAAGCAGAGCAGAAAAAGTCATATAAAGGCTCAGAACTGGGGTTTACCCTACTATTTTGCCAAAAAAAAGGTACATTCTCCATAGCCTTCCCTATAGGGTTGATATTTTTTCCAGAAATAACTGTTACAAAGCTCTCTTCTATGCTTCCTATTTGGGATGTCCTGATATGATCACGTGGTCAGGAAATCGTGTCCGATCACATGGTTTGACTCGATCGGAAACCGAAGCCACCTCCCGGTCAGAACTCGGATATAGTGATCTACAAAATTGGGACAGATTTAACAAAGACGCTTAATTGGTTTCATAACTAGATGTTTACTCTTCTTATAATGTTTAATCAATTCAAAAACCAATAATTTTGTTCATTGCATTGTCACATGGGTTTTATGCAAATGTGATCGGGACTTTGTATCGGCAGATACCCAAAATCAAATAACTCTGATGCGAAGGCAAAAAAACCTGATCGGGACATTCCTACTTCCTAGTTACCTATGTTAGTAAATAAGGATTAGGAGTATAGCAGGAGTTAAATGTTCTAAATTAATACCAACGCAGTATTTAAGTGCAACAGAATCTGCTGTTGTACATTTTTCCAAGAGTTGAAATGAAATTTCTGTATTGCTACCATTGCGTCGTTTGTTGTAACCTAACACAGTGTTTGTTCTGTCACCCTGCATGCCGACCAGTGGAATATAAAGGTGGGAATGGCTGCATGAATTCACCCTGCTCTACTCACTCAGTTCTTAGAACTAATACTCTAGCTTCCCAATACAAGACCAAAAAGTCTTTGTCCGCCGCCAAAGTCTGCATCCCTCAAATCCTTCCGTCCAAGTTCAAGCCCAAGCTCTCCCCCTCTGTCGATGAGAATCTGGAAAGACGAAGTGAGCAGATACATCATCGGCCCAAAACACACAGCTGTGAGGACCTTCATCTGGAGCCCTGTAGCTCACAGAATGGAGATACAACAGATGGCCCACAGGAGAGCAGAAACCTTCCTAAAAATGGACCCATCGTGGCATCTGTGAGGAACACCGCAGAGTTCTCCACTCTCTATCGAAACATGCACAACATTCAAAGGCCGAGTTCCTTGGGCTCCAGCCCCCATGGTAGTGTCCGCTGCCTGGCTTCCTTTTTCGAGAAGTCAGGTGAAGGCATTACCCTGGAGAGGACGGAGGTTGCAAGGGATGCCGTAACCTTTCGGGTGATGGAGTTTGAGCGTATCATTCAGCGTTCAAACTCTGCACCCACTCGCTCTGCCTCGATGCCCACACTCCCTAGTGACCCAAGCCCTTCCTACAGTCCAGGCCCTACTTGTTTTATTCCCTCCGCCCTGTCAGCTGAAACGTTAGTTATAACTGGGTCTTCACACCCCAAGGACTATCCAGCCATGAATACAGAAGCTCAAACCCCTGAAGACGGAGTTTCTTTATCAAACGGGTGCCTGCACAGATTAAGAAATGACTTAAATTTGGAAAACGCGGACAAAGTAGAGAGCAGGCACGGTTGTGAATATGATCCTGCCAAAGAACCATTGTCCGGTGGGTTCTATGAAGAGACTGCTCACCAACATCATGATCACTTCCCATTTCACACGAAACAAAGCAAGTGTAAAGGCACCTGCCCGGCTTCCTACACCCGTTTCACCACAATACTCAGGCATGAACGCCAACAGGCCAACACACTGCAAGAGAAGAGATGCACTCCCCCAAAGAACCTGCTCTTGATGGGACCTGCACCTTTTTCTTTACGGCGGTCGCTACATAGTCACCAGGCCAAGAAGACGTGTGCCCCGTCTGCATTAAAGCCAAAACCTGTGATCCCCCAGCGCTTGTCCTCTCTGGAGGTGCTGGAAAGGCTCAGTAATGGAGAAAGCTCACCTGGTGATGGAAGCAATGCCGATGACCTAATGGATGTGGAGGGCTCAGAAGCCAGTAAAGATCACTCTGAAGGTGGCTATATTGAGAGTGTCATGAGTGTCAGATTGTCCACACTCATGTTCCGGCATGACCATATGTGTGATCACTCATCCTCCTTCAATATTCTGTCTGCTCTTCTTTCATCACAGAGTGACTTTAGTTTTTCCATTTCTACTGTGTGCATTTTGTGGCCGACTTTGTGCCGTTTGTGACTGAATCTGTATTTATTTATGTTTTTAATCTCATACGGCACATCCATCTCAGCCATTTAGTACTGAATTTTCATTGTTTTAAAAATGATCCTGGAGAATCTAAAACAATGAACAGATGTAAAACGTAAAATGGTTTTAAATTCAGAGAGAGGTCTAAAGACACATTTACCAATGGAAACGTTCAGACTGCAGCCTAATGCGACTCAAATCCGATTCTTTGTCAATATGTGACCTGTATCGGATTTGTTCATGACGCCCTGAACGGTTCAATTCAGATTTTTTTTTCAAATGCAGATTAGATACAGATCCGATTTCTTCAAAGTCTGACTTTTTCATCATCAACCCCTATTCAGACGATGCTTCTCACAGTTAAAAGTTGCTGGAGAAGACCGTTTTCCAGTGATTTTGATAAACTACGGCACTCAGAGGCACATTTAAAGCAAATGTGTTATCAAATAAACGCCAGGCACTGCATTCGCCATTATTCCAACAATATCATTTAAAAACCCAACTACTTAAGAGTAGGGAGCAGTTACTTAAATGGCTATTTTTTTCGTTTTGTTTTCCCCCTCTTAGTTTTACATTTTGTGCTAGATATTTTCAAAAGACAAAGTCAAGAAATATGAATTGTTGAATGCATTTTCATGGTGTTTGATTTAGTTGCATGAAGATTTTATTCTGGCTAATGTTTATCCTGCATATAAACAGTTTATGAACAAACAAAGGCCTTTAAGTTGCATGATACATACGTCATTGAGTGTTTCTGTGCATTGATTTCTTTTGAAACGTTGTACTTTTGTTCTTTCTAGACCATCTATGGCATTTCCATGGACACCTTCAATGCTGTTTGTAAATGGACATTTCAAAGACTGTTTACTGTGCTGTGCTTAAGCCTAGGCTCTTTGGAAGCAATTAGTTTATGTAATTATCCTTATCAAGAAAGTGATCCCTGTCTTTTTTCAAACAGACTCTGATTCCGTACATCCATTAAACCATGGAGATCAAGGAGAAAACACAGATGAGGCTGCCCGGAAACGCCATGGAGATAAAGAGGTGCCAGTTTTTTCAACATTCTGGTCTTACTGTAAACAAATACTTTTCATAACCAGAATGTTTACATTGTTTTCATGAACCAAACATGTACACATCTTTGACTAATATTTCACATTCACATGTTTAGAATTTATCTGTATTTGAATGTGTCTGATAATCAAGTCTAGTTTAAAAGAGCCTAAAATCCTTTTGGTATATTGTCAAAGAGCTTGGCCCAGTGCCATTAAAATCTTTTTTTTTTTTTTGTAAAATGGTGCCAATATCACAGCGAGTAGCATACACCAATTCTTATGTCTGGTTGCTATGGAGGGCTTATTGAAATGATACAATATTCCCCATGTTACTGCTAGTGAAATAAACCAATTCCTGTGCATTTAGCATTTTCCTAAGCTGAGATAGAGGAATGCCAATTTGGTTGCTATGGTAAACTGTCTGGTAGCTATGAAAGGGGCCGTGATATAATACAATTTTGCCTTTGTCACTATACATTATTTAAACCAACCTTCCTGTCTCCATCATATCCCAAAGCTAAAAAAAAGTTGTTGTTGGGGTAAACAGTTTGGTTGCTAGAGAGCTGTCAGTGATGTCATAAAAATGCATGTTGTTACTATGATTTACATAATCAAATCCACATTTCTCTGTGATTTTCCAATTTTTGTTTCCTTTGCCATTTGTTTTAAATGGCCATTATAATCAATGGTAAATACTTAACCCCTTCTAGAGCCCTTATTTTGCACAATGGTTGGTATGCTCTTGCACAGACTGGTAACCTTCACAAGTGTAGTGAGTTTGAAGGTTCTATGAGGCTCTCAGTTTGAGTAACAAAATTTGACCCAATGTTACGTAAATTAAAAAAATTTCCAGCATTCTCAGTAATTACCAATATGAAAATATAGAGCAACCCAAGTCGAACGAAGTTTTAAATACGAATAAAGACAAATAAAACATAATCATGATATTTCAGAATCACAATTATTTGTTCCATACACTGTTACATGCAGTGAAATTGGACCCCTTTGGCCACAAACACAAACAAAGAGAAGACAGGTCATGGTTGAGGGGTAGTATTTTAGATACAAGAAAAAAATACAATGAAAAAGTTAGCTCAAAAATACCCCTCCCACACTGTCCTCCAAAGGGTGGTGTGAGATAAGTGGAAAAAGCCTTAGCAACAGCACATGATATCCATTACTTTCCATCTGTAAACAGCACTTTTTTTCCCTTTTGCCTTGTATGGTGCTGGTCAAAAGTGCCCATTAAAACCAGGTGGATAAGGAAGAATAAGAGGAGGAATCTGCATTCCTACAAGATAGCTTCTCGTTATCTTGTTCTCCTGGGGGAGTTGTTTTGACTTCTTGGCAGCCATGTCCAATGCCATCTTGAAAAAAAAAGTTCTTATGATGTGTTGGTTTAAATCAATTTTTACAAATATATTGTCCTTCACCTGTCTCCATTTTATCCAACATCCTTTGCATAACTGTCAGTCTCTCTCTGATGATTTACTACAAAGTCAGTCCCAATACCTCTGCCCACTACAATCTTAATCCAGCCGGCCAACTTTGTGGGGTTTTGAACAGCACTGACAGCTTTTAACAATCGCTCATAACCGAAAGTAATCTAACCAGCAGAACCCCTGTTATCAAAGCTCCAGAAAGGTAGATGGCTTTGAAATTTTTCCGCCGCACATAGCCAGCCACAAACGTTCCTTTGGGACAGCTGGGCTCCCCCAAACCTACAATTCTTTTTCGATAAGATCCATAGTTATTTCACCACTAGAGGTTGCCTTTGCAAAACAAATGGTAACAATTGTTTACTTGGCCTATTTTATCTTTGAATATATTGATTATATTAATTTTTTTATACATTTGTAAAACCCAGTCACAGTGCATGAGCAAATTCTTAGTTTAAAGGTTGTTTCTGTTTTTTTGTCATAGAAAATTCTGGAGGAGCAGAGACGGTTGAAGCGTGAGCAGGAAGAGGCCGACACAGCAGCTCGGAGACATGCAGGACTGGTGGTGACTCATCAGCAGTTCATTACTAATGACCGATTCGGTGATCTGCTGGTTATTAACGAGAAAGAGAAGAGGAAAACCATTGAGGTGACACATCTTCTCTGGTTTAGCTTAGGCTAAATCATGATGTCAGTAATATAAATATGTGATGTAACAAATGACCTTTGTTTGCAGAGGACCCCTGCTCTGGCACGATTTGACTTCAGAGCAGAAAGTTTAAAGTAAGTATCTGAAGTCAAAGATCTGAAAATGCAAGATCCTTTCAAATTATGATAAAACACATCATTTGCTGCTTCTTCATCAGGGAACTGCCCTTTCAGAAGGGAGATATTGTATATATCTACCGGCAGGTGGATCAGAACTGGTTTGAGGGTGAGCATCATGGGAGAGTTGGGATTTTTCCACGCAGCTATGTTGAGGTACTAGCATATTGTACATGTAATATTAAATACATTTGAATAATAACCCAATTAATTTTTGGTTTGGAGTAACCGCACCTTCTTTTGATGTTGGTTATTCAGCTCTTGCCTCCAACAGAAAAAGCCCAACCCAAAAAGAGTGCTCCGGTTCAGGTGCTGGAATATGGAGAGGCAATGGCGCGGTTTAATTTCACCGGCGACACCGCTGTAGAAATGTCTTTCAGGAAGGTAATATCCACGATTTCCATCTTTCAATAAACATTGTCCACTAATGTGTCTGAATTTGGTCAAGGGCTTGATTTCCTTTTGTTATTGACTTATTAAAAAATGTATGAATTTTTATGAGTCTTAAGAGAACTTGGGTACAAATATTTTTTTCCTCTAGTTTTGTGACTACGAATCATCATCACGGCAACTGTTGCTTTGCTGTGATCACAACTTCCAGATATTATAACCCATTTGCATAAGAAATGCAGTTGATGTTGCTGTGAATCATGAATGATTCCATCAACTCAGGGGCTCACTCAAACTAAAATTGCTCTATACCTTTCAGTCATCGACACTTTTTCTATTTTCTAGTTAATTTCTGAGATAGAACAGGAAGTTACATCATAACCAGGAACTCTTTAAATGAAGTCTGTACTCTCCTCTTACCTTTTCCCCCTCAAATGCTTTCTCCCTTTCCCCCTCTTTTTCTTTTATATTAAGAAATTGTGCCTTTTCTAGCTACCATGTAAAATGTTTAGCTAAATAAAGCCACATTTTTTGTTAAATCTTCTTAAAACTTTGGTATGAGTGAATATTATAGGGTATAAATATTTCAATAACATTTTATGCATTTATTTATGTTTCTGTTTCTACATAGTTTTTAACTTGTTTACTTGAAAAAAATCATAATAGAACACAAATGAATTAAAAAATATATTTTCACCCATTTCCTCTAATTATTTCTGCAATATTACCAATTTCCATTTGTTTTAAGGGAATGTGAAATACCCCCAAACAATTACTGTAAAAGAATTAAAATAAATACAATAATACAAAATCTTTTTCTACACATTTGTTTGAAAAAGTCCTGCCCAATCCTGTCACTTGCACACAACGCATGGTTATATTTAAATGTACACAATACACGGCTTTAGGCAGATTTGTTTAGGGATAATATGCTTGAATCAGAAATGTTTTGTGTGTTTATCTGATACCTACTCAAGACACTTTAATGAGAACTACTAATGAGGGCTACAGAGTTTTATTCCTTTATTTTTTTGTTTTACTGAAAAAAGTACCATGGCGCAAAATGCCTATAAAATTTGAAATCAAGTTTTAACAAATTTCTAAGTTTTAAAACATTACATGAAATCACTAAATTGTATTACATTTAGCAATGAGCAATTTTAAACTTTCACAATTTCAAATGGTGTTGAGTTTTTGGCCAAATTCATCCACGCTTTTTATTTTCAGAATGCAGTATTCTGTGATATTCCAAGATGGGATTTTTACAATGAAAATTGAAAGTTTTGTTTGCCTGCAGGGGGAGCGTATTACCCTGATTCGCAGAGTAGATGAGAACTGGTATGAAGGCAAAATTTCTGGCACAAACCGGCAAGGAATTTTCCCAGTCACTTACATAGAAGTGCACAAGAGACCCCGAGTGAAAAACGGAGTGGACTACCCTGATCCACCCATAAGCCATTCCCCTCACCGGAGCGCAAATGCTTCTCCACAGGTAACAGACAAAATGTTTCGCTCGCCATCTTCTCCCCCCATCTCTCCTCTGTTGTCATCCTTCCAGATATTTAGCATTTTTTTTCAGTTGTTTTCATTATTTCACTGCATTTCCTTCTTCCTCTCTACTGTTTTTTCATGACATCAAACCTCACCCTCCAAAAAGCCCATTGGCAATCGTCTCACCACCTCCCCGCTGCCTCTCCCCCGCTCCCCCCGCCGTTCCATCTCCCCCGAGGTCCATGCCATCTCCAACGAGTGGATCTCTCTGACCGTGGGTGGTGTCAGCAGTAGCCCCCCAGCCGCCCCGACTCCACCCCTCCCCCCTCTGCCAACCAATTCCTACCGCTTGGGTGAATATCTTCCCCCTTCAATGTCAGCCAGCCCTGTGCCTCCCATCACTGGCAGCCCCTACTGTATCTCCCCCATGGCTTCTCCTTCTACATCTCCTTTACCCCCACCATATCCGCCACGACCTCGCTCAGCCACCCCCTTCCTAACCTTCACTCCACCTCAAGGCGAGGACTTTCTGCTTTCCCCACCTTCCCCTCGCCTGTCCCGAAGCCTGAGCCCCTGCGGGGGTGCTATGCTCGAAGGTTGGCTTGCAGGGGGCAACAAGCTGGAGCAGGAACTTCAGGAAGGGGACAGGACAGAAATAGACAATGCTTTCAGGAACAATAGCCCAGTGCAGGTATCTTCTGCATGGTGTGCTGTGCTCGTTCAGGGTGCCCATCATTTGGTGCAAAAGAGCACTGTTTCCACTAGCACAAGGTTCAGATCTAACTGCAGGATAAGGGATTTGTGTTGTTGTGGTTTGGTAAAGACTTATTAGGGGTGTGCTCCGTTTATAAAGCAGGGTTTAATTGGAACGAATGCATGCCCTCTAACATTTTTTGCATGTTTGACCTGTTGTCTGTTAGAAATCAATGAATGAACGACACTAATCTGCAGTGAATATTGCACAACACGGATTGATGGTAAATACTTCAAACAATATTTTTGTGCTTTCAGTTTAAAGGGACCTTCAAAGAGACCATTTTGTCTGAGCACGGATTACTCTGGTCCAATATACTTGAAATGGAACACGACCAAAGTCATGTTACAATATTAAATCAAGTTAGATCACATGTTTTGTGGCTTTGTTAAAGTTAGTAGTTTAGTTATTTTTTAAACAATATTTTTTGGGCTATTGTTTATATCATTCAATTAAATTGAAAAAACGAAAATAGCCCACACTTACAACTCCACTTTTGTATGGGGAGCTACATGACACTCCACCTAGAGAGAGTTTCTCATGTAGGTGTGCAACAGTCACAAGCTGGTCACCTCGTGTATAAATGTTGGGTGGATAATGCACAAAAACCTGAAGTACCGGTATGTCAGATTTCATGCTCACATTCAAATTTATTAACAGTGAAATCAATGTGCATTACTCCGCACAAGCATTATATCTAATGTCTGTTCATTTCTGTCTGCTTTTGTCCTCCCAAAACTGATAAAGTTTGTGCAGATGCAACATGTGAACATTACTACAATTAAAGCTGTAAGCCTCAGGCTCCATCGTCCCTCAGTGGCCAATCTTTTGCACAATGTAATAAGATCAGTCTTTTTAGGTGTTGTATTTTGCGAGATCTGTTAAATTTTTAAGACAAATTGCCACATTAAATCATGAAAACCACAAAATAAAATGTTATGGTGCCACCAGGTGGCACTACGAATGGTTATAAATACATTCTTGCACAAATGTCAAAATGGATGAGAAAACTACTGTACTTTATCGTTGCTGTATGACCACCTTGTGGAGCTTTACTGATAGTGTAGGTTGCTATAGCGTTGTGTTTCTTAACACACGTGACAAGTTTGATCTCAATCTGACAATCTGTTGCTGAGATATTAGTTAATCTCGTTTTCAAAAGAGTTCGAACCCGTCACGAATGCCTTCAATCGAATCCAAAATGTTAGGAAACAATGAAGAATTGGCTTCAGATAAACACCCAATGTCTATTTAGCTCTGTTATTGCAATTTATTATTTATCCAAAGGTCAGAAGTACGTTGACCAAGAAAAATATTTATTTAAATTAAAAAAAAAAATTCTGGTCATCACAATAAATATTTTGCAGATACTTTTACTTCATACTTGTGTATTTTTATACATAACATAACTTTCAGTTCCAAATTGGCTTGATACTTTCATACTTTTACTTGAGTTTTTACTTTTTTCAGTACTTTTCCTTAAGTACCAGTAATTTATACAACACTGCTAAAGAGTGCCCCTACAGTGTGGGTGTAGAATGCAATTGGCTCTTTACGCAAGCGAATAATAGTTAAGATATAGAAAAACTCACATTTTTTAACCATACTAATTAGTTAAAGAAAGTTAGAGAAAATAGTTAGAGAAAGATGACTCAACCATCTTCTTTTTTCTACAGCCGTTGAGAAATAATGTGGAATATTACGGGCGAACTTCAAGAAGTCCTGTCATGCTGTTCGACATCCAGGACAACAACATGAACGCCAATTCTTTCACGGTAAATCTTTCAAATTATTTTTACAGCACACTGCTTCATTGCTGTTTGAATGAACTAACTTTGAAATGTAATTACTGGATTATGAGAGACTAAAAATATAGTTGACAGAAGTTCCGAATTTTTGTCAAATTGGTTGATTGGAAGTAGCTGCAGACATGGAGCAGACCATTAGGCATAATTACATTTGTTACATTAATGATTTTTAGTACATAATTATTGGCACCCCTGACTAAGATGTGTTAAAAAACTTAAAATAAATGCAGTTTTTTTGCAGAAGCATATTGTCACACTGAAAATTGTAGAAAAATATAACGTAGGTTTTATTTTGGGGGAAATAAAAATCCCTGAGGGCGGCACAGTGGATAGCACTGTGGCCTTCCAGTTAGAAGGTTGTCGGCTCGAGGCTTGCCGGTGAACTTCCTGGAAGTAGTTTGCATGTTCTCCCTGTGCTTGCATGGGTTTCCTCTGGGTACTCTGGTTTCCCCCACAATCCTAAAAACATGCGGTTAAATTAATTGAATAATCTAAATTCCCTTTAGGTGTGAATGTGTGAGTAAATGCAACCTGTCAGGCCCAGAGTGTACCCCCGCCTTTCGGCTGATGGGCGCTGGAGATCCGCTGTAGACCCCAAAAAGGGAATAAGCTGGTTGGAAAATGAATAAATAAATAAAAAAATCCCTGACTATCAAATACATGACAACAAACTTTTCTCAGTCACAATCATAAACCCATTTGTTTGCTAAGCCATACTGGGGCTTCAACTGGGACTGTGTTCTTTGGTCAGATGAAACCAAGATAGAGCTTTTTGGCAACAAACACTATAAGTGGGTGTGGCGGAACACAAAAGATGAGTATGCAGAAAAGCACATCATGCCCACTGTGAAGTATGGGGAATGCTGTGGGGCTGTTTCTTTTCCAGAGGCCCTTGTTAGTGTGCAAGGCATCATGAATGCTTTGACATACCAGTACATTTTAATAAAAAATCTGGTGACCTGTACCTGAAAACAGAAGATGGGTCGTCACTAGGTCTTTGAGCAAGATAATGACCCAAAACACGTGGTCGAATCTACACAGAAATGGTTCACCACACACAGAATCAAGCTCCTCCCATGGCCATCACAGTCCCCAGACCTCAATCCCACTGACCTGTGGAGTGAGCTGAAGAGAAGAGTGTGGAGGAGTGGAGTCATGTTACTGGATGATTTAGAGACGAAGTTCCATCTTTTTGTGTTCTATAATCTTGTGAAACATTATAGGAGAAGATTTGCTGCTGTTTTTTGACGAAGTATTAAACATCAGAGGTGCTAATAATTGTGGCACCCAGGATTTGATGTGAAAGAATTATTTATTATTTAATGTGGGATTTGTTTCCCACTGACTAAATGCACTTGAGTTAAAGGTTGTAATGTTCTCATCGTGTTATTTAGAACAAAACTGAATCTTTTAGATG
This sequence comes from Danionella cerebrum, assembly GCA_007224835.1. Lineage (NCBI taxonomy): Eukaryota > Metazoa > Chordata > Actinopteri > Cypriniformes > Danionidae > Danionella > Danionella cerebrum. The sequence goes on along the minus strand of SRMA01025840.1, from coordinate 481,495 downwards.
CTAAAGAACACAATTAACCTCTTAAGCCCGAGAGTCCCCTGTACCTGGGACTTGCCCCCTTGTGTATTACATTTTCGCTCATAGCTCACTAACCCTGAGAATAACCCACACATATTAAATACTGTTGTGTTCAGCGGAAACTCCTCTAAAAACGTATCTAACTCAATTTCATATCCGTTAACCACAGCTTGAACCCCATGCAAATAAACAAAAACATGTTCGGAGTATAATTCATGACCAAGTTTTTGTTTATGTGCGATATGTATCCACAATATAAACGGAAACACCAAAACCATGGCATCAAATGAAAGCTAACAACCAGCTGAATCCAGTGATATGCAACTCTTTTACATGGCACAAAGTATTTCAGAGCAGGGAGCAAAAGTTCCCAGAAAAAAAACACCAGCAAAAACAAAGCAAGCATGTAAATCTTGTCTTATCTTTGCCGTTTTTTCAACAAAAGTTATTTCCATAGCGATAAAAGTCCGTTTGTTGTTATGTCTGGTCGATAGCTTTGCTGAAACTCCATTTAGTTTTTTTCTGTTGCTCTGTGCTCTCATAACATGACCAAATATGGAAACACTCCCCGTGCGTAAAAGCTGTCCTCTCCACGCTCCGTGTCCTGTGATTCGTCAGGGATCCTGTCCATCTCAAAAGGGTGGATTTGAATCATTGGATTCTACAGATTCAAAGCTTTCCAACAAGGTATAGAGCTCTCGGATTGGACAGACGGTCGAGGGGTGGGCACATGGGGAAGTTTCAAGATTGGAAGCAGTATGAATAGGAGCTTACGCATGGCTCACGGAGACAGCGTAAAGGGGCTTCCACCCCCCTTTTACAGTGTTTCATTAGGAGTTTTTTTTGCTGAAATCATGTCCCGTAAGCAAGAAAAGAAGACCATGAACGTAGCAGAAGCTTTGGACAAGATTTTTTCCATATTTCAATTATTGTGCCAAACTGTGCCAACATGGATTACGCCTGAACTTTGTTCAATCAAAACCTGTACAGAATATTAGTTTCTTGAAGTATGGACTTGCTACAGATGTCCTTGACATGTAGTGGTTACAATTGATTGTGTTTATTTGCTTCGTTACAAGAAAAATAAGGGGATATTAGAGGAAACATGTAGTTTTTTTTTGGTGGAGTTCATTTTTTGGCCAATTCAACATCAATTACTCTTACCCAGTGTTCTTGACTGTCAAATTAACTCATCCACACCACTCCCCAAGAACCTATCTTCATTTTGATACCAAGATTTGCAGTTTAGACCTTGTAAAAGCTGAGAAATGTCTTATAAAGTGAAGGTATAGGATTTTCGGAGAATAGGCCTCAGGGCTTAAGAACAAGGGGTGTCAATAATTATGTAGGGAACTGTAAATGTGAGAATGTTTTATACAAATGTAAGATGCACAAACACATCCAGTGGGAGAATGACAAAAGTTAGGGTCAGGATCACCTCAGTTTCAATCCCAATTTCCTATCTCCTGTAACATTTAATCCTAAAACTCACTCATAAAGGATGTAATGCATGAGAACCCTGCAAGTGTGTCTTATATGACTGTGGCTTTTGTTTCACTCCTTCCACATGCACTCACTGTTGTCTCACTCTTTCATGCTTTTCCTCTGGACACTACCATCTCATCCGGCTTTCCTGGTATTAATGGACATTCCCCTCCTTTCTGTCTTCTCTAACTGCACCAACCCTTCCTCAAACTCAATGTTTCCATCTGAATGACTGACCCCACTTCCTGCTTTGATGAAACCTCTTGTGCGACCCACCAATAGGAGGCAGTGTGTAATGAGATCATGAATATTGCAGAGACCTCAGTGAGGTACTGCAGCAATTTGTCACGCCCTATAGACTCCGGCCATCGACTCCTGGCCCCTCGCAGTAAACACTCTCTAATCATTTCCCAGCAACCCCTGTCCCAGAGCAGCAGTCCTGAGCCTGGACGCATGAGCTGTGGCGTGTAAGTATGAAACCTCTTTGGCTTTTTGTTTGTGATTTACAATGACATTAATCATGAATGCACATGGTTCTCATTTGAACTCTAATAATGTTTACTTCCAGCCAGCCATCTTTTCTTTTCCCACTTAGTCCAGGTTAGGGTTCTATTGGCCAGATTTGGACAAAAAGGGTCACATTCATTACATTTAGAGGCGTTGGATTGTGGGAGGAGACAGCCAAAGGAAACCTACAGAAGCAGGAAAAGAACATTGAACAGTTCCTGTTTAGCCTGAAGCTGACCTAATGCTAACAGAGAGGCTGCAGCGCTTATCACTGAACCTCAGATCAAAATATGATTTCGTCGATAATATTTAAATTTAGGAAATATTTTGTCGTGCCATGAGAGGCAGAGAAGTGGATGGATGGAAGTCAACCTTATAAGAGTTAAAGTGTTTATCTTGGTTGATGTGGTTCATTTGTGTTTTTATGAAAAGTTTGCCACATACTAATGGTAAGTATGTTTATTGTAAAAAAACACCCATTTAACTCCTTAAATGAGTCAAAATTACTCATTTTGAAGTTTGGCCTTTAACTGATCTTTTAGCTAAAGTTGACCCCTCCCCTCCCATGATTCAGAAGTTGTCAGCAAGTTTTGGGAATAAACAAGACCTGTGTACGGAGCCCCTAAAGGGTCATGGTGGTAGGAGATAAAAATGGCGGTAGGAGAAAAAAAAAGGTGGTAGGAAAAAAAAACTATTAGGGGTGGAAAAAAATAAGGCTGGCCGAAAAAACTACAGAGCCTACGGAGCCCCTAAAGGTTCATTTCTCCTACCACCATGACCCTTTAGGGGCTCCGTACTATTTTGGACTGTGAAAGCTGTTGAAATAGAATTTCAACAAAACCCATTTTATTTGCAAAACACTTAATTATATTTCTTTTAAAAATAAAACATGAATTATCCTACTGAATATACAGTCTAACGCAACTAAAATATAATTATCTAAAGTTTGTACAATGCTGTACACTCGTGAATTATTCAAATAAACCCTGCGGTAAGCATCTTGCATTTGGCGATTACGTTCTTTAAAACAACACTATTTTTTTGTGTACAGCACATATGCACACTTCCGGTATCTTGAACGCAAAAAAAGTACCGGTAAATATTTTTCGCCCATCTTTATTTTTTTTCAACCCCAATAGTTTTTTTTTTCCTACAATCGTTTTTTTTCTCCTACCGCCATGACCCTTTAGGGGCTCCGTAGGCTCCGTAGTTTTTTCGCCAAGCCTCATTTTTTTCTCACTCTGATTGTTTTTTTTTCTTACCAACATGACACTTTAGGGGCTCCGTACCTGTTGGGAGAAAACAACAAAAGCAGATTTAAACACCTCAGATGACAGCATAGCAACACCCTCTGGAGTAAAATATGTTCTGCAAGCTCAATTCTTTAGACATGCAGTATAGAAATCGTCGTATTTCGGTGTAGTTTAGTGGACTAAAATCAAATTTGCAGTTTATGTCCAAAACAATTTAAAAGCTTGACTTTGCAAGTTGACACTTTAAAGGCTGCTGTGCGCACATAGTTTAGTTGCAATTTAACATCCCACATACCCTAAGATAAGAGCGATTTTGGAGATAAACAGACACTTCCTCTAGGAAAAGTACAATGCTGGGAATTGTACCAAATTTTCCATTCATTCATTTTCCATCCCGCTTATTTCCTTTTGGGGTGGCGGGGGTACACCCTGGACAGGTCTCCAGTTCGTCACAAGGCAACCCGTACACACACTCACGCATTCCTAAGGCGAATTTAGATTATTCAATTAACCTAACTGCGTGATTTTGGGCGATTGTGGGGGAAACCGGAGTACCCGGAGGAAACCCACACAAGCACAGAGAGAACATGCAAACTCCTTTTTTTGCAAATTTGCCAACTTCCTTTGGAAAGTCACTAGCATGCCTCGACCCGACAACGCCCAAACTCTCCAAATAAATACAAATTTAGAAAGTCACTCCAATTTACTTTTTTTAGGTCTTGGTCCCTTACATAAGTGTTCCAAACTTATAAAATGTCTTATAAAATAGCAGTGTAAAACTGCAGAAACTGGTATATTCTGTGTTGCCACTAGGTGGTGCTATAAATTACACTTTTAATTGCTATCTTGATATGTTTCGAAATGTACTCTTAAATTTGAAGACTATCATACATTGCAATACTGAGTTATTTACCACTTTCTGTTTTTGGCCAAATTTTGACTTTTGATGGCCACCAGTCCACAAATAGTTTAAAAAGCTTCTCAATTTATTTAACATTACATTTGCCTTAAGACAAGACTGATGGAGTCTGGAGGTGAACAGAAACAATCTCTAGTAGCAGTTGGTTAAAGTACTACACAGGCAAAAAATCATTTTTAGAGTTTTTTGCAAATTTGCCAACTTCCTTTGGAAACGCAATTGAACAACTGAACATTTCTAAAACTGTTAAACACTACTTTTTATCTATCCTTACCTCTGCTCTAACTGTACACTTGGTTAGTGTAGTTTCCCATGCTTGAATGTCTCTCTGTGTGTTGTTTTCTCCTCTAGATTCCAGGCTCTCTACAACTATGTGCCTCAGAATGACGATGAGCTGGAGCTGCAGGAAGGAGACCTCGTCAGCGTCATGGAGAAATGTGATGATGGTTGGTTTGTGGGTAAGTGTCATTTATTTCAAAAGCCAGCTACATAATAAAGACACACAAGTACAGAGTTGTGTACTGTAACAAGGAAAACAATATAGAAAATAATTAATATTTAGCTACTAATCTTCAAAATTTGCCAAATCTAACTTTTTTACATTGAAGAGATGGTTTTATTAGTTCTTGTTTTATCATTGAAACCATAGCTTGGTATTTCCAGTACCATCATGTGCTCGTCATGCTTTCTTCTAAGATAAATAATAAAAAAGTCAAATTATTTTAGGTACTGAAAGTGAAGTTTAAGTATTAAAGCAATTTAAGTTAAAAACATTATTACATAAATTACATTGAACACATTACTGAATGGTTTCTGCCAATTCTGAATTCACGGCTGGAGAAATTTACTCGAGCACATCTCAGTAGCAGAGTTTAGTGGTTCCTCGCCAAGATTTAAGCTTCCCACACAGCTGTTTCTGTTTCAGTCCATGAATGCGTGGTTTTGACCTATGTTTTACATTGATGATCATTAGCACCTGTTTGGTATAACTGCTTGTTCATATACCTGAATAGAATCCTACAAAATCCCTGGCGATGTGCAACTCTACCCATAAGATATGTTAGAAATAGAGTTATATTGATTTCATTTAGATGTTTCTTCTGTTTGCTCACTTTGAATTAAGAAAATGTAAAAAAATAAATGATCATTGTTTCAATTTCTCAAAGCTTCCTTTGAACTCCCTGCACGCACCGGTGTTTTGCCAGACACAGCAACTATTTTGAATTAAGTAGGAATGACGAAAGTCACCTATTGTATATTTTCAATTTCAAATATAATATGTAGCTTTCAAAAACTATAAAAAACTATAGTTTGTGTTTTAAACAAACATTACAAAAGTTATAAACCTCTAAACGTGGTAAAACAATAGGGCTGTTTGATTTAGGAATGAAAGGAAAGGAAAATCTCAATGTTTTACTAAACCAATAAATACTGATGACAGCTATTGTTTAATTTTGATATCAACAATAATGTGTAAGTTTCAAAAAGGTTATTAGGTTGATATTTGGTGTTTTAATCGAACATTAGAAGAGTTATGATGCATCATTTGCAAGGTAACTTGAAAAAAATGCACAATCCTCTTTCAGTTTTATTTTACAGACCCGAAATCGGTGGCACATTGCCATGTAGTGGTGAAAAGAAGGGATAACCCTTGGACGTCCTGTGATATGGCTTTTGTTTTTCAAAGTTCTGGCACTAAAAGTGCTTGGAACAGTGAAAAAGGTTTCGGACAGACTGTTTTTGATTCAATTTTCACATTGTTTTGACCTTGTCTTTGCTTTTCGGGGGAATTTATGAATTTTAATTTTAACTCACCACTTTTGTTTTTTGTTATAAAACACAAAAACTGTTCTTAATTCTTAGATTTTTGCACTATTAAAATATAAAATAAAATTGGAATTCGGGTTTGTTATGGAATTATTGTATAATGTAATGAAAAAATATTTGTCAAAAAAATAAGCATTGCCACAAAAAACTGTTTAAAGGATATTTTAATAGAGAAATCTGTACAGTACTGAAAAAACACTCAAAACTCCACAGTCTTATAATGGTTAAGGCATATTTCACCATATATTTTCCAAGTATATGTGCTTCTATAGTCTAACAGACTCACCTGGAAATAAAATGATTGATTATGTTATTGGAAATAGCATAACCTTTTCAGAATTAATAATGTAATCTGAATACATAAGCTATGACTAAACCCCAAAATAGCTCACAGTTGTTTTATTCTTATTTGGTTTTTCTGTGCAGGTACATCAAAGCGGACAAAACAGTTTGGCACTTTCCCAGGAAATTATGTGAAAGCTGTTAATTTGTGACAAGATACACATAAAGATTAAATGGTTGATACGAAGCAATTCTAGCACTGTGCTTAAGCAGCCTGATCTGTCTGGGACGCTCTGCCTGTCGACATCAAATGAAGACTTTCCTCCTCTCCTTAAGTTGCTCTGTCCCTGAAGAATGCCCAGGTATGTGATCAGTAAGGTGTGCGGCATGTCAGCAAGAAACATGCTGGTCAACTCTACCACCCTGACAGCATCACCGAAGGATTTAGCCGAAGAATGAAGAATTTTACTCTCTTTATTGTTTATTCAAAATGCTCAGCTTCAGATAAAAGCCATTACTATAAATTATTGGACTGGGAAAAGGTGTTTTAAGTTTACAGCAAATTGTACGGAAGTACAAATCATCACGTAACCGACATTACTGAATAAATGAATGTCCACAGTTTATTTTTATATGAATGTTCAAGTATATGATTCAGTATATTGAGAGCACAAGGAAATGTTTGTGTTGAAGGTTACAGTTCCGAGAAGCCGTGAACGAATCAAACAGGTTGAGGTCAATCATTTTTGCTGTTTATATTATTTTCAGACAGCATTAGGGGTTTGCACATCTAAGCTAAGTCGTAAATTAATGTAAATTAGTATTAGTAATAAATAAAATGAAACTTCACAGCACTTAATGTACTCTCAGATTTTATGTACACACTTATTTTTGGTAACACTTCACAAAAAGGAATGCTGGTAACTTTTTAAAAATAATTTAAATGTGAATTCAATATATAATGTGTGTGTCAACAAAGATGGAAGATTGGTGGTTGCTGGTGGAGTTTGTATTCTCTCCACAGAGCAATAAGCTGTTCAGGTGAATTGAAGGCTCTAAATCCCCCTGTGGAGGACTAATGATCCCTAAGGGTGCACTACGCTTTCTCACAGTGTGAGCTGAGGGTCACTCGCACAATGCTGTTACTCTCACGACGGTATTAGCTCCTAATTTAAAAATTAATTGAACTTTTTTTTTTTTAGAATAAGCTCTTGATAGTAGATATTACAGATGTTTAATTACACCCTGGAACAGCTCATCTCCTTTTAACACAATTGATTTTTGCATTCTGTGCAGCTAGTTTCCTCTTTGTCTTTGTTTGACTGTTAACTTTTGCAAGAGTGAAGCCAGAGCTGTGTGTAAAGCACTACTAGGGAATGCCCGACATCTACAACAGATGTGGATTTGTACTTCGAATGTAAACAAGGAAATTAAAAAAAAATAATAAATGGATTGATCAATTTAGTTCCAGTGATTAGCCACGAATTAAACTTATGAGCAAAACTGGAATATCTCATAAAAATATTCGCCAATATTCGGCAAATATCAAAATACAATAATTCTTTTTTCATACATAATAACTTTATTGCATCTAAGAACATCTAGATGAAACTCGTAGACAATATACGCAGTCATGTGTTCTTGTTTTTGGAGGCAGAAGACAGGTTTTCGGGAAAACAGCCAGCTTAGACAGTTCTGGGAGGTTATGATCCCGAACCATTTTGACGACAGACTTTGGTTAAGGAATTGTAGAATTACCAAAACAACATTTCAGATATTAATCAAGGAAATCTGTTTGTTGGTTAGTCCATTAGTGTTGCTCATTGCCATTGCATTTTGATTTATTAAGTAAATGCGTTTCCATCAAAGTTTATTCACATTTTTCTTATCGGATACAAATTTTATCCAATTCTTAATGCAAATTTTCAACATGTATCAATATTTTTTATGCAATATTCCAAAATGTGCATAGAAATAGGTGGATGTAAACACAGTTACGGATGCAATAACATTTTAAAATATCAATAACTTTATAATGCTTTATAATACCCAAACACATTATAATGCTAGTAGTTGGCTAAAAAGGTGTTTGGTAACAGTATCTCTTCAGTAAGTTACCCTCAACAGATTGCCCCTCAGGTCATTGTCCTTTTAGTGCTTGTCTTTTTGTTGTTGTTCAGTACACTGTTTGCAGCCACAAAACTGGTTTATCATTCTGCAATGTAAAATGAGTTGCCTAGCCTAGCAACAATCATTGGTCAGACACATTTCAATCACGAAAATTCAACCTAGGAGCAAAAAAGATAATTTACACCTTTTTGGACAACAAAATTATGTGATTGATGTAGAAAGGAACCCTAACAAGTATTGCTTCGAATTGTTTTGTGATAAAACATACGTTATAATCCGGCCTAATGTCTAAATGCCTTAAGGCTTAATATAACTTAAACTTAAAACTAAAAGTACAAAAACACCCCCTCAGAGCTTTTAAGAAAGCAATATACATTGAAAAACATGAGACCGGGGTGTAAACATGTTTTTAGCTGTACATTTTAACATGGCTGTCAATGGGGACCTGCTTATTTTCATAGTTATAGTCTAGTGGTGAGTTGGTGAACTGCAGCATCCTTCACTTCCTATTATGCACCTTGTGGGAAAGCAGTGGTTCCCGCTTAGGGGTTAATGGCTAATGATAGAACAGGGACATTATTGGGCCTGCCTTGTTTTAGATGCAAACCCCTGCAGTGAAATATTACATAGATGACCTATCATTTTGGTAATTTTGGTTTTGTAGCTTTATCAAAGCAAGTAATACCTCTAGAAGTAATGTTTGTCCTCTTTGACCTGAACCTTATTGTAAAGTGTTACAAAAAATATTTTTGGAACAGAACTCAGTGAAGTGTGGTTTGGGCGCTGTTACACGGGAGATGAAGGGCTACAACTTACCTCTGTAAGCAAATTCATTAACATTTTGGCCTTAAACCATTATATTTATTTGTGTGGATTTTTATTTTCCAATCATTTGAGTTGTTTAATGTAATCTGAAGCAAGCTAAATAGCTTTATTAGCATGACCTTGGCACAGATGCTTTGTGTGTGACTCAATGATCTATAGGTTGCTGTACCTCATGTTCAAAGTGCCATTTACGGGATGCTACACAAGCTTTGTGTTCATACAAATAGAGAGTCTCCCTTTGCTTAGCTTTTGGTTTGTCATTGAATGTAGTTCCCATTAACTTTTGTTTTTTGCTTCTGCAAATTTGAAAACACGTTGGGGATTCTAGTGAAGAAAACAAGTTTTTTTTAATCTCCCCTTTAGTTTTCTAAGCTCCATTCCAATTAATGCCAGCGTACATGCTGCTACAAACCAGCTCACTACAAACATTTGGTTCAAAACAACAATTTAGTTACAGTTGTGCCCATAAGTTTACATACCCTGGGAAATTTTCAGAAAAAGGTTTCTGAGCTCCTGATAGACCCTTGCCTCTTTCATCCAGCGATCCGCTGACATTTCTGAAACGATAGGGAAAGCAAATAGCCGTCAATGGGTCTACGTGAAAATAATTGACCTGTACAAAACAGGAAAGGGATATTTAAAGATTGAGGGAACTGGGAATTCCGATCAGCAGTGTTCAACAACTGAACAAACATTTCTGCTACGACTGCCAGAAAATTCTCTGCTACAAGTAGCACTCTATTTCTCTGGCTCTCTGTTTCAAGGAGCATAATAGCGGAAAAATGGGTTGCATGGTCCAGTTGCCAGAAGAAAGCCATTACTGCCAAAATGCCACCCAAGTAGCATTACACTTACACTACACTTCTATGAACAAAGTTGGAGCGCTGAGACTAAAATTGATCTTTTTGGCCACAACCATAAATGCTAATTTTGAAGAGCAATTAACATGAATGGAACACCATCCCCTCTGTGAAACATGGAGGCGGGTCTCTGATGTTCTGGGAATGGGTAAGCTCCATAGGTGCAGGAAACTTGATATGAAAATTGATAGGAAGTTGAAAGCTGCATGTTATCAAAGAATACTGAAGGAAAATGTGCATCATCAGCCCAGAAGGTGCACATGGGATCATTGCGTTGCACCAGAACAAATTGTTATCATTGGTGACACCAGAAAAAAGTGAAGGTTCTAGAGTGTCCATCTCAGTCTCCTGACCTCAATATCACTAAACCACTTTGAGGAGAACTCAAATGTGCAGTTCTTGCAACACAGCCCAAGATTTTACAAGAATTAGAGGCTTTTTGCCAAGAAAAATGAGCTGCTTTACCAACAACGGACCTCATCAACAAATATCCCAAGAGACTTCAGGCTTTCATGGACGTTACAAAATATTAAGAGCTAGGGTGTGTAAATGTTTCAAAATCAGAGTCATTTGGAAAGTTTCTGTTGTCATTATGATTTAAAAAAAGTAACCAACCTCTAACTATGAGTTTGAAAAAACGTTTTTGTGTCATCATTCATATTTTCTGAACAAAGAAGAACAAATCAAACAGTGTGTAAACTTATGAGCACAACACTATATTGTAGGGATAAAAAAAGACCTAAAACTAGAAATCATCCTTATTTACACAAGCAACAAATGAAAGCAATCACTGTTTTGATGTGAAGATTTCAGAATGCTAATCAACTCTCCGTCCAGTTAAACACAATAACAAGAAGGCCTTGCACCAGTATAAGTATAACTGAAATCATTTTCATTTTGTTACACAGTTCTTGAAGCGAAAACCTTCATGACGTTTAATCACATTGCCGATCTGGAATAGATGTGATCTGTATTCAGTAACTTGATAATGCGTTTTTGGGGCTTTTTGAAACATTTTAAGATAGCATAGCTTATCTGATTGTAGTGCTCTGAGAAACTAACTTTGATGTGAACCAAGATGAAATTCACAGTTTTCCTATAACGTCAGAGTTGTAAATATGTAAAGTACAAATGAATGAAAGTGACGGCAACCTCATACATATGACCGTTTGGTATAAGTGACGGAAATTAGGAAAGCACAGGGGTGTCTCATGAGACTGAAATGAGTGATTCTGACACTGTGTAAGGATTTAAATGCCTTTCTGTATCATTGCTTTATTGAAATGTGCCTCGATTTATTATTATTTTTTTTGTTTTATTCGCATTGTGGTGAAAATGTTACTTTTTAAGCATGTTTAAAAAGTACTGTTTTAACCCATGTTTTTGCAGAACACTATTGAAGAGAGTACACATTGTGATCTGAATGCAGAGGCGAATTAAGCTTTTTTTTCGTTTATTTGCAGTGCTGATACGATTTTCATGAATTAAAAACACTATTTACTGCTGTGATTGCCTCATTATGCAATAGCTTATTTAATAAACATATTGTAACTTTGACTGATCCTTTTTTTTTTTCTCGTGGCATACATTACCATTGGTGTCTGCATTTTATGATGTATTATTAATATAATATACTTTTGCACTGTAATAAGTTGTTGAAAAGCAGACCGCAATACCACTCTGATCTGTTAGGTGGCAGCAGCACTCAAGATTAATGAACCAATTCTAGTGAGACGAAGAAGTGTCTGGTCCATAAAAACCAGCTTAAAGTTAGCTACTAAACTCTTCATTGTATGTTTTATTACATTTTACATTTGCCTAAACCAGCAGCTACATTCATACACTCACATGCCACTTTATTGTGTACAACTCTACAATTGTTAATGTTAATGTCTAATCAGCCAATCAAATGGCAGTAACTCAATGTATTTAAGCAAGTAGACATGATAAAGATGTATGGGGGAACAAAGGTGATTTATGGAACTTTGAATGTGGCATAGTTGGTGGTGCTCGACAGGCTGGTCTGAGTGTTTCAGCAATTGCTGATTAACTGGGAGTTTCACAAACAACCATCTTTAGAGTTTACACAAAATGGTAAAATGTCCAGTGAGTGGAAATTCTGTGGGCATAAGATCTGAGAAGAATGGCCAGACTGATCAAAGCTGATGTGAAAGCAAAATGTGACAGTAACACAAATGTTACTCAAACCTTTTGGATGGGCTACAGCAGCTGAAGACCACATAGGCTGCCACTCCTGGTATTGTCCAAAACCGGACCATGGATCATTGGAAAAATGTTGCTTAGTTTGATGAGTCTCGATTTCTGCTTCCATATTTGGACACATGCAAGCATGGATCCATCAGGCGAGTGGTGGTGGTATAAGGAGGTAGGGAATATTTTCTTGGCACACTTTTGGCCTATTAGTACCAATTGAGCTTTGTGTCAATGCCACGGTCGACCAGAGTTTTGTTGCTGTCTACATCCATCCCATTGTTACCACAGTGTACCCAGCTTCTGACGGCTACTTCCAGCAAGATAATGCGCCATGTCATGAGGCGTGAAAAAATTCAGACTGGTTTCTTGAACATAATGAGTTCTCAAGTACTGAGTACTCGAATGGCCTTCATAGTCACCAGATCTCAAACTAATACGGCACCTCTGGGAAATGGTGGAAACTTGTTCTTCACATTGTTGTGGAATAAAACATCCTTCTAAAACTGAAGACTCGAGAGGCAGGATTGTAAGGAACAGAAAACACGTCACCTCACGAGTCACAGTGATGCACTAGCACGTCATAATTTTAGCAGAACTGGCTAACATTATTTATTCATGGTTGATATTAAGATTAATTGCAATGATTTACATTTTCTATCACAACATCATCGACAAATCTGCTGCAATGACATGATGCTTTCTTGTCACAAGGGACCAAACTCTCTGAGGAATGTTTCCAGTACCTTGTTGAATCCATGCCATGAAGGCAGTTCGGAACCCAGTACTAACAAGGTGTACCTAATAAAGTGACCGGTGAGTGTACATCAACTTTAAGTTGTTTGGTTTATTTATAATTAGTGCTTTATATGAAAATATTTATGAAATTCTATGAAAAGAAAGATTATCATGTCCAGAAAAATGCACAGAAGAGAATGACCAGATAAAGGGCAAAGAAATAAGGGTTGAGCAGAACAATCCAATAATTTACTCTTTGTCATGAAAATTATGATGTTTGGGGTTTATTCAGAAAGTAAACTATTTTTACCCCATTCTGTACAGTATAGATTTAAATGATAAAAAAAATATCACAAAAATAATTTGTTTATAAGTAGACAGGCAGACAGACAGGGCTGATCACCTGATGCACTGATCCTAGAATAGTCCGTTATTTTAATTTTTTTAATTATTTGTTTAACTTGAGAATAATAATTTGTTACAAAACGCCGTAATTTGCTAGTTTTTGTAAAAAAAAAAAAAAAAAAAAGGTGTGCTATCGTAGTTTTGTGTGTAAATAAAAGTTCATTTTAATCGCTTAGTTCCATCATGGCTGACGCCTCACACGAAAGAAGAGAGAGTTAAGGCGAAAAAGGTAAGCTAGCACGCGGTGTGTTCAGTTCGTAGCTTTAACGTAGGTCAAAACTAAATAAAGTTAAAAGCCAGGGTTACATGATATATTGTATAATTAGCTTGCAATAATTATCTGTTTTTTTTTATTTATTTTGTGTTGGCAACGCGTGGAAGACGCAACTGCGCCATATAACCCTTCCACGGGCAAATGTGATGAGGTGTTTTTGTTTGATGCAAACCGACTTAACTGTGGATTTCTCATCTTATAACAGCAGAAATATATCGCAAACGTGCTGTTCACTTTTGTATTTTAAGTTTTGATCCACACCACTGAGGGGCAGCACAAGCAAGGGAATGCGATACAATGCTCAGAAGACAGTTTCACAAACACAGTTTCACATAGGTGCATTTCTTAAGCAGAATATATATATGTATGTATGTATGTATGCATGTATGTATGTATGTATATATATATGTATGTGTATATGTATGTATATATATGTATATGTATGTGTATGTATATATATATGTGTATGTATATATATGTATATGTATATATATATGTATATGTATATATATGTATATATATATGTATATATATATATATACATATACATACACACATGCACACAAACATATACTTCTTTTACTTAATTTAAAGCACTTTTTTTAATCTGTCTGATTGGTTTTACTTGTGTTTTCCTCTAGGGGGACTTGATCTGATCTGTACAGCACTTTCGTCAACTTTATTTTTTTAAATGTTCTTAACAAATAAAGTTACAGTAGATAACCAACATTTTTCCAACTCCTGTGGACATAATCTGCTTCATATTATCACAAATATGATTATTTTGTTTTTGCCCCTTGCAGAAACAAGAAACACATCGATGCTATCAAAAGTATTCATGGTCTGATTGATTTCTCAGAGACTTGTTTACATGACATATGGTGCATTGTGCTGTTATTGGTTTAAATGTCATTTTGTGAAAAACATGGACTGGCATTTATCATGGAATGGAAAAAGAAGGGATGTGGCAAGGGACATTTTCAAATGTGGCAAAAAAAAACATCAGATTTGGCTCTAACTCATTTTATTTTGTAACCAAACATCTCAAATTTATACATTTGGTGCTTTTTATCTCAGCTTTGATTTAGCGTTTCAAACATGGCTCAGAGAAACAGATCTGCTGCATCATCAGTTTGAAGATTCATTAATATTAAGTTCATACACTCTTTATGATAGTGAGGCCAAAATAAATGCAAATAAAGATGGTTATTTGCTGTGTGTGCACGTATGCGTGTGCGTGTGGGTGTGTGTGTGTGTGTGTGTGTGTGTGTGTGGAGGTTACCTGGATCTAAACAGAATCCCCAATTAATCATCCTCAAAAGCAATCAGAGCTTGAAACAGCCAGCTGAGCACATCTCACACACATGCGCATCCGCATACACACACACACACTGTTCAAGGATACTAAACTAAAGAACACTGAAAGAACTCAATGAAAATGCACATCATCCATGACAATCAATTATTTACAATGCTTTTAATTCTTTTTTAATGGCATTCCTGGTTTAGGCAGGATGGCTGGCACACCTTTCTGGTGTTAATTGTATCCACTCCAGAGAACACATCTCGATTTACCTAAGCAAAACAAAAGCATGCATGTCTGGTAGATTAGAATACATGGGTGCATTCCTCCAAGAGATAGTGGAGAGTGGAAGGAAAGTTTCCCTTTATTAGCTGTGAACGCCTGCAGGAGCGAGTGCTAACAGTTTATCTATTTTCACTCGTGTTCCCCTTAAAACAGATTATTGTGCAAAATATGGCAAAAACCCCCCGAGTTCGTCCCATTGAAAATATTATTTTGCCAATAAAAGATAAAAGGAGTTTTTTGGTTCAGACTTTCCTGAGAGGAGTGTATGTTGCCATGTGAAGAAGGATTGGTGACCTGTCTAGGCTGTACCCCACTTTTCACCCAAAGTGTGCTGGAAACAGCACCAGCAGAACCCTGGAACCCTGTGAGCCTGAAAAGGAAGAAGCGGGTCCAGAAAATAAACGAATGATTAGTTCCAATTTACCTTTTTCAACCATAAAATGTAAAAGTTTCTAGGAATAAAGTCCTAAAAACAGGATGCAAACAGGAACTGTGATTTCCTTTAGAAACAAGGCCATAGTGATAAACTATACACCAATCGGGGTCTTATTCCCAGACTTTCCTATTTTTAACACTTTAAATTATTTTAAAACGAATCATTTAAATGTATCATACCGTCCCATATATCTTCATAAGATATCTTTCATATATCTTTATCTACATCTTACAAATATTGCCCTTTTTGATACGCTCTACTATGGGAAACATTCTTCAGGTGATGCAGTCTCACCTGGCTGTTGCTGTGGTAACAGGTTCTTGATTGATGCCTGTTGCAGAGCCCTGAGGCAGTTAAGTGTGTGTTTCCATAGCAATGATGGATATCAAGGAAACATTTCCAATTCAGCTCTGTTGGTGAAGAGGCTATTGTGTTGCTTTAATGTTGTTTCCTTTAAATTCAGTAATCCCAGAAAAATGCAAGCCGACACTGCAAAGAAAACTCTATTTAAACCAACATAAATGTGTGAGCGCATGTGTGCACTTGTGTTTCATAAATTATTTAGTTTGAATTATTTTCGTCTTGCTTTTTGTAACAAGAAGCAAATGCAAGAGTAGCAGGCACTGTGTAAAAATGTTTTTAAACTCAACATTTCAGAACAGGCAACGTAATGCAACAAAGTTTTGATTTGGATGTCACTTCCAGTCCAAAATTAGTTTAGTTTTCCTCAGTCCAGACAAACAAGAACTTTAATTGTTCATTAGTTGCTTAAGCTTTAAAGTGCCATGCTTAAACTTACTTTGTAAAACTTTTATTTAAAATTATTTAACTTCATTGTAGTTTAAATTAACCCTTAGAAGTGAATTTGCCAATCACAGCAACTGTTTTGAATTAAGTAGGAATGGCACAACCCACCTATTGTTAAATTTTAATCACGAACATAATGTGTAGATTTCAAAAAGGCTATCAATTTAGATTTTTTGGGACATTTGTTTTAAACGGACATTATGAACAGTTTGCAAGTTATTTCAAGTTAAAATGTGAGTAAATGTGCAACCGCCTTTTCGTTTCATTTTAAAATCTAGTGGAGAAAAGAAGGAGAAACGTACATTACCTGTGATATGGCTTGTGTTTTTTGAAAGTTCTGGCACAAAAAAAGGTTTAGGGGAGGTTTATCTGGTTTATTTATACACTTTTCACATTGTTTAAACATTTTTGACCAAATGTAGTACTTTTTTTTACAATTGCATCAAATTGTATTTTTTGTACAATTTCAGGTCTTTTGTGGAATTATTGTGTAATGTAATAAAAAACCTTTGAACTTTTTAATAAGCAGAAAAATGCACCCATTAATTTTTTTTTTCAATTTAAATTTTACCTGCATAATCAATGAATTGTAATGTGGTGGTTGCCAATAATCAGGGTTGCCAGCTAGCACTCATCAAGGCTCAGGCTTTTAAGCAACAGCGGAGATGATGAGCAGGAGAAAACTAGAAAAACTATTGAAAATATGAAATCAATTCATCAAATCAATCATTGCCACAAAAAAAAACAGTTTTAAGGGTAATTTATTTGAACAAATTGTCAGGTAGTAAAAAATGCTCAAAAAGGCACCATATTTATAGGTGTCAACATTTGTAATTAACAACATTAAAAAATTTATCCAACTATGAGCTTTTAAAAGGAGGCATTACTTTATAATTGCTCGATCATTTAACCCTTCCCCAATGTGCTTTTCAGAGCTCAATAACTTTTAGCCAGATTTCCAAAAATCAATAAAACAATAATGGTTTATGCATTTTTAACAGCCTTTCTTATAACACCAATATCCTGTAGAAATATATTCCCTGACAATGGAGAAGACATACAACCAAACACACAATCTGGTTTGTGCGGCTGCAGTTCTGTTCAGGACGAGCGACTGAAACGCACACACACTGTTCTATGCTGCTGTGAGTGATGGGTTTATTTGGAGTCTCTCTTTGGGGAACACTAGGAGTTTAACAGTGTTAAATCTGACAACTGAACTCACCAAGACAAATGAAACCAAGGACAGTTTTCTTAAATCAGATGACATCAAAGCATACAGAATAGAATAGAGTAGCTAAACTAGAATAATAAAAAATAAAAAGGAAACCTTTTATAATGATCAATTGTTTTTTTTTTTACATTTATATAAAAAAAATTTAAATGAAGATGCAAATGAAAGTATAAATTTGTCTGGATGCTTGCTTTGTTCAGGGTCCCTCCGCTCTCTTCTCTGTCAGGTCAGATTCTGACTGTCAGCATTTTTTTCAGCCTCTGACAGTCGATTAAGCTCAAGGTGAGAGAGAGAGACACACGTCACGCTTTAAAGCTTCAATCAATCTCAGCCTCATTGGACGAATGATGGGATAAAATAGGAAACGTGATTGGATGAAAACCGACCGGAGGGATTTTAGACTGAGCTTACTGGAGTCATCTTGCCAGCCAGGATCCATTTATGTTTTTGAATATACATTATACAGTTTTTATGTCTTATAATAAAAATCAAAAGTGTTGAGACAAAATAAAAATGTATATATCCTCCATTCATTCATTCATTCATTTATTCATTAATTCTCTAACCCGCTTTCGGGGTCACGGGGTCTGCCAGTGCACCACCGCACATTGGGCGAGAGGTGGGCTATACCCTGGACAGGTCGCCAGTCTATCGCAGGGCAACATTCACTCACACATTCACACCTAAGGGGAATTTAGATTATTCAATTAACCTAAACGCATGTTTTTGGGATTGCAAAATGAACTTCACCAGCTAGCTAACTTACAACCTTCTAACTTGAAGGTTGCTACCCACTATGCCACCGTGCCGCCCATAAATCCCCCAAAAAAGAGAAAATGTACAAAACAATGTTAAATTTGTACAATTCTGGTCCAGCCCCCGTGGTATTGTGTACGGTGGTTGTGCAGGGCGATGCGGGTTCAAATCCCTAACCCATTGTCATTTTGTAGCCTCCACACCTCTGTACCCACTTCTTGTCCTGTTTTTCAATGTTCCATTGCAATAAAGCCAAAAAAATGGCAAAAATAAATCTTAATAAAAAATAAAAAATAAAAAAAAAACATTTAGACTTGAATGAAAGAACCCCACGATAAACTGGGTTTAAATCGCATATACTATGCACCACAAGCATATTTTAATATAACAAACCTTTATATAAATGAATCCATTCATAAAATGAATCTCTCCGTTCAGCCAAACAATGTAATAAAACAGCTATAAACCCATCATTTATTTAGAATGTAGCAGCCTCATCTTTTACATTACATTCTTCCTTACACTGGTGCTACATGAGAGGAAAATGCTAATAAGCCAATGACATCATTAAGTGAGATCTATAGTATCTTATGCAGACATCATTGACAGCATTGAACCAGTGATGGATTGTGTTCAAATGCACCTCCGTGAAACTCCGGGGTTTAATTCTGATCCTTCAGGCTCTTCCTCAGAGACCCCGGTGAGACACACGCTTCCTTTCTTAATTCCTGAATCAGAGCATCGACCACATGGAAATCAATGAAGAACACAGCCGCAAACCCCACAGAGAGGAGAGAAAGAGGATAAATCCCTCAATAAAAGAGCCACACATTCAAATTTAAGTTGCCTGATGGGGAAGTGCAGCTATAAATGAATCGTGTGTTATTAATTCCCCTCCCCCGTGGTATCGTTCATTCTCAGAATGTGACTGCATTGATTTCCTCTGTTGCATTGGTGCTTATATCACCATATGACTCAAATGGTTCAACCATTGTTTCAGGAAACAGTAGCGAGGTATTTTGTGTCAGAATGCACTCTGAATCTATAAACAAATGCATCAGGAAACAGGAGCAAGTGGTTCATTCATGATTGTAGTCTTTTGTTGGTCAAGAAAGCAACTTTAAGACCCAAATGATAAAAATGTCACTTGGATTACATTGTCATGACTGAAAAATAAGATATCCATGTCACTTCCAGTGAAAAATGAGCAACTAAATCAGACCCACATTCCTGTGACTCACTGGTTTCATGTAATCATATAGTCCTTTTTAAAACTTTTTTTAAGCAGAAAAATGCATTCTTTCATTTTCGTTAGCCGCTTAATCAATGAATTTTGATGTGGTGCGGGGTATAATCAGGGTTGCCAGGTGGCACTCATGAAGGCTCTGGCTTTTAAGCAACGGCGGAGCTTATTCCCCTACAGTGCATAACCCAGAGCAGAGGAAAGCCGAGCGCACCTCCAGAAAGACGAGGACCAGATTGCGACCATAGGTGGGGTCACCTCGACGGAAATGGTGGAGTGGCTCAGCAGTGGCCTCAGAACCCCTGACCGGCTAAATGTCGGTGAGGTGGGCTACTGTGCTCATCTGACACTCCTGCACTACTGAGCAGACACTCCTGTTCGTGGTCAAATTACTTTACATTGTGGGTCTTTCCATTTTAATTAATAACGTTTGTTATTATATTATATTAATAACGTTTGTTATCTCGTATGTACATGTGTGAGATGTACCGTTGAGAGAAGATTTGAGTTTGAGTTTATTAAAGAAGAGTTCCAGTCATTGAGAGCATTTTGTTTTCTTCACGCGAGCAAGAGAGAGAGAGAGAGAGAGAGAGAGAGAGAGAGAGAGAGAGCGCTGTGCATCTGTGCACCTGACGTCAAACACATGGAAACAATTGTATGCTTGCTGTTCCTTTTGGAAATCCTTTTGATTTTTGTCAGCTTATGAAAATCCACATTACTCCATTAATGAAGGATCAAACTGTCCAAGATTGTGAAACTGTCCAAGTGAATGTTTAGAGGAAAAAAAAACCCTCACAGACTGGAGACGATGCAGATCGATCATCATCTTATCATCAGGCTCAAAAACATCGCAAATAAACATTAGCTGTGCCCTTTCACATCTTGAAATGTATTTTAGCGTGAGAGATCACTCAAATACGTTGAATGTGTGAGAAACGGCAGCTGATCTCTGTAGTTTCACTCGTGAGTATGGATGCGGAAGCCAAAGGCATTGTGGGAAATGTAGTTTCCTCGTTTTCGTTACGACCGCGCTATGGCAGAGATGGGCGATGACGTAAGCGTGCAGCGCCGGCTGTACAAATATGGCCGCGGCTTCGGCCTAGCTCCGGAGCTCCGGAGCTCTTACGCCTCTCATACGGCAGTGACCGGATTTCGCGGCGCTCTGCATTCGGTCTATAAGACGCACCAACTTTTCCCCCTCAGTTTTGGGGAAGAAAAAGTACGTCTTATGAGCCGAAAAATACGGTAATTCGTGAAATATAACTCGAGAAAGTTAACTTCAACTTATGGACAATGTTTTCTGCCATCCGTTCCACCTCCTCCGACACGACACGTGGCTTCATTTGCAAGGTAAGGTTTCACATTTGTGTACATATTACATATTTTGCATGTGTTTTATTCTGTTTATTGTCATGTATTACATTAACAATGTGTAGATTTAAGGATTGAAGAAACGTTATTTGATTTTTCTTTGGTTTTCCATTCTTTGTAAAACATACGAACTGTTCGACATACTAAGGTTACCCTGGAACACATTATATTTGTATCTCGGGGTACCACTGTGTACCACAAGTGTAATGTTTTTATGACAATAACTATTAACTAATAACTATTAACTAATAACTAATAACTATAACTGTTGCTATTTTTAGATCTGTGGTATACCATTACTGTATTGACACCCAAGCCTAACCTACACAAGCACCGTGAAAACATACAAACTCCACACCGGGAGGCCAACAGCTGGCCTCAAACCGGCAACCTACTTACTGAGAGGCAGGAGTGCTACCATCGTACCACCAGAAGAAAAAAGTATCCAAATTACCAAAATTAGTAGCTGGCCACATATGATGGATGGTCACTCACTCCATTCTCTACAGATCTTAACAACTCTTTAAGTTTCAGGTCTTTAATTTTCAATCCGATTGTTCAGTCTGTTGTAACCAGCATTTCCAGGGCCTGACTCTACACTCTCCCATTGGCACACAAAGGCAAAAGGGTCTTAAACTTTGATCATTCCATTAGTAACATAAAAAAATTACGTTTACTGCTGTTCGGAAATAAAGTCAAATGTAAGACACTGTTGTTTCACGCCGGGTGTTCTCCTCTATCTTGCACTGCGGAACAGCACATTTTACTGTATAAATGACATTTATTTGAGACACCTTGACTCTTTTATTACAGCCACATATAATGTTCCGCTTTAATTAAAATGGATTTAAAATATATATATATATTTTTTCTTCCCTTGTCCTGTCCTGCTCAAAAGCCATCACATGGGGGAGTACATGCCTTGCTGAGTTGGACAGTTTTGCTTTCTCCAGAGGAGTAAAACACCTGGTGTGGTGTTTTCTCCTCTGGATTGGAAATTTGAATGTATTTATTAAATATTTATGATTTA
The DNA here is from genome assembly GCA_007224835.1 of Danionella cerebrum. Taxonomy (NCBI): domain Eukaryota; kingdom Metazoa; phylum Chordata; class Actinopteri; order Cypriniformes; family Danionidae; genus Danionella; species Danionella cerebrum. The sequence continues at coordinate 459,296 of SRMA01025840.1, read as the reverse complement.
AAATATTTTTGATGCAGTGGTCAAAGTTTCAATGCCTTCTTCCATTGTATGTCAAGCACCAGACTCCACCAGCAATGTCATGACTTTATTGGATACTCTCTGTTCACCATTGCCTCTTCCTGTTTTGATGATGCACAAGTGGTTAGTAAGTCAAAGGCATCTTATAACTAAGAGAGACATACATATGCAGTGCCACGCATCCCATAAATTGGCAACTACCTGAACCCAGCAAAGTTACAAGGCTGCAAACTGATGACTCTTTCTCTCTCTGCCTCTGATAAGTCACTAATATAACTGACTTTGATGGTGTCCCTCTTCCTCTTCAACCTTTTCGAAATGTTCGGGCGCATTACTTAATGCATGTTAACACACAATGCATGCATATTGGCATCACCTTGAACCTCAAATGTTCTTCACATAAGCACATACACCCAATCTCAAACCTGACTACAAGATTCACAAGTTGACGAAACACAGAAAACCTCCTTTTCTCACACAAACACAGATGGCAGGTACCGTCATCAACACCCACAGCAGTAAATTGAGCTTCTGGCTGAGACGAGGTTGAATTAGTTCAGACTAGCTGCTGTTCTTGCAAATAAACCGCTACCCTAAACATGACAATAACTGCACAATTTGTATTATACACACACAATTGTGACCTGAAAAAAGTTCCCTCTTATTATTTTCAAATGAATGACACTACAGCACCTGATCACAATAGGTTCAACATATCTTTATAAAATAAAACATGAAATTGAGTATGAAAAAAAATAAAGCGGTCCTAATAAATCCTATAAATTAAATCCTATCTGTTCATTAAAATCAATAAAGGCTATGCAAATAAAAAATAGTATTTCCTAAAGAAATTATTTCCACATGTACTTTATGACTAAATATCTGAAGATTCTGCTTTCAGATTTGCATTTAACACACCTCTAAGGTGATGTAGATCTAGAATATTTTCACCGTCTGCAGCAAATTAAATGTGTTCAAACCTTCATGATTGAATCTGCTTTCACTTGATGTTCACTGGGTCACAGTTGGCAGAAAGACCAAACTACAGTGGTCCCCCGAGATATGAATGCTTCGAGTTACGAAGAAAATTCGAGATACGAACAATTACAAGTTGTTCTGCTGTATTTTCCGTTTGTTTGAATGACGTCGCGTAGTGCTTCCGGGTTCTTGCGTTCCTGTCTCCCAGTGCAAAAAGGGTCTGTTACGCTTCGAAACACTTCAACAACACAGCGAAACATTATTTATAGATTACTAATAATGTGCTATAACAAACGTTAAAATCAAGGCGTCGTAAAAGAAATAACGTTTATAACGTGAAAAGTGCTGTTCTAAAGTGCTATTTATTGAGTGCGTACAATCAGTTTCAACGGTACCTCAGATTCCTCTGTAGTCTGTAGCTTGAACATTACTTGAGGATATTGCTCTCGTGTTTGAGAAACCTTTTATAAGATCACTGAGCCTCTCTCATCGTCCTGATACGCAGACATTATGAAGCGTATAGTGGAACTAATTGGCAAAAAGATTTTGTGGAGAATGTGATAGACTTCGACTTGATCAATGACGGTGATGTGGGTGATCATACTTTTGCCATAATGACCACTTGAAGACTTGCCCTTGAGGAGACTTCACCAACCCAACCATTAACAAAATGATTTCATGAGACACCCATCATGAACAAAGTAGTTTATATCCTTTATATTTTTCATGATTTACTCTAATCCAATTTCAGTTCAAAATGTTACAGGCAAAATTGACAAAACAGAAGTGTGTACTGTGCAACAAAAGAGAACCTAGATGGTATTGCTTAGGGAGTATCTGTGAGAAAGCTCTACATGCTGCCCTTTCGGGTTCATGGGTGTCCATTTCTCACATCGGGCGATAGGCGGGTGAGACAGGTCGCCAGTACATTGCAGGACAACACATTCACTCACACATTCACACCTAACCTAAGTGCATGTTTTGGGGATTGTGGGGGAAACCGGAGTACCTGGAGGAAACCCACACAAGCACGGAGAAAACATGCAAACTCCTTCCAGGAAGGTCACCAGCAAGCCTCGAACTGGCAACCTTCTAACTGCAAGGCCACCCACAGTGCTACTCACTGCAACACCGTGCACCCCCCTGCAACATTATTCATTAATTTTCCAACCCACTTATTCTCTTTATAGAATAACACCTAACACCTTGGACAGGTCGCCAGTCCATTGCAGGCAACATTATTATAATAAATAAAACTAAAAAGCTAAAGTTTGCACACAAACTTTGATGTTGGCTTGATTTCCTGAGATATATATATATATATATATATATATATTAATCAGTTGCTGGGGTAAACAATTCCTGTGCCCTTGGTTGCTAAGGCAAAATGTTTTGTTGCTATGGAGGACTCAGTAACACAATATTAAATTTGTCCGTCAATATCCATAAACGACCAATCATGTTTCCTAGGCTGAGGAACATATGCCACATTGGTTGCTAAGGTAAACACAGTTTGGTTGCTAGGGTGCCATCATAAACCCCAATTTTTTTCTTTTGTTTTTTTTTCCTTGAAGCTACTTTCAGTAACTTTTCCCATGTATTTTCAATGCCCATTATAACTCAATGGTAAATGTTTAACCCATTCTTGGACATCGGGCTCAAATAAATTCGCACAGTGATTGGTATTTTCTTGCGCAGACTGATAACTTACACAAGTGTGGATTTGTCAGAAGAAAAAGAAGAATACCAATATATCGGCTTGGACAAGCCAACACAATTAAACTCCAAAAGCAAAGTATGTTAATTACCAAAATGGCACACAATGCTGTTTTCCCTTTCCTTTCTTTTGTTGTCTACACCAATTATTCCTGAGGCTCTATTGATTTTATTAACTTAGAAATCAAAGGGTTTTTAAAAGTAAGCTGAGCAGGATTTTTTCAACTGAATCCAGATAAATGTTTTTGCTAGGATAACAGTTCAGTTCAACATGTTGAAATTTCTAATGCCATTGAAAAAAGCATGTTTTATGCACTTATATTAATTAATAATTGCACTTTTCCCAATTATCTTTTGTCTTTGCCACAATGCAGCACAAAAAAACCTTTTAGACCAACACACAAATGCCTTGTGTGTGTGTATAAATCTGGAGTGAAAGGGAGTCAGTCTCAGAATCCATGCTAACCTTGATCTAAATTCATCTTATCAAGTTCTTCCCAAACCAACCCAAATGCCTTTGTGCACAATTCACAGAAGCCTCTCTGTCTATTCAGATGCATGGCTGCAATGCAGAGGCATTATTTCAAGCAGATAAAGACTCTTCCTTCAACCGTATCTGTCAGGAAGAGCAATGAGAGGGATTTCCAGCCTCCAGCATCAGTTTGGATTTTTCAAGGTCCTAGGGGAAGTGAAAATAAAACAACATAGACATTTTTTCTCAGAACAGTAGAGTGAGGGAGTCATTGTCATGTAACAGTGAGTTAAAAACAAGACATTGGCCAGCTTCAATGAGATAATCTCATATGGACACAGTTAGGATAAGCACCACACAAAACCTTTGCAACAGTTGCTGAAAGTTTTCACATGGACTAGTACTAGAAAAAAATTGATGCGGTGTTAACATTTTATATGACGATATTATGGATTGTACATAAGATCCAGCAAGGCAAGGCTTTAGTGATCTGATGAGATAGAAAAAAAATCAGCATGCACGACTGAATGGACACAAATCAAAAGAAAACAATGGTTAGGCCAAATCCGAAAAAAAAACAGTGCATTTCCATGTAATTAAGAGGTTTCCTCATTACTAGAAAGTTGCTTCCGTAAGTTTTGTCATACATAGAGACATAGAACATAACATACAAGTAAGTGAAACTTGGATGAGGTAAAATAGAACGATAAAATAAAGCCATGGAATCTGAAACTAAATAAAGTACAAATAAAAATCCAGCAGCCAGCAGAAATTAAATTTTAATTTAAACATTTTGCTGATAAAAAAAATAAAATATTTGGTCAAAGTTAGTTAATTATGTTACTCTTGTCTTATGCACACACAAACAAAATTTTATTTCAAGGACAAATTAAGATTGTATATAAGGCAGTGGGAGAAAGTCTTCACATGGAAAGAGTCAGCTATAACAAAGCTCCGGCCTCAGTGTGGCCCGGCTGAGAATTAAACACCTGGCTATAAATCTCCCTCATTACAGCAAAAACCGACTCCCTCGGGGGCGGATAGAGACCCACAAATTAACTTCAGATGCAGAGAAAATGTCCGGCAGAAAAATCACATCTGATAGAATGAGAAAAAAGAACAAAAGATGCATGAAGAGAGAAAAAGTGAACCCTGCTGTAAACCTTTTACAAACAGCTCAAGCAACAGAACCAAATCTTTTTTTTTTTATTATGTGTATAACATTTCTTTTCTTTTTCTTTTCTTTCAAAATTTGTGAAATATCTTTATAAATTACATTAAGAATTCTTAAAAAAAAATAATTTTTACAATGCTACTGCGTTTGTTTTATCCCAACAGTGAGGTTTGAAAAGATAGTTAAACTTACAACAAAGAATGACTAATAGCGTTGGCAACATTCGGTATTTTTTTTAGCTGGAAAAAAACTCTAGTGGCTTATCAGTGTGATTGGGATGTAATGTCTTCAAGTGGTGTCTTAATTTATTCGGCTTCATGCTGTCCACTGCCAGCATTTTTAGACACAGAAAACACACCAGTCTTTCCTCCTCGTCTCCCACTGTAATCACAGTAAAGCCAAGCGAAATATATGCTTCGTCATATTTCCTTGTCTTAGCTTCCGGGTGACTTTCTTTTGTCTCGTTACCTTTCTTTTCATCCCTGTTAAAAATTTCCTCATGTTGTCTTCAGGTTCGTTTACTCACTTCGTAAAACCTACACCATAGAGCTAATACTCCCTGCACACAAGTGATGCACGGGTTGTTTCTTAACCCGCTGACCCTGCAGGGTGGGGTGGGTTGGGTAAAGAAACTGTTTCTTTATTTGTGGAGTGGGTCATTAAATACTAAATCAAATAAAAAAATCCATGTTTGTTGTGTTCAAATATATGATTGCGAAGACGTTGCTGAGAGAGACGAGGTTCTTCTGAGACGGCGAGGACATTCTTTCGCAAATACTCGCCTTACCTGTCTTCGCAGAGCTGTCAATAGTGATTCTCTGCATCCCAGAAATAGATTAAACCCTGGTAAAATGGATGCCATTCTTTTTTGCACAGTGTAAAATCACGACTGTGTGATAAATGATTAAAAAAAAAAATGTTTAGCCTAGATTACTAATGCTGCTTTGTAAATATTTAAAACGTGTATCATAATCTTGTTATTAATATGAGCTGAAATATCATTCAATCATATGTTGTTAACAGGCCGATGTCTCCAAGCACTTTCAGGCTGAAATAAAGTCTATTTTCAATGCATTACTATGATGAGTGTGTCTATTTAATGGTGGGTGCAGTGCAGTGCGGTGCGGCGCATGTTGTAAATAATTTCATAAAAGCGTGGCCTGCGGGTTGGAAAAATACCTGCGCACGCTCTGACAATTAGAGCGCCATCTACTGTAGTACAAAAAAAGCTTGCTCCCCAGGGTCACACACTGCGTCTAGTTTAATTGATTTTAAGGTCTTTTTCATACCAGCAATGACGCAAACTAATAATATGAAATTGTTATAAAACACAACAAAAATGTGCATGAATAGATTCCTCATCCAAACAACGACTTGTTTGACAAATTGGATTTTGTGAATAAACGGAAAGAGTTTTCACCCCGCAAAGATAAATTATTAATAATGCCACTTTAGCTTTCATTGCTTTTCAAGCTTTTTGCATGTTTAAGAACAAAAGAAATGCCACTATAATGTAGAAATCTCATTCTAATGATTGCAAGACTTGTAGCAAGCTACTGAACCAAGAGTGAAAAACAAGAGTGTGTCTGCTATTGCCTTACGTTTACGGTGGCTGCAGTTGCCTTGCATCAATTTCCATTTTCTTCTGATTCATGGTCAGACTCCCGCAGAAAACATTGCTCCTTGAGCTGAGCTTTTGAATATTCAGTCACCACATCTGCTGAACCAAGCCATTTTTAAATTGGCCTTAAAAAGGCTCATAAATGTTATTTTCTTTAAATCTCAAATGATTTTTTTTAGATGCCCATTTTTAAAGCAGTTCATGACCCCTTGAACATTCACTGTATTATTTTGCTTTTCATTAAACAGATAATAACTCAGTCATTGTGTTTAACCATCCTTCAATCCATTGAAAGCTTACAAACACGAATCCATTTCCACTGCTCTTCTTTATAGCTAATAAAAATGCTCTTAAACATGATCTGCTCTATTCATAACGTTATTTAATTCTCCATTGCCAGCGAGTTCCTCTCAAAGGTATCATGAATATTTGATACATCACCCAGCTCTATAGGTCACTGTAATGGCAGATCACACATTGTAATTCAGCCCCGTGACCCAATAGATATTGATTCTTGCGTTTGCTTGATTTAATTTGAGAGCATTTGGGGTCAAAGTTCATCTGTAATCAATCAAGCCTCAGAGGAGCTGCAGAGGAAGCAGGGGCGAAAAATTAAGTGCAAGGGGTTTATCAGTGAGGTGAGACGAGACAGACGTGTGCAAGGCGAGTGAGCTGATCCTATTAAGATCCTGAGAAGAATTATCAGTGTTCTGGTGGATAATCGGGGGTATCCTTCCCAAAAACAATCGCATTACTACACAGGAATTGGATAATTACATTAAAAAAAAAGGTTTTATTTTTGTCCAGGTGGACCCATACGTATTTATTAAAAAGATTTTGTTGATTTAAAATCTAGAATATAAGTGCCTACATTACTGTAGAGCTGTTAGGAAATACATTATCATTCAATTTATTTTTGGCAAGCACATTTATTTTTACCTTATTTTCTAGTTTGGCTTCAGTTGAGCACATATCCCAGATCAAGCCGTGATAAGTCTCTGTTGTTGGTTAAATAAAAGGCTGTGGGCTCACATCGAGCTTCTGTGAACTCAAGATTTCATCGAGCAACATGATTTCATTAAGAGGAAAGGAATAAATGGCAATACTCAGGTTGATACTGAGAAGTGCATTTACCAAAAGCGCGCGCCTCTTTTAAGTGAACCCTAGAATTACGCGCACAGCCAGGCCATTGTTTCATGGACTTAATGAGAAAACTCTGGTTTTGGTTTGGTGAAGTGCTGGAGGCTAATATTGTGCTTCTTCATGCACAATAAAGCAACACAGTAAAATTAATGTAGGAAATAAGTTCTTAAAAAAGGTCATGAAGAGTGAAACCAAAAAGATCCTTTGACATTATGAAAGTTTAAGGACCTAAAAAGTTTTCAATCATTCATTTTCCTTCCTGCTTCATCCCCTTTGGTGTCACAGGCGTCTGCTGGTACCCATCTATAGCTCACAACGGGCGGGAGGCAAGTGTACACCCTGGACAGGTCACCAGTCCATCGCAGGAAAAAATTTTCATTGTTAAATCCGCATCCCCTTTGGTTTCCAGAGATAAACCATTCAAGTAAAGGTCTTTACAGCCTCTGTGCTTCTTCAACTCGAACGTTTTTTGCAAAACAAAAATATTTTTTCAAACAATTACTTACTTCCTTTTGTGCGGCATGTGTGACCAATCACAGTACAGCTTGTTGCTATATATTCAGAAACTTTTAGCATGACGGATTTAGTTGCTTTGTATGCAGCCGGTGGAAACACAATGACAGAGTTGTAGAAAAAAAAGGTAAGGATTACGCATTTCTTAAGTCAACACTTTAAGTTCATGTTTAAATCCAGGCTGAAAACTCTTTTCCAATAGTCCAAACAATTATTTAATCTCTACATTCCATTATTTTAATCTATGTCTTTATTTTCAGTTTTTAATCAGTATGCTATTAAAGGACTTGTTTTAATTAAATGTACTTTCTCTTTATTTTTTGTTTCCAATGTAAAGCACTTTGTGTACGAAATGTGCTATACAAATAAACTTGCCTTGCCTACTTGCTCATTAGCTGATGGACACTTGTTCAGCCAGTTAGCATCATACAAAATATAACTTAAAAACAGTTTCTAAAGCTATATTTCCAGTTTAGTTTAAGTTAAATTAATTTCTGTTTGTTTACATTTGTGAATTATTTACACATGTTCTCCATTGACACAAAACAAATTAATCCACAGTTCCTTTTTTCATAACCCATAGCCCATCCTTTCAGTCTCTTGGTTACTGGTCTAAAGCCAAAAGCTGGAAAAAGGCCCAGAGCCGTATATGGGATTTCTTTGAATGCGACACAGATGGAAAAAAAAAGAATGCTAAAACTGAGTATCTTGCACGGAAAGCCATTTTAACATTAGATATTCTTTCCATACTAGCAGCCCCATTTTGACTGTTAATAATTCCAAATATTGATATCGAAAGCTGTAATCTGACAGTCTACAGAAAAAAATAACATTGTGTCATTTAAAAATAACAACAGTTTTATGTAAAACACCCAACTATTTTAGAATTGTACCCACTAGTATTATTATTACAAGCCATAATATTCCTATTTTGTCATTAACAATATAACCATTGGAGGTTTAAATAAATACAAAATAAAGTTTTTATTCTACAAAACCACAGCGATTAAGCTGTTGTGGCTAATTTGAGAACATTTCAGAGTGAACACAATTGCCTCACCGGCAGAAAAACGACAGTAGGTTCAACCCCATCATTCTCTCATCCACTGAACTTAGTGCGTAAAAGCTTATGACATAGCTACAGCAGCTGCTAACTTTGAGTTAACAATCGGGAGCTTCAGAACATTCTTAGATTACTAGATTAGGAAAACAGAGTTCTGCATACAGATAAAATATGTGTGATTTCACTGCTGGCGATTGCACTTTCAAAACAAAAGCAGCCATTTACTTGACCAGTGGGGCATGGACGAGAACATGAGCGTGTGTCATGACCCAATGTCTGGTGCTATGTTATGCGATTAAATCACAAGATAAGTGCCCTACGTCGGAGGAAGGAGGTGGCAATATCTGTTAGTAAATGTAAAACTAAAATACTAAATGTATGATAATTTTCCATGAAAATAATATATTTGTAATTAAAAATGTCTGATTGATTTAATAATATCATTTGTATATGAATAATATTGTAATATCTTTGGCAATACAATGTGCATTTAGATTGCAAAAAGTGACAGATTTTGCATGAGGACATCACTTACGCAGTCTAGACTAACACCACACAGACATGACAGACAGAGATGCCATAATCTCCAGTCAGATGACCAGTATGGATCTGTTTATTATGATCACACTGTGCTGTGTTGTGTTGTCTATCACTGCAACAATTCAAGACCTTTATTAAAAGTCGGGGGTGTATTTTTTAATGTTATTGCAATTTGGTTTCCGCAAAGGGACCCTTGAAAGTGAACATTTTTTTTTTCCATTCAACTAGCACAAACCATGGCTTTGGTATTTTTAATCGGTTTCATCTATTTTTCACAAATAATGTGTGATTTTTTCTCTCAAAAAATTACTCTCCCTACAACACAAATAGGTTTATGATCAATGAGAATAAAAATGTCTATTCAGTAAAATAACTCTCTAACAATTGTTAACTAAATTTGAATTTAAAGAGTTGCCATACATTTAAAGATTACTATTCAAGTTGGTCCATATAGGGTTTGGACAGTAAAACTGAAACACTGCAGTACAGAGAGAAATCAGAGTGGTCCAGACTGGTGAGAGACAGATTTGAAGATTAAGCAGAAAATCTCTCATGACCAATTATAAAATCTTTCTGAACCCCTTTTAGAGTGTTGTGGAGATGCAAGTAGGAGAGTTCACTTACAAATTTGAACTAACCGATGCACTATTGATCACAACAAAACCACATTTTTTTTTTGTCATTTAAAACTATGCGTCGAATGCTTTGGTTCTATCCCTGGAGCAATCGAATCATCAGTAAATCCATCTCAATCAAATTTTTCTGATGGGATTTTTTTGTCTTCTTCGCTGGATGTAAACAAATAAAAGTCCATCCCATGTGTTTTACGTCTTTCCATTCTCAAGGTGTGGTTTGACAGCTTTCCACTATCTTCAAATAAGGTGGATCCAATTTTCTACAAAATTATAATGTAATTTTTTTACAACAAAATAAACAAAAGGAAAATTCAAAGTTATGCATCAAAGTCCTAACAGATGTAGTGTGGATTTCACTGAATTCCCTCATTTTTAAACATCAATCATCAATTAAAGTTAACTTACACTAAAGATAAAGATGAGTAAATTAGCAGCACCAACACCCACACACAAACATCTGGTCATTACAATCAGGCACACCATCTGTCTCTGACTCGTGTGGTAAAAAAAAAAACATCAAACCATAAGAGATAAAAAATCTATCCCTCTGTTTTTCTGAAATCTGTTTTCTACCTTGTACACGCAAGCCTCAACATGAAAGAATTTTGTAAATGTAAGAACCAGAAAGAGACACTCAAGGCATTCAGAGGCATTCATCTATCCATCAATAGTGATGAGTGTTCCAGTTCCTGAAGTTGAAAATCCTACCTCCAGCATGATGCTGCAACCTCCATGCTTAACTGTAGGGGTGGTCTTAGTGGTATTTAGTGGAGTTCCATCTTTGCATCACCAGACCATTTAAAAATCTTCCATGTGCCTTTTACTACAGTGTGACATCTATCTGGCCACTTTGGACCAAGTTGTGGGAAGGTTTTCCTCTCTCCAAAGAGGAACACAATGGGTTTATGGGTTTTCTTTTTTAAAAACACAGGAACATTTTTGAAAAAGACAATCAGAAAATGTTCAATCAGTGCATTACCCAAAGTTGAGAAAAATGTATACATTTCAAAAAAGGCTATAATACAAAAAAGGTGAACAAAAACTGACGAACACACAACAAAATGACCATTGGTTTTCTGAAATAAGACCTTTTAATTCAAATTATTCAGTTGGATGGACTGCAAAGTCTAGGAAATGTCCTGTGTGATCCTGAACATCTTCCATTTAGGCAGGTTAAAGGTCTTTTTCTGTTTCTTTTTCCCCATTATGTGCCTTGACAACATGCTGTTTTGGGGATCTATAGAAAAATCAGTTTTTTTTTCCATTCTATATTTGTGCTCTGACATGTTAACCTTGGAAGCTTATCTTTTTCAAAGGATTGTGCCTTTCCAAAAAATGTAATACCAACTGAATTTACCACAAGTGGACTCAACTTAAACTGTGAAGCAAATATATTCTAAGCAGTGACAACAGGATGCACCTGTGTTCAATTTTGAGCTTAATGCAAAGGACGCAATTCATTGATTTTTTTTTATTTTTATGATTTTATTAATGCATAATTTAATATTGTTAATATAGATTTTACTTATATATTTACATCCATAACTACCACAAAACATATACTGTTCATTCACAGAAGAATGTAAAAGCAAAGATAAATATTTATGTGGACACATAAATAAATTGTTCTTGTTTGTTTTTGTTTTTTTGTAAACCATCAGAAGGCCAGTTTCTCAACCAGATTCAGCAGGCAATACTGTTCGTAAATTGCCACTGTCCTGCAGGGTTAGGTTCCAACATTGCCTCAAAACGAACAAGAGCTCCAAACAAGACAAAGGGATGTTAATTTGTTCGATCGGGTCTGTCTCATGAAGGGTGAACCTAAACCGTGCAACTGTTACTGCCTCATCCTCTTTTTCCTGTTTAAAGGCTAGAAGAGGGAAGCAAAGTCATTCATTTGACACTCAAAGCCTATTCATTTGTTCTCAGAGACTCCTGAAAATGCCAGGACTCCAAAAAAACTCTTCAAATAAATCAAATAAATTATCTGAATATTACACGATTAGAGGCATGCACATAATCAGTTCACTAGACTGATGGCTTAACCATTAGAAGGTTGCTTTAGTAAATTGCCTTTAGAATGTTTTTTTTTTTGTGGCAATGCTTGAAACTTTTAGTAAAACCCCAGCTTCTTTTATTTATTTTTTTACATTATTTTTTCATTACATTACAAAGTAATTCTACAACAAACCTGAAATTGTACAAAAAATATAATTCAGAGTACTAAATTGTCATTTTTACTGCAAAAAAACAACAAAAATTCATAAAGCAAAGACAAGGTCAAAACAATGGAAAATTTTATCTTTTCTAAACCTCAAACACTGTTCCAAGCAGCTTTTGTGCCAAAACTTTGAAAAACACAAGCTATACACCAGGGCACTTGTACTTCCAAGGGTTACCCTTTCTTTTCCCAACTTGAATTACCTTGCAAATTATTTGTCATAGTTATTGCCTTCAATACGACATTCACAGCCAAAGAAGAGCACTTCATGTTCCACACTTAGGATTCTTGACACGATATACATTTCACCAGCTTCAAAAAATGAAGTGGTCCCACTGGATTCAGGTTGTCTAGACAAGCGGCAAAAATGTCAACCAAATTTCCTTCAACTGAATGATGAAAAAAATGTGGATGTAGACAACAAAAGTAGAAAAATTTGCCTATAAAGGTATGTGGACCCAGCATTGCCCTGGTCTAGCAGAGACAAAATCACAAGACATGGGCCATAAGTTGTTGGCTTTGCTGCCAGTTGTAGCCTTTGTGTAGAATGCAGACTTGGTTTAGTAATGCACTGCTATTCAATGTGGTACACTGTAAAATATGTAGGAAGATTTGGATAAAGGTTGCAAAAGATCATCCAAAAAACGAATATATCAAATATTAATTACGTGGTTGGCGAATTTTCATGTGGTTGGAAATGGTTTTACAAAATATCAGCTGTGGTGACAAAGTATTGACAAAGAAGAGCTAAAACACAATCTTTAATGAGCCACGAAATAAGCCCTGCACCATCAGAAGAATGCACCGAACTGATTTTCTGGTGACTGCGTCAGTTTACAATGATTCTCCTGCCCTTGCTCAGAGAAAGTGATTTCTATTAGTTTACTTTATTACGGTGACTTTTACAATAAGTTCATTAGGATGTTTTCTTGCACAGTGGATAGATTAGAAAAGATACCCTGTAAGCCCACCACAGAGGAAAGCCATGTAATATAATTCTTATTACAGATGAGGTGAGTGAAATGGAGCCCCAGGCACGTCTTGATAATAAAGCATTGCGGTAGAAGTACTTCAATCACTCCAGCGCGTCTCAATCAAAAAGATCAAAACGCCAACACAAAAAACCTATAGTTTATATACAGGTGAAAACTCGAATCGAACAGTCACAAGCTTTGTAAACATATCCTTATACAAGAGAAATGGAATAAGAACACGCGCAGAGGTTAATAAATCATAATAATAACCAGCGCGCGCGCACACACATCCTCCAAACGCACACCTTTGCATGAAACAGCTGTGCACCCGCAGAACACCGAGAAGCGCTTCTTAATGCAGCGTGAACTCACCTCGAAGCGGTTTGCTGATGGAGCTTCTGTTTTGCGCACAGTCCCCACAGGCACGCGCTCGCGTCTCCGGACACAATCAGTCTCTTTTATGCAATGAAAGCGTCATTGCGCGCGGGAATAACGTCTAAAATGTGCCTTTGCCGACGTGAGCTGCTTCAATCCCGTTCAGTTATGACAGATAAGCTCCAAAGGTGACAGTTCTGGGCTCCAAAATGTCCAGATATTCCGTGCGTTCAGTGGAAACGAATGAAAAGACTCCTTGTTTGGATCCCCATCATCAGTCCGAGTGCCACCTCGACGTAACGTGTCCCCATTTCGCAAGTTTAGGGTTTAAAAAATCAGACGCTGGACAATTCTAGAGGTGAACACCAAGCTTTATTAATCCAGGTGTGTATGACAGCATGCGCTCAAGCAGTGTACTGATGAAGTGCAGGTTCAACGCGCGTGACAGAGCGAGCTCCGCGCACACCGGGAGAAATGCGGCTTGATTGAGGGTTGCCAGGTATTTTTGGAAATGGGAAAAGGCGACGTTTTAATTGTTAATTCAGTGAATTGCTGGTTTAAAAACGGTTTAAAGCGCAATCCTTAAAGAAAATGCCCACACTTTGTGAATTGAAAGATTATTTAAAGGTAAAAAATGTTTGTGACGGTCATATATGTTTAAAATTATAAAATAAACGATCGTTCAGGTTTATTCTGTAAAAATAATTTGAGCTACTACCGTGGGATGGTTCAATTAAAAGTGTTACAATTAACAAGTTTACAGATTATGAAAGATATCATTAATTTGAAAGGGATACTGGTGTTAAATGAGCATAAGTTGAATGAATTAAATCGTGTTGCTCATGGCAAGTTTGACCCCCATAAAAAGAGAAACTACAAATATTATTTAGCAGAATGAACGGATTGAATGGTAAAAGCGAGTGGTATTGTATTGCACGTGGTTCTTTCCCATCCAAAAACAACTAAACCTTCAATTAAAACGTTAGAATCACCGAAGATAGCCAAAGCTGAATTTCAAACAATCTGGCAACATTGTGTGGAAGAGCAAGGGGAATCAAATTCATTGAAAGGCTAGAGCTCCCCCTATCAACCAAAAAAGGAACATCAATTCATTAACCATGGTTAAATTAAGACAAAAACCTCTCACTTTAATTCACATAGGCAAAAAAAAAAAACACAGAAAGCTGGCAGAATTTACTTTATCTGACAGCTTTCACCTGTGCAATGGGCTTTAACGCTAGCTGCCTGCAATCCTTATAATAGTCAGAGAAGATAATTCATAATTCTCCACGTTTGAGGTTTAAAAGGGTATTTGATAATCATTTTAACCAAATGTAATGTGGATTTCTATATATTCAAATAAAACTACGGCACGGTGGCGCAATGGGTAGCACTGTGGCATTCCAGTTAGAAGGTTTGAGGCTTGCCGGTGAGCATCCTGGAAGGATTTTGCATGTTCTCCCTGTACTTGCTTGGGTTTCTTCCAGTTTCCCCCACAATCACAAAAACATCCGGTTAGGTTAATTGAATAATCTAAATTCCCCTTAAGTTTGAATGTGTGAGTGAATGTTGCCCCGCTATGGACTGGCGACCTGTACAGGGTGTACCCCCGCCTCTCGCTCAATATGTGCTGGAGATAAGCACTGGCAGACCCCCGTGACTCCAAATTGGAAATAATAAACAGGTTGGAAAATGGATGGAAAACAACATGAGTTGTTTGGCTCCTTACATTGTTGATTCTCAACTGAAGGTATTGACACGCATGGAATAACATATAGTGAACAAAACATGTAAAACAACATGTTTCATATTGTAAATCCTCCCAAATAGCCACCCTTTACTACATACCACACTTTTGTCATTCTCCATAAATTATTCTCAGAAAGAACACAGTCTAGAGGTGTCTTTGATTGGATTGTCTTTTGGAAAAATAAAGGATGCTTCAACTTAATGTAAACTGATGAGTTAACGTGTCATTGCAGGATAGTAATTCAGTATACCTTCAAATATAGAATAAATACCCAACAGGAAACCAGCAAAGTACCCTCACACCATAATTCCTCCTCCATTCTTCACATACAATATGCTTGTAGAAACCCTTTGCTCACAAATTGGGACTAATCCAAGCAAAGAAAGACTTCCAATGATTGTTTCTTATCTTCTTCTTTAGCAATTATTTGAACAAAAAGGTAAGATTCATATTCAGTTTCCTGGGCATAGCTGACCAAGTTTCGACTACTAGAATACATTTGTGGCATTCTTGAGGTGCTGTTAACTTGAGATATCAGAGTCTGGTGAGATTCCATTTTAGCTAGTGTACTCTCAAAGAGTTAGCCAAAAGAATCAATCAAACATTTTCTTTTCCTGCTCCTTTTCTTTCTGGGTCTCAAGGTGCGACTTTGGACAAAATGCAGGGATGCACTCCCTGGTCGCCAGTCCACCACAAGATAATATACAAATTCCCTTCTATGAGAATTCAGTATCAAGGTCAACAGCTAGCCTCAAACCAGCCGCCTTCTCACTGTGCCAACACACCGCACAAGTGGAGTGGAGACAAATTCCATTTTCTAGACTGACTCAACTTAATTTTTTTAATAGACTAACTTCTTTCAGTCATAGTGGAATGTTGCTTCCCTTGTACAATAGGTTTGCCAGGTGTGTAGCAACCTGACTCATGTGCAACACAACTGATGTTCAAAATCCCATTAAAGTTCCTGACAAATACCTGTGACGAGATAGGACCTTCTGCAAACATCATCAAAGAAAATGGCACTGACTGAAACATTTCACACTTTGTCACTACACTCTTAAAAAAGGTTCTTCAGTGGTTCCGGGTTCTTTGCAGGCTTTTTCACTTTAAAGAATCCCTTAAGCTCTTTTTAGTTCTTCAACTGGTTCTTTACAGATTTGAAGGTGCTATATATCACTTTTTTGGTTCTAAAGAACCCCATAAGTTGGTTCTTCACTGGTTTTTGAGGTACTGCTGCAGCGCTTTGTTAGTGTAAAAAAACAGTTATGGCCTTTTTGTTGCTTGTGAATCTAAAGTATTGTGGTTTTTAATGGGCTATATCCAGATGCTGTATATATATTATATTATATTATATATATGGTTCTAATTAGCCCCGATGAAGTGTTAAAAGGTTCCCCTGTGATTAGGAGCCAAAGAACAAGATTTGATTCTATAAAGAACCTTTTTTAGAGAGTGTATATAACTGCCCTAAAATTCATATTATAGTAATTACTCATCAAATCATTATAATATTTGCTCTTTTTTCTACATTTAAATGCTTCTAAAACAGATATCTTCTGACCTATTATTCGATTCCAAGCAATCTCTTGCATTTATCAGACATTGTAAAAGTATATCCAGGATATTATGGAACTTTGACACTATCCATGATTGAAGGCATGGGAATGCGCATTTGAATAAAAAAAGACTTAGTTTAATGAACCAACGCAAGGGGCAAGAATGAAACATTTTTGGTCAGCTTTCCCTTTAAGCCTGTGAGTGCTCATTGGTGATTTATGGCTGAATGGAGAGCTCTCTGTGCTCTGAATGCAAAGGTTAAGGGCATAAACTGTTCTCTTATATCCACAAACACAAGCTCAGTGCCATTCTGAATACTAAAAATATATTTAGAAACATGATCAAGAAAAGCCAAATGCACCATATGGACAACCCATTGCAGGAATAGAAGAAAGAAAAAACTAAAGAAGTAGAAAATGAGGTCAGAGCATCAGACTGAGATGAATGCAGATGTGTCAAAGAATCACCCACAAAGGGTAAATGAAAAAAAAACAGCATTGAATGATGAAAAAACAGGATCATTGTTTTACATTATGACCCACTCTGTGACACATAAATGAATCAAAAAACACATACAAGGGTAAAACGATTCAGAAGATGTTACATTTGTGCAGGGAAAAGGTTATTTTATTACAGATAAACTCTAATCTAAACACTTTTATCTTCTTTTCAGAAGAGCAGGCTGCACAGTGCATGTGAGCACAGTAGCTCAACCTTGGATTCATTACATACCTGAAATTCTTTCTGATCAGGAAGTGTTTTTTTTTCTTCGATCTAGTGACTGTTGAAGCCCAAAGTAGAATGAATGAATCTTTTATTTTAGAGACTTTTGGTGCACAAAAAGTCAGCATCCAACCTGCAACCAGCTGAACCAGTTATGTGGACCATTCACTGGTTAAAAGATCTTCTATTTCACCTCAAATATCTAGTGTATATATCCACCTCTTAAGTGTATGGAGTATGTTTGAGCTTATTTCTCTTTGATGGGGTAGTTGTAAATGATTAATCACATGACATTTAGAGCTCATCTTATTGGCTCTGAGTTTCTTGAAGGGGGATTCGATTGTTGTGAGTGATTCATGGCTTTTCCCGAGTAATGACATGCCCCCTTTCCTTCTTGTCCTCTCACTCATTCATTCTTATTTCTATTTCACCACCTACTCTCTTCTATGCTGAATACTTATTCTTTCTTCAGGTACAAAATATCGAGTACATTTTTCTTTTGTGGTGCCTTTTCTTTAGGCACATGCCTAATTTTGATGTAAAAATTCTTGCACACTTCCATAAATCTTAGTTTCACTATTCAAATGTCTTTTTTCCAATTGTCTGCCATATGATAGACTTAACAGAAATGTTTTACCCAGACAACCAATAATTTATAAAGGTAAATCATGTTTGCATAACACTGTACATGCTTGTCTTGTGCTATGGCCAGGTTAACTTCATATTTTCTCAGACCAAAATCTATTTTGAATATTGATTGACTTAGATGCATAGATTTACCCAAATTCACAGACTCGGGAGTCAGAAAGGCCTATATAGATCTTGAAAAGCGAACTTCAAATCGGCTTTCTTGCCACATCAGAAGTGGAGTTTTAATCCTTTATAATCTAAATGCTTTGCAGGAATGAGTTTGTCTCTGGTAGAAAGAAGCAGGTTGCAATCTCAACACCTCTGTGGGTTGCAACACTCCTTTTCCCCACCACAGCTTCTTTAAATTTGAAACATCCTGATTATATCACAACCAGCGCCGCATGGCAACTTGTGCTGTATATCTAGCTAACATTGCCTGCCAGGCATGAATTCACAGTTTGCATCAGGATTAACGCAAGTTCCCAGCAGGGGCTTAATGAGAGATGTTTGCAGACCCATTTCCCAGCGTTGGCAGAAATCATTTGTATCACTCTGTAAGCCAAGTGACGCATGAAGATATCTGTGCTTTAAAATTTCACATCATTCATTCTTTGGAGTAAATGACATTCTCATGACCTGTCATAAAAAGCTGAGGAACCTTTACAAAACTTTAAGCACATTGCAAAAACTCTTTTGTGAATTTATATTGTTCATTATCTGACAGTCTGAATTATCTCAATGTTCTTTCATTGCTCAACCTACAAAAGCACCATTCAGAGGAAACTTTGAACACGTAAAAAACAAGAAAGTGACAGAGATGATTGACATGAAGGACTCAGAGGAGATTCAAGTACATTATTTGCCCCTGGAAAATCAGCTAATCTGGGGAAAACGAGTCTCCAGGCTGGAGTTCCACAGGGTTTCTGGCTCTGGTCTGAAGTTCTACAGAGTTTCTGGATCTGGAGTTCCACAGAGGTTCTGAATCTGGTCTTGAGTTCAATAGTTTCTGGCTCTGGTCTAGAGTTCCACTAAATTTTTACATCTGGACTGGAGTTCCACAGAGGTTATGGATCTGGTCTTGAGTTAAATAGAGTTTCTGGCTCTGGACTAGAGTTCACAGAGTTTCAGGCTCTGGACTAGTGTTCCACAGAATTTCTGGCTCAGACAAAAATAGAGCTATGCCAGAAAAGCAAGGCTTTATTGTTCAGAGGGGCAGGACTAAGCCCACTTAACCACAGAAGCCAAACAGACCACTAATTGTTTGGAGAGTTTTTAAAAATTATTGATGTTTTAATGATTGAATACTTTGTTTATTGTATTTATATGCAATTTTATTTTTTCATTTATGCTGTAAAGTTTTAACCTGGCAGACATGCAAAGGCATTGTGGTTTAACTGAAAAAACTAGTTGTATTTGTTTTTAGACACTTAATTTGGACTGTAGTTTCACCTCTTGCACATTGTAAATAAGCCAACCCAATTCACTTCACCATCTGTTTTGTTTGGATATTTTTACCAATATTTTTTTTTAAAAACCCACGTGACAACCATTATATCTGGGTATGTTGTCTCACAGACCGAAAAAAAACCTGTGCTTGTATGTGCGAGAGCTATATTCGGGGCTAGTGCTGGGTTAGCAAAAGACATTAACAATGGATGTCTTTGCCATGTCCTCACTAAAACAGTGAGTCACCTGAGAATGTGGAACTCTAATTCTGAGGAGGTGTGTTTATAGGCTCTTGGGGGACTGTGATGCATTTAACTTTGAGCTCTATCCTCTGTGTTGTATTAATTGGATTGGACCAAAAAGTCAGGGAGATCTCAGATGCTGATCCTATAAAACAATGAGTGTAAAGGACGTTTGTGTCCCATGTGCCCTTCCCCGGGTGCCCAGGCAGTTTCTGCAGCGCTTAAAGGTCCTCTCAACTTCACAACTGTAAATGCCCAAATGCTCACTAAAAGTTTTTGTACAATCTACTTATAAAAGTTGGAAGTAGACAGGGTCACCCTGGGGTCAACTGTTACAATTACATAAAGAAAGACATGTTATAAAGTCAATCTTGACACAAATCAAAGCAAACTCTTACATAAACTTTTCACATATATTCATATTCATCTGGCTATAATTGTGCATGGTAGTGTTGGTGAACAGAACAAGAGACCAGTAAGAACCAAACATGACAAAAACCTGTGCCATCTTTAATCATTTTTTTTTTTTTTTGTTTTTTGTTTTAAACACTTTTTAAACAGCTTACACTCATCCCTAAAATGTAACAGTTATAGCAAGTTATTCAGTTATATAGTCGCAGTTCAATATACCAATGGTAGAAGATTTCAACCCAAAATGCTTAAACAATAACGAAGGTTTTGGAGACAAGGAGAAATTAAAGTACTTTGACCAACACTGGAACTAGACATGCATTGAAATAGTATTAAAAAAACACAGACACAAAAAGACATGGACTACAAGCAGTGTTGAAACGTGGAATCTAAACACATTTTTGGTGAACACTCCTTTAAGTACTGGAACCGGTAAATATACCTTACAACATTTAATCGCTCAATCATCTAGTCTGTAAATGGCATATCAAATTTCTGGGAGAGAGGATGAAGCTAATTCTTTTTATGTTCCATTCTGGGTCTGTTTACTCATCCCCACAATAAAATAAAAGACAGCGTGACGGAGCAAGAAGAAAACCTTATGTTAAATTCATTTTCTTCAGGCTTCTATGGTTTAGGGCCTAGTCACAGCATCTTATGATTCACAACATTATTCAAATGACCAGTGAAATTAGAAGCTGTACGATTGAGTCTTCATAAGACGCTTTCGTACAATACCTGAAATCTACTAGACCCACCTACCGTATTTTTCGCCATATAACAGCAGTTTTGAGAACAATTATATGCCAAACATGTAACATGAACTGTCAGTAAACAGTAAAAGTAACCAAAAAAGGCTGTAATGTTTCATACCTGCTCCTTACGATCCACGCTATGGTAGGATCGATGAGCAGAGATGGGCGATGACGTCAGCGCGCACCGACGGCTCCGGAGTGTGATGGGAATTTCCCTATATAATACTACCATCTAGTGGTCATTTAGAGAAATTTAATTTGAGAAACTTTTAAGAGCATTGAGACTGCTAAATCTTTACAATAAATAACCGCATTTGCTGTGTTCTCTCTCAAACGGTCTCCAGTGTTTATTATCAATTGAGAAGGTATATTTTTACCATAACAGGAGCTAGGCCGAAGCCGCGGCCTCTCTTACGCCTCTTGTATGGCCGTGACCACCCTCCGCTCCGCTGCGCTCTGCATTCGCCGTATAAGATGCACCAACTTTTCCCCCTCTGTTTTGGGGAAGAAAAAGTGCGTCTTATACTGCGAAAAATACGGTAATGCTATTTTAATGCAGCGATCCACTCAAAAATAAAAGTATGATTTAATTTAAGATGAGGAACGAGATTCACTTTGTTTGAATTTGGGAATTTAAATCAGCTGGAATGTAATCAAACTGAACCTGCAACGGTGAAGGGTAATACTGTGACCGGTTTACTGACAGCAATCAAATAAATGAAAATAACACATTGAGCATATCTGAAATATTTGAAATACAATTACTGTGTAATGTTCCAGTGGATACAAAACTGTCTGCTAAAAGACTAGGTGAATACATGTAAATATAGTTGAAGAGTGCCTGTTTTATTTTGTTCATTCCGATCGAATGACTTTCTGAAAACCAGGCTCTTTTTTCTGAGAGTACGAAATATTACATTCAACAAACCTCTTGAAAACGAATGTGCTTGAGTGCAGCCATCTAGTCCAGTGCGTCTCTCTGAGGCTGCAGAAGGTCAGAGTGTGTGTATGTTTAGGAGAGAACTGTGAGTGTGACTGTTCCTCTGGTTTTCTTCAGGATGGCCACGGCCTCTTCATGAGTGACTCCATCTAGACTCTGAGTGTTTACAGCGATGATCTGATCTCCACGCTTCAGACGCCCATCCTCTGAAGCGGCCCCCTGAAACAAGATGAACAAACAGACCAGACAGAGATATTTGTGAATAGAATACGAATGGGTACTGAATGTCTGTAGAACTCTTTAAGAAACAGCTCGTATGATTTCTCTGTAACAAAATCAATCTGTGTCGTGTTCTAGTAACACGTGTCTAGACCAATGCTACTGCTGCATCCAATTGAGGCGGTCATTAACAAAAATCTCTAAATAAGAACCAAAATCTGATCCAAATCATCTGCAGTTTGATCAATTCATATGCTACTACTACAAAAAAAACGAGAACCAAACTAAAGAATGTGTAAAAAATGAAAAAGTCTATCATTGAAGCCCAATTACCTTAAAGTCTTAAAATATTTCTTACAGATTGATTTTAATAAAAGAAACTTCAGATATAACTAATTTAAGAAGCAATTTAAAATAAAACTCGAATTTAGCAATAAATAATATAATGCTTTTTAAAAGGCAAAATGTAAGCAGGTGACATATTTGACTGGCAGAGGAATATAATTTGATGCTTTAAATTCAAAGTCTTGTAGCCCTTTTAAAAAACGTAATCAATATTGAGCTTAAAGTGGTACTGGTGGTACGTTTGAGGCCAAAATGTCAATTGATTGACAAAATACAGCCTTTGAGTCAACTTGGCAAGATTCCACCAAATTGGTCACATCGTTAAACGAAAACAAGAAAGTCGTTTTTGAACGAATTGAATATGGTGAAAAGGAAGTTGAGTCAACTATAGTAAAATTAATATCAGTGCTCTTGGCTAGATCCAGGGGAAACAGCAAGACAGGGTTTTTGACCATTTCTATAGCTAGAAAAAGTTATTAGCATTTTTTGATTAGTTTATATCTTTTGGCCTCTAGGTGGTGCTGGATTTATGTGATGATGTGATGATAAATGTGATGAGTCCCTTCAGGGCTTTTAAAAACAACATTTTTGCAAGGCTATCAAGAAAGGTTTGAATTTAATTCCAAAACTTTCACTGAGATGATCTGGCCCAAATTTTGAACAGTAGAATTAGACACTAAGGCCTAGTGGAAGAAGTATAAATTACTATATATATATATATATATATATATAACTATAAATTAAATTGTATTTTTTTTCATAGCACATATTTTCATCTACACGTATTTAAAACTCCCAGAGCGTTTTTGATATTTACTAAAGCCAGAGTTTTTTAAAGTAGTCGATCTCTGTGATTTGATTGGTTAAATGTGGCTTCTGTTTTGATTTATGTTTGTTATAATGAAAGCTCAAGTTACATTTCAAAAGCTTTAATGCGTGCTTACCTTGCTGAAGACCGTTTTAACATAGATGGGCAGGTCTCCATGTGGACTCCCAAATCCGCCCACGATGCTGAAGCCCAGTCCATCTGGTCCCCGCTCCAGACTGATGCTCTTACACTGTGGAGGGCTGAATTTCCACAAACACACAGCTTTAAAAATAAATATTTGTCCATTTATGTTTGTCTGAAATGGTTTGCTACCATTTACATGGTTACTTTTAGAATGTATGTATGGTGGGGGGCACTGACCCAAGGTCATCATGGAAGATGCTACTGGCTGTGAGTCCTGTAGTCTGTTCTGAAGATGGTCCAGTTACTGACGTGTCACCAGCAACAACCTGATCTCACACACAACCATTTGCAAAAACTTTGAGTCAGTGAGAAGATTGAAGCTATATTATAAACATCTATGGCCAAGATCCAAGAGGTGAAGGTTTTCAAATAAACAAGTATATCTTACGATGTGTGTGCAGAGTACAGTTGTTGCTGTATGTGGCGTGAATACCTGTAGCTGTATGAGGCCTGTGGTATTCTTCAACAGTGAAACAGCTTTATTGTGAGTCATCCCTTCAGTCATGTTTCCACAGATTGACACAATCCTGTCTCCGATCTGACAAAGAATTTATGCAGATTATTCATTATAATTCACCCAAAATCATTACCGTCCTTTGCACAAAATTAAAAGTGCACACATCCTAAAGAACTCCTTCTTTGAACATGTTTCATTAACACCAGTCCCAGTCATACTCAAGAATGTTAAGTATGTTGTTGAAACGAAACTTTTAAATAGCATATATCATCATTTCTAAAAGTTAATTATTTGTTTTTTTTTAAGTAAAAAAAAAAACAACACTTTAATTGTGTTTTAATACAGGTTTATTTTTTTTCAGGATTTTTAAATGACTTAGCAAATTAATCGTTTTATGAATCAATTCAAAATTCTTCCTTTTTGTGACGCAACCTGCGATGATTGGTAGTTCAAACCGTCTGCTCTCATTGGATACTGTGTGTCGTGTGCATCTCTGCAATGGAACATTATACAACAAATGTTAAATTACTGTTATTACTCATATATTAACTAAAAAGTGGATTAAAAGATCACAATAGCATGAGGCTGCCAGTACGAGTATGAACCAACATTCGAGGAGGAATAGGGCTCAGGTGCTTGAGCAGGATTCCTCTCAGTGGTAAATATTTAGTTACATTAATGTTTTTCCACTTTTTGTAAACATAACTACATTTTTACTCCAATACATGTAGGTGCACATGTGGAAACTGCATGATACCAGTAGCTTGGCACTGAGAGTAGGAGGAGCTTTCGGTGGTAGGCGGGGTGTAGTATTGGGTGACATCACACTTTCAAGCTAAAGATTCGGTTGTTGTGTCTCAGAGTCGACTCTTTAGTGTTAGACTCGATACACATAGCACTTTCACATTTAAAACTCAAAACATTTGTTCCTCCATCAGCTACGTTACACACATGAAAAGTCATTTTCAATAAAATGATAATATAGGTTCTTTAAAATCTAAATATTATATGTAAATAATAGGGCTGAACGATATTCTGTTTGATCATCGACATCGCGATGTGCACATGCGCAATATTCACATCGCCGGAACAGACGATGTGAAGGGGTAGAAGCCCATGGTGTATAACAGAATGGTAGCATCATGTAGCGAAACACGAGTTTGTTGTATGGCTTGTTGCTGGGGTGACATGTACGTTCCGCGTGCCTGCACAGTTATTGTGTGCTGTAAGCTGTGAGCAGCGGCACAGGAACCATTCACTACTAAAAATGCGCGATGAAGTGGTGCGCGACTTTGCCAGTGTGACACCTCATAGAGGATGACATTTGTCGAGATTTCCCGCGGGTCTTGTGATTCCCGTGGGGTTCCTGTGGGATGGGATAAACTTGAGATATTAATCTCGTGATCGGGACGGGAATAAAAATCAACGGGAGCGTGCAGGAGCGGGAACACCATTAATTGATTATAATTTTCTGTGTTTCACGGAATAACACGGAAGTCCAAAGAGCACGTTTTTTCGGGGTCGGCAACAGAAGTGAACCCTTTAAAACTGAAGCTGTGGCCGGCAACAAACACAGAGAAACAGACCTTTCACCAGGAGCTCAGGAGATCAGTGACAGACGAGTGAATGATTTACTGTGATCGCTTTAACAACAGTTTAGCGGAGATTTCATTGTAAATATAATATTTATACTGTATATAATGATATAAGTATTGACTTAGTAGTAGTAAGTAATAGGTTTTATTTCCTTATTTCCTCGCATTCTTCCGCCGTTTTTGGCACACTAAAGTGTTAGATTTCAGTGCCAAAACACTTGTAAATAGTGAAAGAAGATGTTTATACAATCATCGAGAGCCCCTGAGTTTTGTGAATTTTTCACAAACAGTCATATGTATTAAAAGTTTTTATACACAGGGTTTATTCCAAACTATAATGTTTTTTCAATATATAGTGTCATTTTTGATATTAAATTGACTTTATATAATATTGCTTTTAAAACTGCTCATGCTCTTGATTCCAACAACATATTGCTTCATTAATTTATGTTTATCTTTTGGTAAATTTTATTTAGAAACATAAGGGTTTCTTTTGGACAAATCTAATATGATGTAATATATTTATATATTAATGGATTGATGGCTCTCAATATATATGTATAAATATCGCAATGTAAATTTTTTCCAATATCGTTCAGCCCTAGTAGATAATCATATAACACACATAAACATATTGGCTGCTAAAAACATGAACTTATGGGCTGTGTAGCCAAAACCGCCATTCATACAAACTGAAAACAATATATACTATACTCCCATAGTTCTGCCTCATGCTTACATAATTATTTGTGATTGAAGAAAAGAAAACACACATGAACTTACCCAAAGCTGGTTGGTGTGGGCTGCCAGGCCACTTGGGTTCATCATGGCAATAAAGATGGGAACATCACCCAGAGGACTGCCAACCCCTCCGGCTATACTAATTCCCAGGGAGTCAGAAGGGCCCTGGGTAACAAACATATAAGGCATTTTTTAAAAGAATAATTGTGCATTAAAAAAATAGAGCATTTTAGACTTGAAGGCTGAGTTCCATTTTACTCCTTATCCCTTACTCTCCTATTTGTGAGGCAAAGGGGGTGTCCTAATTCTTTTTCGAACAAATGGGAAGGGCTAAGATAAAGAGCAGTATAGCCCCAAAACAAAAGAGGTTAAGAGGATTGTAACAGTGCGACCAAAGAGACCATAAATCTAATTTATAAATGTTTTAAAATTACGTTTCAATGGTTTCAATGGCTTCGACCCGGGGCCCGTGTGGAGGATCTTTTTGTCTGGCCTCCACTAGTGTTCATCCACAATGAATCGCACAATCCAACTAAACACACTCTAACTATAGTATTCATAGAGTCCTTAATATAAAAAAAAACTGAGTGAGATGAACTGACCTTAGTGAATTCAACCGTCCTGATGTCTTGATCCAGTGCTGAGAAAAAGCAGAGACTGTTAATCTAGAACGACTTCTATTTAATTTATCAACTGGATACAGTGTTTGTGTTCTTACATTTGTGCTTTTTCTCCATTTCTCCAGTAGAAGCGTGTTTACCTCTGTCTGAGTCGCTTGTCTGTTCACACATCACACAATAAACCAAAATCTCCTGTAAACTCTCCCACCTAGTCGGTTCACATGTGAATAAGTGCTGAATAAGCTAAAACCACGATAAAATATATAACACCAACTCTTATTACACTTGAAAGTCTCAATTGATTGGTGAAATCAATCGCTCATTACACATTCAATTACACACACTTTTAACGGATATCAAATCTATGAGGGTCACACACCCTCAGCACTCACTTTTGCCATCACTACTGTGAATATTTACCACTCTAAAAGCCTTCTAGAGATTATAAACAGAAACATGTTTGCCGAGGAGCAACAGTGCTAACCATTAAGCAGCTATGTTGATCACTTTAACACATATTAAAGTATTTTTAATAAGTATTGCTTGCACTGATATTTATAATGGTGTCCCATTTATGAAGAATGAAACCTGTAAAGCTATACCTTAAATATGAGAGACTAAATTAAAAAAGAAACACAAAGCCAAACAGTATAGTCAATAAGCAAGCTTTTATCAATAAATATTTGATAACCTACCAAGCAGGAAGAATGTGGGCTCCATTTGACCAGTTTAGTTTATTTGTTTCAGTTAGTTTGTTTTTAACCCTTTAAAATGTATGGGTGTGCCGGCAATCTCATTTGCATATCAATGTTTCGATAAACCGGCAACCCCAGACAAATATAGCAATAATTAATTTTGCATACGAAACCAGGGGAGTTACAACTGGGTGTTCACAGCACTTCCAACACAGAAGAATTTTTTTTTGTAGAGGAGTGTTGAAAGTGACGGCAGATTATAAAAGAAAATCAATAAAATACAACAAAATTATACATGTATATACAAGTTTATGAATTAATATAATTTTCTGTGGTTGCAACAGGTAGATATTGGAAAAATGTACAATGACTCTAAACTCCCTTGGACCGGGGCTCATTAAAATCCTGTAAAATCACTCATTCACATATCAAAACTGTGAATGAACAAAGAAAGAATGAGTACAATTCCAAACAACAGTGCCAACTGTACGAGGGGAATTTATGTGGGTAGGATAAAAGACTACGTTGAGGATGGACAAGCGCAAGAAACGTGAGAATATTTGTGCCATTTATAGGGTTCTAGAGTGGCCTGTCTCAAGACCTGAACCCAATAGAAAATCTCAGAATCGAACTAAAAATTGGTGCAAATGTGTTGAGATATTAAGTTCTGCCTTTTCATAATGTATCAAATATACTTATTTTATGTAATTAAACATTTGCAAATAATCGAATAAGATTTTTTCTTGATTCAATCTCTCATAATTAGGCAACACCTGAAATAAAATCTACATTCTTTGAAATTGAGAATACGTATTTGCACTGCATATTTGTCCTGTATATCTCAAAACCAATTAGAAATAATAACGTGATGTTTACCTGAGACAGTCGTCGCTCAGAGTGGAAAGGTCCCGCCTTAAATCGGCCAATCTCTAACTTGATTGGCCCAGAGCAGTTCTGATAGAAACAGAGAATGTTATTGGATAAGGCTAATCAAATGATTATAAGTGTGTGCTGTCGTTCCTCAGTTCCTGCTGTTTTTGTGCAACTGAGAGTTTTTTCATTTGTTTCAACTGCTTCACCTTGAGCATCGAGGCCACAGATTCCTGTGAGGCGATTCGAACATCTTCTCCATTCACAGAAAGAATCTGATCGCCCATCTGAAAGCGACCGTCTGCCTCCACAGCTCCTCCCTTCACAATATCTGACATAAACACTCCTGTAGCGTTCCTGCAGAAATACAGAGACATAAAAAAAAAAAACATTCCAAGCACTGCAAAAACTGCAGGGGCCAAATCTTGGGCAGATAAGAGTAAAATTTCACTCTTAATAATGAAACTTCATTGACAATTTTTAGATTTTAAACCTGTGGGTGGTACCTGCGCCCTATGATGCTGAGCCCGAGTGAATGTCCAGGTCTCTTCTGCAGCTCCAGAGTCAGTTTGTCCCACATGTCTTCCTCTTTATACTGAGCCTCATCTCTAAAAACCCTGAGTCTTACCAGGTGAGGTGTCTGACGCAGAACATTTATTGCTTCATCGTGTGTCGCCATGCGTAAGTCTATGTTGTTCACCTAGAGCACAAGAGATTCAGCGCAAGTGTAATACACCAAAGAGACACTCAGAAACTATTTTGTTTTACCTCTAGAATCTGATCACCAGCCCACAGACGGCCATCTTTAGATGCAGCGCCCTCTTCGTACACTTCATGAATGATTATAGCTCCCTGAACACAAGGAGATTCTTTTAAGTCGCACTTATTGTTACACACACATGCACACACGTCATATTACACACCAGTAGGGTGTCACAGCCACCAACAATGCTCAGGCCAAGGCCAGTTCTTCCTTTGCTGATCTCGATGGTAGTTTCACAACCAGGAATTATGGGACAAGAAGCTGGATCTGAAGCCAACTCTGAACATCGGCTCGAACCTGTGTAACAAAGTTGAACTATTACATCCATTTGCTTTAAACAAATGGAATCCAGCCAAACCAGATTAAAAATGCAACACATTTTTATTAAACCCAATAAAATCCAAAGTTTTACGTCAATAAAATCCCAGCTAGCACCATGTTTTGTTCCAGTCAGAATCATGGGCATGTGTCGTAATGTGAAGTATAAACATATGCCAGAAAAATCTAACCAGTTGTACTCCTTAGTTTTACTTTGTTTTGAGTGATCTCTGTTTGCGTTAAGATTTTGACCTTTATGCAGTGTTCCTTAAAAATATATCTGATATTGACCACTCAGATAATTTGATTCTGCTTCTGTTTAATCACACATGTTGCTCTTTGACTGAAACCACTCAATCTTCTACTCACTCCTAATTGGCTCGGCTTCTGCCATTGCAAGTGGCAACAGACTGACTGCTGACTCAACAGATGAGCAAATCTGGTTGGACGAGGAGGGCTTGGAATCAATGCAGATGGTGAGTTTGACTGAGCTCTGAGCTTCTTTCTGCAGCTGTGCCATCGCCTACAATTAAAATAGCATTTACACATTAAGTATAATAAGAAAATATAGAAAACATTCATTTATCACATTGGGTGACGGGCACCATTTTATAGCAAAACTTTGGAGCTTTTGAAACAACTTTGGAACTTTGAAAACAACTGTACATCAAACATTTTATGTATGTATAACATGTACCATTGAAATCAATGGGAGAGAGAAGTTGACTACATACAAATCCTTTTAATTTTTCATTGAAAACATTCTCCTGCTGGTGCACTAGGGCCCAACTATGGGGTATGTATGTTTTAAAACGAACACTTTTTTTTTAGTTTGAGAGTTCAACTTCCGCATTTTTACCACATTCGTTTTCACCACACTAAAACCAATGTTTAGTTCCCATGAACACGTTTCTCATTATGTCTTAATTTGATCACAGTTCAGCTCTAAAATCTGAATAAACACAAAATTGTGGAAGAGGAAGATATATGACACTTAGAAGTCACAGCAAGCACCGGTGTGTGCCAATCACACCGGCTGTTTTGAATTAAGTAGATATAATGCGACACACCTATTGTTTAATCTTGATTTCAAAAATAATGTGTAGGCTCCAAAAAGATTTTTAGTTTTTATATTTTTGGTTTTAAACAAACATTACATAATGACTTATGGCATAATTTGCCAAATAATTCTAAATAAAATATAAAAAAATGCATATTTTATGAAAGTCTTCATTTCACAGACTACAAATCGGTGCCATCAGTTCTATCTAGTGATAAAAAGAAGGGATAACCCTTGGAAGTACAAGACCTGCGATGTGGCTGTGTTTTTCAAAGTTCTGGCACAAAAAGTGCTCGGAAACGTGTATAAGGTTAAACCAACGTTGCCTGTTTTTATACATATTTTCACCTTGTTTTGACCCTTTGTTTGCTTTTTTGGAAGATTTATGAAGCATAATAAAATTTTGAGATTTTCCCAGTAAAAAAAAATGGCAAATTACTATTTTTTTGTAAAATTTCAGGTTTGTTGTGGAATTTTTGTTTCCACAAAAAAAGTGGGGTTGTATTTAAAAAATTGTATCATGTAGCATTGCCACAAAAACGGTTTTATAGGTCATTTATTAGAAAAAGTAAAAAGTAGAAAAAGTAGGGAAAAAACGCTCAAAAAGGTTGTGAATTTCTAAGGGTTAACATGGGAAGTGTGTTACTTAAATGTACAAGCAGCACAACTTTTCTTTTTAAAACATCCTTATTTAAAAGGGATTTAGCAAAATGTATTTACCTGTTTCTCAGAGAGTCCCATAAGCATCACATCATCAACTGCGACCAGCCTTTGGCCTGCTGAAATTCTCCCATCCTGAAATACATCAAAAAGGTAAAAAAATTTTGATAAATATTCAATAAATAAATAATACATGAAAAAGAAAGGACTTGCATGGGAGTCAACGTTAAACTATTTGCAGAGATTTTTGCAGAGAGTTAATGCACGTTTAACATACTTTTTGATCATAAAATGGCAGTTAATAAAACAGACTTGTTTTGTGCATCTTATTTTGGCACATTGTTTAAACACTGGACCTTCACAGCTGCACCGTTCTCTTCGACTCTCTGAATGATGAAGCCCTTCTGGTTTTCATCCTCTTTCAAGACAATCCCAACTCCTCCATCATCCTCCTTTTAATGAAAATAACAAATATATTCTTTACTTTGATACACTAAAGTATATACACTATAATCTATTTTTTTTAAATTATGATCGAACAGGCCCAAAAGATAGACTGCAGTACAGCAGAGGCTTACCACAGCTAGATAAATATCCATAGATGAACTTGATGTTTTTATCTGGGAAATGGAAGGGAAACAGATTATGTACATTTGCTATTAAAGAAATAAATGACATTTATGAATAAACAATTTTGCTGGACAGGGAGAGAAAGCTCACTTGTGGATGTGTGCCCATGGGCTCCGTCTCCCTCACTGGCCCAACTGCCATCTGACTCAGAGCATCTCTGTTCCTAAAATGCACACAGACACGTGTTTGTTTGACGATGCTTTGCGATGAGTTAACTCTAATGACACACTTCCAAGACTTCCACCCACCGGACAAAGATGATCTTGACTTTCGAGGGAGCATTTTTGATGATGGCAGAGGCATTTTGATGACTGCGGCCATATAACACTTGACCATTAATCTGTTAAAAAAAATTATTGAGTCATCCATCAATCATTTTAAACAAGGTCGTGAATAGACAACTGTAGAAATTGTATGTGCTCCATTAAGGATTCTATGGGCCTTTAAAAAAGAAGCCAAAGAGCTAATAATGTCTACTTTGTTTCTACGAACAAACATAAATCCAATACACACCTCGAGCAGCTCGTCTCCCACTTGGAGGTTTCCATCTCGCCCAGCTGCACCGCAGGGGTCGATCCCAACCACAAACACACTCATGCGGGAGCGATCCCGGTTGCCTGCCAAACTCAAACCCAGACCACAGCGATTCTTTTCCAGCTCAATCATGAAGAGACGACCCGGAATGGAGGAGTACCGCTGTCTCAGTTTTTCTGTATTTACAAAAACCATCATGAGCCTTTGGAGTTAAAAGCTATGCTCTCATAGCCATTAATGATAAAACTGATAAGAGATGGTGTAACCAGAGATGTGTTCTTCTGTATTGGTATCTGTTTGCAGTACTACACAGTAACAGAGCAAACCTTGAAGGTTTAAGAGCATTACACTGAAGGATGCGTGCAGTTTCTTGTACTGCTGGATGAATCAAAAGATTGATGTACACAATACAAATGGATAGGTGGAATGTCATTTTGTTTAACCCTTACAACTGAGGCCTTTTTGAGTATTTTTTACAACTTTAAAATTGGCTGTAATACACATTATCTTAAAATGTCTTTTTGCACGCAACCTAATTTTTTATAATTTTTAGAACAACCCCAGCTTTTTTTTTTACAAATATTTTTCATTGTATCACACAAAACTCAACAATCCTGAAAACGTACAAAAAGTACAATTACGAGTAGTAAATATAGTTTTTTTGTATTTTTTACTTCCAATGGTTATGTTTTTACTTCCCTTCTTTTTACCACTAGATGGCACTGATTGCACGAATTTAGGGTCTGAAAACGATACTGAAAGACAATCACACATTTTGTCATACTTTAATTTTAATGACCTTGCAAATTGTCTCAAAACTCACAATATCAACAAAATATCAAAGCTAATAACTTTTTTGAAACCTACAGATTACATTTTAAATTAAACTTAAAATTGTTAAATTTTGTTAAAATTAAACAATAGTTGGGTCACGTCATTCCCCTTCCATTAAAAATAGATGCTCTGACTGGTGTGTGCAGGGACTTCTAAGGAGTAATGGTGAAAATAATGTTGAGTTGATTGTAACAGTTCAACATATTAGGGGTGTAACGGTTCACGGGAATGTATTGAACCGTTTTGGTGCGGCCTGTTCGGTTCGGTACACTTGCGTACCGTTTCGGTATATTTTTTTATTAAATAATATAAATTTATTATTAGCGCGATATTAAGCGCAGCGGAACATTGTTCCTAGGCGAGTTTCCGCACGGACGCTATTGAGTGAAGCACAGTAGAGCTGCAAGAGTAACTGAGAAATGGCAACAGCGAAAGAGAAGCCAGAGCTTGAAGACCCTCCCACCTCACTACGGTCTCCTGTTTGGGAACACTTTGGCTTCTCTGTTAAAATACATAACGGGGATAGACGAGTGGATAAATTTAAAGTTGTATGCCGACATTGTTCCACGGAGATCGGGCAGGCAACACATCTAACATTTTCTACTGCTGGAGATATTGTCACTGCAACCAGATCTGTGCTCTCTTCAGAAAATGTGGATAGGTTAATCTTTTTAGCCAAAAACTTAAAACTTGAATAGTTAGTTTTGTTGATATATAAGCTGAAGCTGTTGCTAGTGTTAAAAGTTTTCAGGTCCTAACTAGTTGCAGTATTTCATTTTTTATTTTAAAAATGTGTATTTCTTTATAAGAGTGCAATTTATTTAAAATATCACCCAAATGTGTCACTTTTATATATTGTATGCAAGAATTCTATTGTGTATTGGCAGCTTTTCAAAATAAAGATTTTGTAAGCTCTTATTGTTTTGTACCGAAAATTAACCGAACCGAGCTCTCCAAGACACTGTACCGAACCGAATACGATTTTAGCGTACCGCTACACACCTACAACATATGTGGGAAAAGCTAATTCAGATGTTGCTTTCAAGCTATCTTTTTGTTTATTTTTGTTTTCGCTACAATTATCCACAAGGGAATCAAATAGTCTTAAATGTTCTACTATTTGCAATGTGGGGCTACAGAAACACGCACAAAAAGGTGTTAAAATCAGTTCTCAACTTTTTGTACAGGAAAACAAGAATAAATGGAAAAACAAAGTGTGCTTGACGATTAAAGCGGAAAATTAAAAAGTGCTGTTCACCTCTAAGAGTAAATGGTAGGATAAAGGCAGCGTTGCACTTTCAGAAGACAAACTGGTTTAATTTATAATAAAAATGCTTTTATTGTAGCATAAAATGTCAGAAATTGTCCTGCCCCACTCTGTGATAACATCTATCCCCAATAAAAGTTGTGCATCAATAAGTGGGCACATAGCTCTAGGTAACTGCCGCTTAACTTTTAAACTACTATGAGCAGAACATGTCAAACGTACAGAAATGAAATTATTGAGTTTAATCAAGATTTTACATTAATAATATCAAGAAATATTAAAAATTAACACATTAAAGCACTTTGTATGAAGTTCAAAAATGTATCTCTTAATTTAAATTATTAAATAGTTTAATCTAAATATCTGAATGTGTTTTAAGAATATAAGCCAGCTTTTATGACCATGTTATTGGTATTTGCCTTTCTGTCCTGCGGTGTGTATGACTTACTCCAGCTGTATCCATATGCATCCTCTTCCTCCTCATCCTCAGACGGATGAGGGTCTGTGTCGGGAATCCCACGGAGAGTGTCTGTATCCGTTTCACCCACACGAGGGACAAGCGGGAGAGTGAGTTTATAGTCCTCGTGGCTAGGCTATAGCAGAGGGGAAGTGAGAGACAGAAATGCGGTGAACAAACAACAAAACTATAACTGCCAGCAGCGATCTGGGGCCATGCACCCAGCAATCACTTTTACCATGCAGCAATTAAACTTTCTGAGTAACTTCAGGGTATAAAGGCAAGCCAATTTTTTGTCAATGCATTTGCAAAAGGCAGCCAACACTCAATCTTACATTTTAGGACAAACACAAGTTTTCAAGCTTACAAAAGACACAGAAGCCATTTTTAGTGGTGAAGCTGTGCAGGCAACATCAGATGAGGGTTTTAACAATAAAAAAAACAGAACTCTTGTGTCAATACACTACAGCATTGCAAATATACAGTCTCACGACCATCATGTCGAGAGTTATGTTAAAATTGTGTGCTATTTTTTTTACAAAACTGCAAGACGAATCAATTTGTTAACTTTAGAAAGAATGGTAAGAGGATGATGTTTCTTAGAAATCGAATGAGCTTGAAAAATCCTTCGAAAATGCAGTTTTTGTACATTGCTAAATGTCAAAGGACCCATTTGATTTGTCATGAGCAATTGAATCAGGGAAAATGTAATTGTTTCTAGACCATATGCTTCAAAGGTTATTAGCATAAAAATAAGTGAAACTTTAGATTAGCGGCGGTGCTTTGCGTTAAATGGTCTAAAGTGGTTCAAAGCTGTTCATGAGGGCTGCCATTGGCTTCAGATGACTAAACACAAACACATACACACACCAACATGCACATGCATGTACACCCCAAAAAAATATATTTATATTTATTGACCCCTAAAAATAACACTCCTTCCATTCCCTTCTGATAGCACAGTTTTTTTAAACCCAAGAAATGCTAAACTTTTAGACATTTATGAGCATTTGAACCATCAAAACATAAAATTAAATGAACCCCCAGAGTCTTTTATTTGTGACGGTTCCATGTTTACGGTCCGATGCTTTAGTAAAGAGCCCTGAATGACCAATGTGTGACTTGTTATGCAAATAAACATACCTTGAAAGTTTGAATACACATACACACACATGCACACATGCGCACACACACACGCAAGCACACTCAACATGCAGGCAAACCTTAAACGGTCTGGGAGTGAAGGGGTTAGTCATACACAGACGCAAGAAAGTTTTACTGTCAGATGTCTACAGAAAACACACACACGGAGAAAGCAAGAAAGAGAGAGAAATTATTTAAGTGTGAGTTAGGGGTACAATCATACAGGCTTTAACTGTGGCACTACAGCCAGAAATGCTTCGCTCTAACTGTGAGGACATTACACATAAAAGGGTCATTTAGCTTACTTTCTCAGCACTGACAGCTGACATCTCTTCCTCTGGATCCATCACAGATGTCTACAGTAAGAACAAATATAAGATCATGAATTATTGCATGTTATAGTTTGGTTTTATTGTTTTTGTTTTTATTGGTTTTATAGCAGGAATCAGGGAGTGAGTGTTTAAGCTAAGGAAATAAGATAGGAGCACAAACACAAGTTATGTAGCCATGGAAACACATGCATTATGTTTATGAAATGGAAATTAGTAGATTCTTCCAAAAGGTGAGTTGTATTTGGAAAAGGAATTACTACTTGTTGCATACTTTGGTTCTGATCAACACAAACAAAAATGTTTTGAAGAATGTCTTATAGACACAGTGGTTGTCATCCCAGTATTTATGCCAACTGTTTCCAAACACACAATATTTTTAAGGTTCTAAATCATGCAAGATATTTAAAGAGCCCCTGTTATTTTATTTTTTAAACTACCCTTCATACACAGCATCACATAGCTCTAAAGCTGAGTGCAGACCAAAAGAGATGAGCAGCGACAAGGAGACACAATCCCATTCATTTTCAATGGAGAGCAGCGATTTCTGGCGATGAGAGAGTGAGGGGGCGTTGGCAAATGCTTCTGGGTGTGGCCAGCGATAAGCAATGAAAGCTAACAAGAAAAGATCATAGCGAGCGACATGCAATTGGAGGGAAGTATTTTCCATTCTGCACCAGCTGAATCCCTTGAGCTCTGTGTTTGCACTTTAGGAGCACATACAAAACCACAATGTAAAAAAAAAGCATGCAGTTCCCCATTCATGAATGAACTTTTCCCTCTTCTTTTTAACAGGGAAAATAGCAGATTTGTTGTTGATGACATACGTCAGTGTTTTGTTTATCATGTTTTGTCTTTAAAAAGAGACAGAGTCTCTGAAAAGAGTCATTGATGAATCATTTAGCCATTGTGCTGTGATGTACAAACATACTCTGCACAGGCTAATCTAGTAATACGCTAAACAGATATGCTAATCTACATGGGGAAAAGGCTGTATTCAATAAATATGTTTTATTAAAGCACTAATCAGTTCCAGACTTATTTGGACCTTTTCCTACCAATCACTGCCAGTAAGTACAATGATAATAGTTGCTGTAGTATTCTCAGTCATTTTATATAATCTTTATAATGTTTTATTCAGTACAGATTGTGTCATGTAAAACAGGGATTTTTATATGAAGGAGTAGTAAAACAAATAATTTTGGATTGGTTGTAAAATAGGTTTTTAAAATTTGGATTGGTCGAAATTATAATAGGGGCTCTTTAAAAACACAAAATATAAACTCACACTACTCAAACAAATTCTTACATTCTTAGCTGGGCCAAACATATTTCTAAAGAACTTTTATGCAGTCACTTCAAAAGCAGCTTTACACATTTCTTGCTAGGTTAAATAAAAAGTTTCCTTTTATTTTAAAATGGTATTCATGTGGATGCCAATTTCTAACAATTCAAAGTATGTCTCGAAATATCTTCTTTTGTGAGGAGAAAAAAAAGACATGAATTACAAGAAAGGTGGTGAGATTAAATTATGGAACTTTTGTGTAATTAAGGTTAGTCCTTTTTTAATAATGTGTTTAAAAGGGGTCATGAACCGAAAAAATAAAACATACATGGTTTATTCACAGATACACTTTCAGAATATGATTTTATTTAAATTTTTTCCAGACCTAACTCTGGAAAAATAATAATGTACAGCATTGTGTTGTGGCAAGAATTTGCTCAGCCCTGTCCATGATGACAACCATCGTCTCCACACTTTATACTGCTTCTAAAGATGGTTATGAGGATTATCAGAAGAATGTCCAGTGATTGGGTGTGCTAGGACTTTGCACAGCATCTGAACAAATACCATCGCTTTCAGAAATTATGAAACAGGAAACTTAATTTATAATTAATTATAATAAATGACATTATGACAACATAAGAACTTGCCTTCTACATTTAACTGTGGATTATTTCGCACACAAGGTTAAACGGCAGGTCTTCATTCTCGTAATGGACATGGATGAGATGGCTGAACATTTTTTTTTCTCATTAAACAATCATTAATGTTATTTCGGTTCATACTCATAACCCAAATTCACTCTTTTCTGGATACTTATTAATATTATTATTATTATTATTATTATTATTATTAATATAACATTTATTCCTAGTCAAAAATAAAATGTGTTTTTGTCATTTCTTACTACTCCGTCCTGCCAAAATGAGTATCAGAGACACATTTGCTATCTTCAGAGATCAATCAGCAAATGTTATGAAGCTTTTCACTGGTTTGAAAGTATAGATTGGAGCTCCACAAGCAGAAAAAAGTAAAAAAAAGTTCATGACCCCATTGAATTTGGTGAAGAGTGAACGATGGAGGAGGATGAACAATGAATGAGCAGAGAAAAGAGATGAATAATGGAAGAAGGATGAATGAGCGGTAAAAAAAGACCGATGAAGCAAGGAGTGTGTAGAATTTACCTGCGGCTTGAGCACTGAGGAGCTTTTAAAAGAGGAGCTGCGTTTCTCTATGACAGGAGGAGCAAGAGGACTACGCTGAGAGACAGGCAGAGAGAAAGAGTTAGACAGACCGGGAGGGACAGTGATGGAAACGAACAGAGAGTCACAATCAGACCGAGAAGAGGAAAGAAAGATGAAAAGAGAAACAGGCAGTTGGGAAGGGAACGAGAGAGGGAGAAGCAGACAGAAAGAGTAAGTGAAGGAGTGAGATACTCAGACAGAATAGCCAGGTGGACAGTGAGACACAAGCAAATGCAAAACAAATCACCTTTATGTCTAAGGTGCTTTATGCAATAAAAAGGTAGAAAAAGCAGCTTCTAAGAATGAGGCACAATACCTTTAAAAATATATTAAAGATAGATTTTATATGCAGATCAACTTTGTGTCTTATAATGAAAATTCTCAGTACAATGATGTACATGTTTCGGGAAAAGATAAATTATTGGGGGATGTTTTAGACATGATGCAAATATTTATTTGAAATTTTGAGGCAAAAAGTGAATGGTTTGTTAGATGAACACAACATAATTCCATATTTTTGGTCCATAAAGTTACCAGGTTATAAGGCGCAGTATCAATGAACGAGTCTAATTTCATATATAAGGCACACAGTACTATAAGGTGCAGTCAGACTTGAATATAGTTTGAATACTTTCAAACAACAAAATGTTCAATTTTTCAGTTAATTTCTCTTGACATTAAATTCTTCATCTGAGTTTAAAATCTGCCTCGTAATCACAAAAACAGGAGCCATTTTGGCTTCTTCATACAAGCCCACCATAACAATGTTGAAGCACATTATGTATTACTTTGTGAGGCCACGGCGCTCCAGTAATACATCTTATGGTGCAGCTTTGTAGATTTACCTCTATTTTATTCTAAATAAAATTGTTTTCACGAGTATTTTTATTTTTTAAGGTCATCTGGTTTCGTGCAATATGGAAAACAATGGAGGCTAAAATAAAATGCACGGTAAACAGTATAATGAACCATTTTCTTTATAAAAACATGTATGGTGTATGTTGGGCCTCATGTATACCATATAAAGTGCATTTAAAATCCCTAGATTGTTAATTCTGATTGAGCTCACTGACATCGAACTGGTTTTGTATGGTTCATGGCACACAAAAATCTGTCAATTTTTTATTTTACACTTAAAAAAAGGAAAAAAAAGTTTAAATTAGTAGACAACAGTTTTAAATAATACGGTCTTGAATTCTGTCAGCAATGCAGCTGCTTCCCCCTCAATCAGAGTTAATAGCTTGATCTTGGATGGGGAACTTACATTGAGTTGGCATGTCCATGAGTTTCCTCCTTGGAGGTACTCTTACTCATAAATTGGTGGCTTTAAATTGGCCACAGGAAGAAATGTGTAAGAATAGGTCCTTGCAGTGTATAGGTTTATCGGCCCTGCCTTTCTGTTACTGAGGAACCTGTGTGCATGTATGTATTAGTGATACTGACTCGGTTTTTATAAGCGATGGTTTGAATTAGAAACACCACAGGGTTGCCCGCATTCCGAATAGCATCCACTGCCTGCTCATGACTAGCATCCCGCAAGTCCACTCCTCCTACCTGCACACAAATAATTGCCACAGGCTTTATGTACTTATCAAATTTATCAAATGTGATAAAACTTTGTGTAAACGGGATAATTATATATATATATATATATATATATATATATATATATATATATATATATATATATATATATATATATATATATATATATATATATATATATATATATATATATATATATATATATATGTAGTTGTGTGTACCTCTACAATCCTGTCCCCCGTCTTCAGAGTACTGTTGCGTCCCGCTGGACTGTCCTCCAAAATGTGTTTAATGAAGATGCCACGCATCACTTCCCCGTTGCTAAGGCGACAGCCCATGCCACGCCCACCAACAATACTGATACCCAGAGATTTCCCAGCTTCTCTGTGCAGCTCCACTCTGAGCACACATACACTTATTTTAAGAAACTCATACCAACAAGCCATAAAGAAAACACGTGGACACATAAAGAAATGCAAATATTTGACATTCTGCTCAAGGAAATGTATAATATACATAGAACATGAAAATCTGAGTTTCAAAAAAAAGGAGTGATCGTCAAAGGCCAAATTTGGTTAGAATTATGATGAAACCCTCTCAAATACTGCAGCAATATTTACTCCAGATATATTTAAAGAATTCAATATATTTTGAGAAACATACAGCAAAATATAGAACTATGTGATTTGTGACACTGTGATGATCATTTTACTGGAAATCCAAGCAATTCAAATCATTTTTATAAAGCATGGGTTGATGTTTTTATTTGCATTATAAGTGAAGTTGATTTAATGAATGCAACAAAAACTCATGAATAATATCCTCACATCAGGAGGATATGAGCATGGTTATAAAATTTTCATGGGCTAAAGGTTAGAAGGAAAGTTTCCCTTTCTCATAATTCAACACTATTAAACTTTAAAATAATTTTTTATAACTACTTGGCAGTTTATCTAGCAGGTACCTTTTCAGTAAAGACCTTTCAACACTGTGTTAAAATCTATAATTCATAAAAATTGACCATTTTTCACCTCTGTGGTGGATTCCAGTTATTAGAAGCTCCCATCAGTCGTTCGCTTTCCTGTCCTTCTCCATCTTCTCTCTCTGGAAGAACCTGCACTGTTTCTCTACACAGATACGAACACCAGAGGATAAGTTTTCATTTCATCCAGAGCAAAACACGTTTGCTGAGAGATAGTGAGATGTTGCCTTACTGATGAGGGTTGGTTTGGTCATCGGAAACATTACTACTCTGCTGATGAAGAGTTGCTTTGTATTGCTCCAGTAATTCTCCAGGAATATATGTGATTCTACACACAAACACACATAAATCATATAAGTCATCAGCATTTCATATCGTTTGACTCATCAAGCCAGTCATCAACATTAAAAGAGTTGCACTGTAAATTGGAAAACTGATTGAGTTTTATTTTATTTTAATTTCAGTGAATTTCATTTTACTACTGCTTTTACTTTCCACTTTTAATGACTTAAATTATTCTTAGTTCATAAAAGTTTTGATGATCATCAACAACAGCAGGTGAAAGAAATGAAACTAAGTTGTAACCACTGGATTGGTAATTTAACTTGGCTTTCTCTGTGCACAGATCAGTAATCAAAAAAGATGTGTTTATTAGCTTCATCAGTGTTTTATTAGTGAGGATGGCAGAGCTAATGAATGCAAATCAAATCAGGATTCGAAGAACTCATGCATGCAGCAACAGCGATCAAGCCATTACACGTTCACTGCAAACATTTCATTAACAAACGTGAATCGATGGCTGAAAATGAA
The DNA here is from genome assembly GCA_007224835.1 of Danionella cerebrum. Classification (NCBI taxonomy): domain Eukaryota; kingdom Metazoa; phylum Chordata; class Actinopteri; order Cypriniformes; family Danionidae; genus Danionella; species Danionella cerebrum. The sequence goes on along the minus strand of SRMA01025840.1, from coordinate 416,984 downwards.
AATCATTAGCATGAGGGGGAGAGAGATGTTAGTCAAAGATGAAGAACACACTCATATGATGCTAGCAGGACATGCCAATGTTAAAAGCCTCTTGAGAGTGAGCACAGGTTACCATGGAAACAACAGTCTGAAATGCTTCATCCATGAGCTTGAGATGAACACGAGTGGTTAACATCAGCAAGGTCAGTAGCGTTATACAGTATAATTATGCCCACATCAACCTAATTGTTAAATGGGATAGTTGAAATTAAGTGCTCTCCTAAATCAATTTAATTTCAATAGCAATAAATACAGCTGCAAAATAAAATCTGCCCAAAATGTTTTTTAATTATTGTTGGAATTAAATTACTTTTTTTCTTTGTAAAAGTACCAACTATAAAATGCACGCACGTTTCAAGTTAATAAATACACTGTTTTATCGGGGAGAGGTAGACTATACATAGGGAGAAGTTTGTTAAATTGACTTGAGTACACCATTTAGTAATCAATAGATATAATAAATAATATGAGTAGAAACTAGAGAAAAAAACAGTGTTATTGTTAATTTAATTTCCATTACTGCCATAGTTTTATAGCAAAGTCCTCATTATTGGACTGGGTTATGTTGGCTCACGAACCGAACCCAGCAGGGAATAAAAAACATATTAAACAAGTTTTAATATCTTTTGCTTGAAACCTTTTAAATTACTCTCATACTGCACATGATTCTACCACTTCCAATGGAGGGGGCAGTATGATTGACAACATTTGGCACCTCGACAGCTAATCAAATGTGACATGTCTTGGTTTATGTTCAATGAATTAATTGCTTTTGTTGAATTACAGTAGCGCTTGAAACAGAGTTTAAAAATTTTCACAAGAATTAAAGAATGTCAATCTTAAAACAGAAATCCCAAATCAAAGAGACCTAGAGGTGTGAAGATAGCCAAACGATCTTACAAAAAATAACATGACGTGTTCATCACTGTGATCTGGATCGGGAGAGCATTAATTAAACAAATACACAAATCCATATATTTTAAAAAATTGTAATTTAAAACTGTTGGGGGGGGGGGTTATAACCACATATAACCACAATGGGTCGCATTTTTCTTACAGTGATTTCAGTGAGAAAGCCTTTGAAAGCATTCAAGGCACTCTCAACATGTTTTGAGAGACACTATAAAAAAAAAAAAACCCTAGATCTGGACAAATTTTCTTAAACATGAGATCATTCTGCTCCTGAACCAAAAGTTTTATTAATGTATAACAATGTAAAACATTACATTTATTTTGTTCACCATTCTGCACTTACTTGTACTGGTATTGAACAACAATTTCCATGTTTCAAAACCAAGTAAAATGTTGATGCTTAACTTGTAGACCAATTTCTTGGCTAAATAACTGTGAATTACTCGAAATTTCTGTTGTTGGGTTAATGAGGGCAAAAAATCTCATGAGGCAGGACAAATCTTTCAAGTGTGGGGTTAAAGCTACAACATCAAGCATTGACCCCTTTCCTGAAACGTTCTAAAGATTTATCCTGCCTCATGAGATTTGGCTTTCACCAAATGTCTACTTGTTGCTCTACTTGAGTAGTGTTCCCCACTGCAGTTCCTCACTCATCAAACGTTACAGGGAAATTTGCCAAATGTAGACACAAAGTTTTTTTGGTCCCTTGTCAAGCACAGCTGTCTGCTCTGCATGAATAACTAGTTTATTAAAACCAATGTTGGCAGAAGACTCTCATTCCTGAATTGAATATGGTAAAAAAATCCAATGGTACTGAGCAAGTGGAATAAAGTGCTGGTCAAACGCGTACCGTAAAAAAACCCCAAATCAACTCAACAAAAAGTACCCATTTCACAAATGCGACAGTGACCATATATTGGCATCATCAGTTACACAGTCCCACTGTACCAACAATTCACACCCTGCAATCCCAACTGCCAGGGTGAGGAACCATGTCATTATTATTCAACTTCTACGGTTAATAAATGCATTTGTGGTTTTCAAAATTTCTTTAGATGAAAGAACTACAATGTTCTTGTAACCATTCAAGCTTAACTGACTGCACTGAGACATTGTTGTCCCTTCAAATATAAACATTTGATTCTGCTTGGATGTGTATTCAAACAATGTTCTATTATTCTTATTTATAGAATGATATATTGTTCTACAACTGAGTTGTTCTTTACATTTTAAGGATTTAAAGGACGTGGCATTGACTTTTCTGTCTAGCAACTGAGATTGCAACAAAAGAAAGCATGGCAGAAGTATGTTCCTAGTAACACAGTTTTGAGGAGACAAAAAATAAGAGAAGCTGCTTCCTATATATACATTCTATAAGTTATAAAAGGCACTTTTGTAGTCTACAGGGTCCAAGATTTTGTTCTAAATGTTTTGACATAGACATTCATTATTTTTACACTTCCTTTTTTAGGGATATTGTCTACATGAAGGTTCTGTATACATTTCACAAAATGAACCACGGCAGACTGTAGTGCAAGCTGATTAGAGAAGGTATAAGAAAATGTGGTAAGACCAATCCCAAAAGGGCTAGTTCACCCAAAATTAAAATATCTGACCATGACCTCTCCCTCGACTTGTTTGTAGAATATTTAAGAATGCTGGGAACTTAGAACTGATTCTTTTCTTACAATGCAAGTCGATAGCCACTAGTTCATCTATACGAATTTGGAAGATTTGGAACCACTTACAGATTGGCAAATGATAGAGCTATTATTTTTGGGTGAATTTTCCCTTTTAGAACTTGAAAAGGGTTGCCAGACACTGAGCTGGAGGCAATAATAGCAGACTTGAGTGGAGAGGATTATTCAGCGCAAACAATAAGATCTTTTGGATGAACCTGAGTATGAGAAATATGAGAGAGAGAGAATTACAAAAGGCCAGATGAAGTTACTCACACAGAGACGAGGTTGAGCTCTTCATCTGCTCCTGTGAATCTGGAAATGTAAAATAACACTGACTACACACAGAGAGGAAACACCTGCTTTGGTTTAATGAAACAGTTTGTACCATGAGTTGTGAGAGTTTCCCATTCGCCAATAGCAACAATTGTCTGATTTAATAAAAACAATTTTTTTTTATTTTCTTTTTTTTAAAACTAGCAGAGGGAGGGAAAAATTAGGAAGTGTTTGGTTTTTTTTTTTCTTTGGATGAACCAATCTTTTTGATACAATTTACAAGCATGAGTTGGTTCGATATTCAATCAAAGCATGTTTTATATTGTACCATTGCTCAACATGGTTTGTTTTCTAACAGCAATCCATATGGGTTTGCTAGGCTGTAAGTGATTGACAGTCATATTGAATTCAACATGAAACAACCCAGAAGAAGCTTGATGGTAGAAAAAGAGTGTGTTTTGATGATTTTCTCACCCCATCTCAGGTGTGATCAATGTGTGTTTTCTCAGCATTGCTCGCGCCTGAGCATTGGTCAGGTTTCCAGTTGCTTCTCCATTTACAGCCAGGATGATGTCACCAACACTGAGCCGCCCATCTCGACTAATGGATCCACCAGGAATGATGCTCCGAACAAGCATACCCGGACCATCCTTCAGAGCACACACAGTCATCCCTGAAACAAAAAACATTTCAATGAGGTCTGTTCTCATCTTGCAATGTTCATTACATTCTTAAACTGTAATTATAAGCCCCATAAACAGGAAAGAAGAAAAGTGGAGGAGTGGAGGAAAGAAAAAAAAACTTGCACTCCTTCCCTAGGATTATGATGCATGAAGATGAAAAAAAAAGGCAAAAAAAAACTTTCAATCATATTCAATCATACCTACTTCTGAATCTCAATTGGTAACACAGAGATTAAGATGAGAATCTAAAATCATTCCATCTGAAACAATGGATGGCTTCGGGACTGTGGGAGGAACAACATAGAGGAACTCCAAAAAAGCCCAGGGAAAACAACTCTCAAAGGTTCCTTTTTCCTAAACTGTATATAATGTACAGCGCTTGTGGCATTAAACATTCAAAAGATGTTCATAACACATACAATTTCAAGAACTGAAGACTTTTTAGAGGAAAGGGTAAAAAACCCAACCGAGTTTATATTCATCCATATTCAGTGCTGTCTCGCAGCGGTCATTATCACCACATGAAGAATTACATTTTGGATTCCAATATTTTGATTATTCTGTACAAAACTGAAATTGTCTTTTTCCATTTCAGAACTGGATTTTAAATGCCACTTAATATCAGCTGATAAAAAATCCTATAATCAAGCAACGGTTTTTGACCGATTTGATTGCAGATTCACAGAGGTATGTACCACTGTCACTGGGATGCACATCTTTTAACCACCCTTTGTATAAATCCCATGAAGAGATAAAAAAAATTAGGTGTTTGATAAAATTCACTTTATTTTCAAAAATGGATGCTTCTATAATCAATAAAATATACAATATGGTTATTGTGTAGAAGTGGACCAATAACTAAATCTTGACCATTGTGATTATTGGACCGTCCACTCTTACAGCCAACTCGGAAGGCTCTGGCAGTGGCAAAATATGTCGGTAATAATCATAATTAAAAAAAAAAACAGCCCTAACCCTAAAATCAATTTAATCTAATCAATTAACTTATTAAGGATGCACAGTGTCTAATTTGTGCAGTGTTCTGTGTAAACAAAGACTGCCTTTCATTTTACAAATTCCACTGCTTGTGGCAACAAAAAGCCCTGCACATTGATTTGTCAAAAAAGGAAAGAAAAAAAAGAAGAAAGATGGCCAGGTAGGTCCTTGGCAATTGACCAGCACTTTTTCAGAAGCAAATTACCAAATATAAAAGAAGCGAGACATTTTCCACAAATAAATAAAAGCTGTGTCCGTGTTTCATCATAAATTGACTGCCACATGGTAGGAACTGCTGTCAAAAAAACTAATGTATGATCATATCCATCAGGTTTATTGTCCACCAGATTCCATTTTGCCATCTACACATTTTGACAAAAGGCTGAAAGTGAATTTTGACCCATGTAATGTCTCAATTTCCAACTAATCACCTGTTCACTTCCACGTGACCCACCTGCAAATGTGCTAATGAATGAACAAACATGCAGGGTGTTATTTGATAGAGAATACTGGAATGAGCAAAACCCAGCCGTATCACTCTTGTGAAGTCTTTCAACGCATCTCCTGCACATATCCTTGTTTTGTTTTTCACTTTAAATAAACATATTTGTCAGATAAAGTCTTTTAGCTCACAGGAGTTTAGTGCAGTATGACTTTACTGATCAGAGTTTGCAGCTCAGTTTGAACAAGAACCTGGATGAAGAAATGCTGCTAACTTTGATTAAAAGAGGTAATGGATGGTGCATCAGGCCTAAAAACTAAGCTGCAGCTTTTGAATTGTACAAAATTGGGCAAACTACTGCAATCAGTGATCAGTGAAATAATCAGTTCCAATTTAGAATTACTTGGATTTAAAAGTACATAAACTGTAACAAAATACAAACAAATATAACAGCTTTCAAGAAAAATAACTGTAAAATGCAATATATTAAAATATCATAGCTTGAAATACACAGCAAAGCTGTGGTTATAAATTTATTCTGCATAATTAATTGTTAATCAATGTTAATCTGTTAGTTAAAAAAAGGCATTGAAACTGAAAACAAACATTGGTTATTTCAGTCTCCATGGGGAGCACTTGATAGCGAATATTACGCCAATGAGTTAAAAATGCACAACAGCAGATTAATTAGCAAACCTACATCAGGAAACAGATTGCCTTAATATCTACGAAGAGTAATAATCAAGTCCGGCTCTAAACGAGGGCTAAGTGTCCTCAGATGAAATCAGAGATGCCTCATATGAAATTTTAATAACCTAAGAGTGTACATTTGCCAACCAAATCTCCCTCAATTACTGCTCCAGGAAACACTGAGTGCCCAACTGCTTCCGAATTGCCCCTCTGCCAAAAATAAATGTGAATAATTAGAGAAATGAGAAAACACTCAGAGTAAACGAGGAGCCAGGGAAAACTGCTCATTACTTTGCTGGCTGAGAAAGATTCCCTTCATATTCCAGACACTTTCGTTTTCTGGATGAATCACATCGAACACTTGCAAAACAGCCTAACTGTGGCTCAGTCAGTAGAGCATGGTGTCAACCACACAGGGGTTGCAAGATCGAGGCCCGAGAGGAATGTGTTCCTTCAATGCAATGCATGTCATCTGGTATTAAAGGATCTTACAAATAGATACCAATAAAGAGAAATCTGGCTTATTGGAATGTGTACTGATCAAAACCAACTTAGTGCTTTAAAACAAATCTGTCAAATTGACAAACGCCTTTTAAATCAAGCCATTCACAGCATCGGTACAGAGTGATGTCAGGAGAGGACAAGTCCAGCCTCATGACTCTTGTCAAGTACTATAAGGAAATCAACACTATTGTGAATATCAACTGAAACACACACCAAAATATGTGTAGTTTTCATTTAGGATGACCTGCACCACTGGATGGAAGGAGACAAGGTCAACAAAAACCCTTTTTAAAAGGTTAAATGGGTCATTGTGAAATATGCTGTAGAAGTCAAAAACGTATTGTGTGACAATCAATCAATTTCTGTTATGAAGCCCAATTTAACAGAAATTAGGAAGAAAGGAAGTTCCCGTAGAAGTGATCCAATTTTCCAAAACCTCAATAATTTTATGTGGATTGGAATCTTTCGAAGAACCTTGTTGGAAAAAATGTACATGTCATTTTTTTCAAACATTTCTTGGGTCCAAATAGACACAGAAGTAAGCTTTTTGTTGATAGTCCTCCCCACCTTCCAACTGCTCTGGATGTTGCTCTCTCATTGGTTTCTCAAAACAGACCTTATTTTCAGTCAGAACACATTTAACACTGCATGACAATGGCAGAGAGCTCCAGATATGTTCAGGCCATATATCTCACAACCAGTCTGCGACTATCTCAGATCGTATCTGTAGAAGTTCAGACCGTGCAATGCACGAGCACCGATTTGCCTGTGACTTTGTGCATTTCGCTGATTTTTGAAAAACTCAAAATCAGGGGTATAATCGTAAAGTCTTGGTGTAATACAGTTAAAAGGTCACAGGGTGTTTTGTTTTACTCCCATTGCTGGTGCGCCTCGCTTTTTTGGCTAAGTCCAGCCAACTCAGGTGAGTCGTTGACTCCAACATACAGGACAACTTCTCTGGCCTTGTTCTTGAAATGATCATGGGTATTTTCACATGTTCTTGGTACGATCACAGCTCTTTAGCCCTCTATACACTGATTCAAGTTTTTGGTTGACAACGCACCTCAATTGAAAAGCATGGGCGCCAACAGCATTGCACATCTGATCAAACAGGTGGTGCCAAAGAAAAAGATGTTTGCACTGCCATATCTTATCCGTTATTCGCAAGAAAAATGACCAGTGAAAGATGGGCCTTTTGATGATGTGAGTAGGACGTAAATGAGCTCATCGCACATTTTCATACCAACTTGCTACAGGTAACAGGAAGAAATAGCACACCACAAATCCTCTCTTCAGCCTCCAACAGTATAAACCGCTCAACATCCATGATTTTTTCGATATGTTCTTTGATTTTTTTCCCTGTCGTAATCTTCTTTCTTGTTTCTAGCAGTTTACTGTTGTACTGCAAATGCCATCTTCAGGCAGGGAGCGTCATTGCATCAATATTTCCTCAATCTAGATGAAAAGCACCCTGCTGAGAAGCCAACTGAAGATTCAAGCTAATCTTAATTTGGATCAGTGTGAAGAGGCCTTTAGCCGACCCATCAGCTAGAAGCTGATACCGTTTACAAAAAATATTTAATAGTAAATAAGAAATGCATGGCGTCACTCACCCAGGCTGGCATTGCCCTTCATCACAGTGATGGTTCTCTCTAAACAGCTGCTTTTTTGCTCACTCTGCTCCAGAACTTCACTTGGAGAGAAAGTCTCCTGCTTGGAAGAGAACAGCACGATAAGGAAAAAAAATTAAGCAAAAAAAAAACTCAAAATATTAGAAAGGATATGAAACATAAGCCTGGACACAGTGAACCTCTGAGGTAAAAAAAAATTTAAAAATTAATGCATTTTCTGCTCCTATGGAACTGCTCTCTCTAAGCACCAGAAAGGCAGTGCAAATACTCCAATATGTATAATTTTATGACCTCACAGACATGATGTATACTATCAACATTTCTTCAAATAAAAACAACGATAAGTTTGGCTCGTAAAAACTACTTTTGCTTTGCACAGTTCAAAAAATATTGATCACAGAGTTTGTGACAAAAATCACCAAAACTTTGGGCAAATGTAATCACATCGGATGTGTCTAGTAGCAACATGAGCATACCTGTGGTTTAGAGTGTATGGTTGACTGACTGGCCATATCAGCGCTACACATTATCGACATCATCTCATCCTCCTCCTCCAGAAAATGATGCTCAAATGCTTTTTCATCCGATAGGTCTAAATCACTCGAGTCAATCTGCAGGTTATGAATATAAATGAAAAATATAAGATCACACAAAAGAGCAACATTTCATATACTGATTGATTTTTCAGAGTTCATGGTCTGCTATTTCTCAATGCTAGTCAACAGTATTGACTTTCCAACACCATTTTACATACACCAAAATACAGTAAGCTTTAAAATGCATTGTACGTCATCCCTAAAAATAATGTCTTAACTTGAAGGGCTACTCATTGATTCAGTTGATACAGATTCATTAGACTCCCTTGCCGATTTACTCCTCTGATTCATTTGCTTAAGCCAAATTTGATGAAGCCATTCAGATTCGCCAACCATTGATTCACTCAATAACCTTATTGTGATGAAAATTCATTTATTCACTCACTCGCTGCTGATTCACTTTTTGAATCATTAACTGATTGACGACACTGATTCGCTCAGCATTGATTTACTCAATAAAACACTCCCCTCCCTCATTAACTGATTTACTTCCATGATTAACACCAGTATACTCAGCATTGATTTAGTCAATAACCATTCTCTAAGGAACAGTCAATCATTGATTCACTTTCTACTGAATCACTTGTTTAATAAATAGCTATTCACTTAAAACTGATTCGCTAAATAACAATTGGTCAAAATCCATTGTCTAATTGACTTTTTGAAAAGCCTTTTACTGATTAACTCAACTTGACTCAATAACCATCCTCTGATTCACTTGATAAGCAATAATTTACGCATTCGTTTGAAATGAGTTGACTACATAACCATCCTCTAAATAATTTGTTGAGTCATTTACGGATTTCAAACACTTTGATTCGTGTTGAACCTGCATTCAATGACTCATGTGACACAATAGCCATCCTCTGATTCACTTGATGAACCATTATTAAATTACTTTGCTACCGATTTGCTTGTTGAACAGGCATTGTTTGATTCACATTTGTTTGCATGCATGTAGTGTGAGTGTGTATCTCACAGGCAGTGGTTTGGCAACACCGATGCGCACTTTGCCAGGTGGTGCCCCCTTTAGTGCCATTACAGCATCCTCCAAGCTGGAGCTCCGAACACACACATTGTTAACAAACATCAGCCTATCACCCGGCAATAACCGGCCATCATGCTCAGCCACACCCCCAGAAACCAGAGAGCGAATTACAATCACTGTCTTTTGTGGGTCCAAAGGATCCTGGAACAGAGGAAAAGAAAGGGAGACAGAAAAACTATTTATACTCATACCTGCTTTAGAGGATTCTTGATCAAATAAACAAAAACCCACCTGATAATCCAGAATGCTGAATCCCAACCCACTCTCGCCTTTCATCAATTCAATTTCCTGAATCTCAGTCTCCCACATTGCTAATGCTGTACCACTGGGTTCCTCACTCACATGACTCCTCAGGCTCATCTCTGATTGGCCAGAAAGTAGGAAGTCCTCAAACTCCTCTGATGTCTACAAAAACAATGCAAATGCAATCTCTACTTGATTTTCAGAAGCAAGAAGTAATAACCTAATTAAAAGAATATATATGCATATTGTACAAGATCAAAATATAAATTCAGGCATAGAGACGATACCATTCAGAGAGCGTGTAAAGATTTACACGGATTATAATCCTATGGGAGTGTGTGTTGTAATCTGATTAAATCCAGCAATGGAAGGCTGATTAAAAAAAAAATTCAATAAACATGTATGTAGAGTAACAAGTATATAAAGTAAAAAACTAAATCAGCAAAAATCAATAAGCAAGGATCAACTTTCTAAATAAATTGAAAAAAAACCTTTATTTGTAAATCAAGACATAAATGAAAAGCAAACTAGCTAATATATACAAAAATTAATGTGAAATTAAGTTTTATTATGTATTTGCAATAAGTATAAAAAAATAAAATTCATATAATAAAAACATAATAAAATGTTTCATATTAAACAGCGTTTCAAACAACTACTTTGAATCACAAAAATTAAGTGGGGTACAGAATAAACAAAAGACGAGAAACTCTAAATTTTAAAGTTTGTGTCAGACAGCTTTCTTTAGTTCAGAAAACGAACAACTTTAAACATTGAGCTGCATAACATACAAATTAAATTATCTGAACAAATTATGTTAGGGCATTTTGATTGACCAAAAAATCTATTGCTGCAGGTTTCTATATTTTTATAGATTTCTGATACCTGGGCTGGTGTGGTATCATGAGTGGGCTCTGATTGGTCAATCTGGCAGTCAACCACTTGAGGGACTGGTCTACAGCAGACCATAGTAACAGAAACAGGAAGTTCTTTCAGAATATCGATGACCGCTTTATGCGTTTTTCCTCTAAGAGCAACACCGTTCACCTAATACACAACCAAAAAAACTATATTAGCACGAACACATTTTGCTGCATCAAATTATAAACGTATCACTGAACCAATTAGCAGTAATAAACATATCTGTACCTCAATAAGTTCATCTCCACTGGATATTTTTTGAGATCGAGCAACGGGACCTTCAGGAAGCACTGAGCGCACCAAGTGACGCCCTAAAGACGCCTCCAGGCTCACCCCTAACCCACTGCTCTCACTAGGCTTCTGCAGCTGTGCCACCTGAACAGACACAGCTTAAATTATATTCATGTTTTACGAACATATTTATTTGCATAATGCTTGGCATGGTGTAAAATTGTGTCAACAGGTGACAATGAAACTCTTTCCACTGCGTTTTACATGGATTGAAGCCTATAAATGTTCTTCATTTTTCTTTGTAAAAGCTGTTCTTGTTGGTGGAGTGTTCGAAAATGTCTTGACTACATAGAAAAGTCTAAGCATAATATAGAACTAGCATCTATATGGCTTTTATACATCTTAAGTTCTTTAAGCAATACTCATTAATTGATGATTAAAGAAATGTTGATCGTTTCCCCTCATTGAGAGATGAAAGATGACAGAATGTTACTCACAATGACTTGGGCACCATCGCCAAGTTCACGTTGCCATTTCTGAACAAGTTTATTTTCCTGCTCCAAGCTCAGTGTGGGACCTGGAAGAGACACTTACTAAGTTATTACATCATCGCTAATATATGGCTCACTCACCAGCAGTTGCAGGTATTACCAAGACTAGGTTTTAAGACTTGTTACTGCATATAGATAGAATTTTAGGTATGTGATACAAAACGATGACATTTCATTAATCCAAAAATATATTTGAGCCAAATATGATCTTGGTTCTTCCCTGGGTTTTGATCAATTTTGGTGATTGATGAGTTTATGGAGTGTATTCCAATAAATTAGAACTAAATTAATTGGGCTTTACTTTATCATACTTTATCGTGCTTAATAAGCCAAATAAAAATATAGCCAAAACATAAAATATAGCAAAATAAAAACAATTTTTTTACACTAACAGTGTTTTACACTAAGAGTAGAGAGTTCCAGCCAAAATTTGCCGGAGAGTGAGAATGGTAGAGGGGTAAGGATAGAGAGAATTTATGCTTTGGCAGCCCCACTTTTATATAAGACTTTTTAAACAATATTTCAGAATTGTGGAATTTAGGATCTTTTAAAGTACCCTCAGACGCCTCCTCTAGGGACGTGAAAGAGAAATCCATATTTTATTTCATTTTATTGTGATTTGTTCATCATTGATTTCATACACGTTTCTCTTCTCTTTCTGATATTTCCATCATAATGGTGTTCATTTTGAACTGTCTCTAAAATGAAAATGTTAACATACAGACTTTGCATTAATTATTTTGATCTGAAATATTTGTTTCGTGACTAAACTGATGGTTTAAAGATCTCACTTGAATGAAACAGATTCATTCACTTATTTTCGTCAAAGTCAGAGCAAAACAGAGAAATTTTACTCACATTCATGTCTGTTTGAGCCTCTGCCAGATGAAACTCTGGAGTTTTCATCAGAGGGGAGGAAGATTCGCTCTTCTGTGCACAAACACACAATCTTAGCTCAAAGCAATAATACATACACCGACAGAGGGAACTTTTGCTATACATGGCCCCCATCCATCATTCCCCCAATCCTGAGAAGTTGTGGAGTCCCAAAAACAGCAGCCAAAACATTTTCTACCTCCATTCTTAATTCATGGGGTCATTCTCTTCCACCAAATTCCGTGAGTAAAGGTTATGTCAAAAGGTTCTGTTTTGACCTCCTGACCTTCTCCCAGGATTGCTTTGAATCATTCAGATAGTCTCTCGTAAACTTCTGGTGATCCAGGACACGTGATGGCTTAAGAGCGCAGATCTTGGGCAGCTGGATTTTAATTCATCATGGAGTAGTGTGATAAGGATGGTAATCATTGAGACTGTGGTGCTAGCTCTCTTGAAGTTATCAACCAAGTCTTCCCATGAAGTTCTAAGCTGATCCCACCCCTTCTGCGGAATCATCAATACTTTTTGAAGTAAGATCTTAAATGGAACCCCAGCCTTATGTACATTTTCAGTTATCTTGACTTCCTTCCTTTGTCCACTGAAGTTCTAGCCTTCTCAATATGTGCGTGCGTGATTTCATCATATATTGTTCTAAAGCATGAGGTTGTTTATTTTATTGTGAGTGAAGGATTAAAAATGTTTCACATGATTTGCTTTCTTCTAACATTGCTGTTTTGTCTGTTCTTGGCAGTGTTATTTCAGTTAGTCAGATTTTAGATAAAAATGGCAAGTTTGATCTCTGTTTGAAAAGTCTTGACACCTTTGAGTCACCCATGTGACTCAAATTTAATTAAGACGAAGAAGATAAGTACAAATTATTACCATATGTCTTCATTCTCTCCATGGTGGAGTTCTTGGAAGCACTAGGGGCATGTCCTGTCTCCACAGCGACGGGAATAATAGATGGACATGTGTCGTCTGGTTTAAATCCGCGACGGATAAGCTTCAGCTTCACAATTTGAGCAGTGTGTCGCAAAACCTCCACTGCCTGCTGGTTACTGTAACCCTGCAGATTCACCCCGTCCACCTGTGGGTCCAAACATTCACACCCACGTAAACAAAGGCAGATGGATATTTGAGCAAGCACACAGATTTAAATTAGTTTCACATATAACATATACCAAAGACATTTTGTTTTATTTCAGGGCTTCTTTCACATCAAAATGATAAAAGGTCTAGACACATTTGTAGCATTGGAAGCAAACCCCCCCCCCCCCCCCCTTCAAAAAAAGAGTTTTGTTGTAGATCATTGGCACTACCTGCCAATGGGTCATGACCTGTCCAATATTCCTACAGGTGAAGTTGGATTGTGGTAGTATTATGCTGTGGGAATGCTTTTTCAGTAGCAAGAACTATTCAAGATTGACGGCAAGATGAACACCTCACACTTAGGGCTGGGCGATATATCGATATTAAAACATATATCGATATATTTTTAAACGAGATATGAAATTTGACCATATCGCATATATCGATATAGGCTGCGTAGTTCAAACTGCGCTGTGAGCCTTGCTCCAGCAAACTGCTTTAACCCGGAGCTCTCAGCACTACTTCGCGCGCCCCTGGCCACGCCCCTCCTCTTTCAGGCACAGAGCGGGGAGGGGCTGGACTCTGGAGCAGACAATCCGCCGGCACTCTTCAACAAACATGGAGGAAGCAACAACATCTGCTGAGCATGCAGAGAAATTAGTTGGTAAACAAAAAAGTAGCGGCTCAGTAATATGGAGATGGTTCGGATTCAAAGTTTCTGATGAGAAACAAAACCATGTCATATGTAGGGAGTGCCATAAAGAAGTTACAGCCAGGGGTGGAAGCACTACAAATCTTTTTCACCATCTAAAACAGTGGCACAAACTGCAGTATGAAGAGTGTGTGAAACTGCGCGCTGCCGAGGCCCCAGCTGCAAGCCAACCGCAACCCGCAAAAGCTCCAGCCCCGACACAAAGCTCCCTTCAAGCTTCATTTTCCCGCGGTGTACCGTTGTTGTGCCATATTTCGACTCCCCAGCAGATTCCGACTCCCCTCTTGCGTGAACGCGCATTCAATCACGTGATTACACAGACTAAGCCAATGAGAGTTCACATAAAATGTTTACTCGTGAAAAAGTTTTAATTTTTATTTTGCTTATATGCCGCGTAGATGTCAAATTTACTTGTAACACATTGTAAAACTATAAATATTGTTTAAAAAGTTTAAAAGAATGCAATCGCCTAAGTTGCTTACAGCATTGAATATTTTAATAATTTATGAATGTACAGCATTATACAAACTTTAGATTTTTATATTTTATTTGCGTATTCAAATATATTTATATTTTATTCCCAAAAACAAGGGAACAGCTGAGTATTGTTTCATCCGGCCAGTTTAAATAAAACTACTTGTGAAATGTCATATTTGGGTTTGACTGTGACTAAACAATTGCTCTCACTTTTTGATAAAAATATCGGGATATATATCGTATATCGATATTCAGCCTAAATATATCGGGATATGACTTTTGGTCCATATCGCCCAGCCCTACTCACACTTGGGAGACTAATGTTTCAACTGGACAATGACCCCAAGCGGACATCCTAAAAGTGGCCTCAGAACAATCTGTGAATCGCTGCGAATGGTGCGAAAAATCTAAGACATGAAAGGTCTCTTTGGAAATAGTTTGCTTCGAGCATAATAAAAATAAACAGTTCTGCTCTCCTATTGGTCAGACCATACCTATGACGCGCTCTCTCCATCCCTTCACACACACTTTTGGTACCGTCTACGCATGAGCTTGGTTTCCTGTTGATATTCGTAATGCATGAAATATCTTCAGAAAGTTACCTTTCATACATAGTGGCGTAATGTTTTCTGCCATCCATTCTCCACCCCCACCACCTTCTGACACTTCGCCTCACTCATAATGTAGCGTTTCACATTTGTGTACTTATAACGTATATTTTGCATTTGTTTTATTATGTTTTACTATCATGTATTACGTTAACAATGTGTAGATTGAGATTGAGATTAAGGATTGAGTAAAAGTTTTTCTCTGGTTTTCCATTTTCTCTGGTTTTCCATTTTTATCAGCTTGTACTGTTGTTTCTGAGAGATATTGCATGGATTAGGTGTTGCTTCAACATAAGAACAATTCGAAATACGAACGCCACCCTGGAATGGATTAGTTTCATATCAAAAGGTACCACTGTGTATTGATGTATTAACACATTGGCAAATATGTTCACCCATTTTTAAGAAGTCAATGCAAAAGAAGCCTGTGCATTTCGATCACTCACAGCAATGATCTGATCTCCAACATGGATACGTCCATCTTGTTCCACAGCACTGTCGCGAGAAATGCTCTTCACAAATATCCCAGAAACTTCTGCACAATAATTTAAACAAAGTAAGATATTACAATGAATACAAATAATTTGCTGAACCACCCTCACTCATGTCAATGGACGCTTTAGAGCCAAACTCAAAGACATTCTTAGACTCTAGAAGGAGCTGGAACATGTGGAATGTATGCAGGAAATATCCCAAGCTGGGACCTCAACTATAGACATCTTGGCTAATTGCAGTCGCTACTTGTACCATCACGTGCATTTCTGAAAGCATTCTTTGTTTACAGCATTTTTTCACACCTGCCTAAAACATTCGCACAGTACTATTACAAAAAAAAAAACTGCCTTTTTTTTTCCAAAAAACAGTTTCATCTCACTTTTTAAAAGCACGTTATTTTATCCCCAAGCACAAGTCATCAATAAAATATAAGAAATATGATGAGTATTTTAAGGAATTAAATCATACCTGAGCTTTTGTCTCCCACATATCCAGCAATGGTGATTCCCAAACCTTGCGCATTCTTCGTCAGACTCACATCAAAAGCATCCTGTTCCTCCTCCTCAAAACCCTGATGACATAAAACAAACTCAGAAATGAGAATAAAAAGATTTCTGCAGATACTGTCATGGGTATATCCTGCCGAGGGTTAAAGTGAATGTTCAACTATGAAAAGCATTTGAAGTTTCTATCTTTTGAATTACAAATTAAATCACTGACTTTCATTTAATTAAGTTTTCCTTCACTTCAAGAGAATAGTTATTACAAATCCCATAGGGACAAGTCTTTTATTGTCAATAAATTTTTGTCTGCAGTTCAAAATAAATCTTTCATTGGAAAATATTGTTTCCATACATTTTATGAAGATCAATATAATTTGCTTTCACAACCAAATAAGTGCAATTTATGCAAATTATGTAGTGTAAAGAACAAGCCAGAGGCATCTTGATCAAGATAAGTCATTATCTTAAGTTTCCACAAATAATTGAATGAGATAGAGACATACCTTTAAGGTGTAATCATTCTTTTATTTTTATTTTTTGTAAAAGCAACATGATTATAAAAAATTCCAATAATTCTCTATACTGTGCACAATGCTAAACTGTCCGTTTAAACTAAATTGGCTGAGCTGAACACAGTGCACAAAACCGTAAGGTCCAGTAAGGGAACGTTAGGGTTTCAGAGAAGGTCTTGGGTTTATTGCAGCTTTCTTTTGCCAAGACCAGCCCACAAGGCTTTTGACTGACATGTCAAATAACCAATCCCAAGTTGTTTCGCACAGTGTCATGTTTCAGGGTGAGGAAATACTTAAATTCTGTAATCCTGAAATAAAACACAACAGCATACTGACACACAAAAAGGAAATTTTAGGGAAAAAAAATGATTGAAGATGAGAGGTGACAGTCATAAGAGCAGAACAATGGAGCATCGGTCCCCATCAGCACCAAACACAGTGAATTGGTGGAAATGGGAAATGTGTGCATCCGGATTTGTGGGCGAAGTATTAAGGCTGGACTTCACTGTGATACTTGAATGAGAAATACTCAACAACATCTTAGGTGTTTTCATTATACTTTCAGTATTTAGGGGACAAAATGAACATAAATATGGCATGTCGCTAAAACACAGTTCAGTTGCTTTTTAGAGACCTGTCTGATACATTTTTTAGGTAAAAGGTTGTAGTTTAGATTAGAACTGTTGATAACGAGAATTACGCAAAAAATATTGATTTTATCAGCAGTTTAATTTTAACTACAGTGAATCTGCTTTTTTTTGTTTTCAACCTGAAGAGGCTGAAAACATCCCCATCAACACATAAGGGTTAATAGAAATCAATGTAGTACCTGCTGCTCAGTGAGGGTAGGAAGAGACACTGGTGCAGCTGGTGCGAGCGGAGCATCATCAGCTGTCCCGCGGCTGATCAGTAGTCGAACTCTATTTCCACTCTGTTTTAGTACATGAGCGACCTGTTCACTGCTCAAACCAAACAGATCTGTGTCCCCGATACGCAGAACTACATCCCCACTCCGCAAACGACCGTCCTGTCCACACAAAAATGGGGGCCATCAATATTTGTCGACATGCACTAATAAAAACATTATATGTTACCACAAAGCCCGCAATATTAATCTATCTCAGCATCTTACAGTATTATTATATATAAAGTATATATTAACTAAAGATATTTAGTTGACCCCAATTACGATTTTTGAAAGATTCATTATTGGGTTGATTCACTTGCAAGATGGAAAACACTGGATTTTGAGGTTTTCTGGGGGTTTAAGAGGGCAGTGGGTTAGTGGAGCGTAGTACGTTCATCTGTCAAAACGC
Organism: Danionella cerebrum; assembly: GCA_007224835.1. Taxonomy (NCBI): domain Eukaryota; kingdom Metazoa; phylum Chordata; class Actinopteri; order Cypriniformes; family Danionidae; genus Danionella; species Danionella cerebrum. Next base: position 398,954 of record SRMA01025840.1, on the reverse strand, counting down.
ACTGGATCAAAGATTCATTTAATCATTTAAATCTGAGTTGAAAACAATAGCTTGATATACAAACAATAGCTATATACAAACTTTAAAAATGAAAACTCAAACTGCATGCTCCTCAAACTTAGAGCTATGTTGCACAGCACATGAAAAGTCATTTTCAAAAACCCATAATTGGGGTTCTTTAAAATATTAAATCTGTAAATTCAGTGATACAATCTCCGTTAACTTCAGAAGATTTTGCAGGTGAATGAATCATATTGAATCAGTTTGAAAAAACAAATTACACCAGCAAAGGTTAAAGAAATGCTTTCAATTATTGAAAATATTAATTATATTTGACATTTACTAATGTGTTCAAAATCAGCTTTTTATTTAAATCAAACTAACTATTGTGTCACAAAAGTATATGATCAAATTAAATGACTTGTGTATAAATATTACTTAGTTTATTTCTTTTAATTTCCACAACTGCTCTTTTTCCAAGTCTGTGACAGTCACAAAAATACAATGAAGAGTTTAAAAAAAAATGTATTCAATCTACAACAATTTTATCCTTTACCTGGTCTGCAATACCTCCCGGAAGGATGGTTTTGACAATAACTCCAGTAGTTTTACCTCCAACAATCCCAAAACCCAAACCAGTTCCATCATTGACCAGTTCAATCGTCTCCACGTGAGTCCAATGGGTCTAAAAACACAAGCACACATCAAAACAGTATTTGAAAATAATAAACGAAACATAGTGTAGAAGGTCCAGAAATAGCCCCTAGTCCCTCTTTCAAAAAGTGCTCACAAATTATGCATGCTGCACCAGCGACTCGAAACTACCTATGGGCTCTTCCTAGTAAATCAAGCCAATGGTTGAATATATTTCTTTGGAAGGGCTAGGATGATACTTTTGTTCTTAATGATGATTGAAAATGTCTGGCTGAAATCAGAACATGAATCAGCAATTAAAAGAATAATCTTTAAAATGGCAAATTAAATGAAGAAAATAAAAATAAGTATTCAGTGATAATCAATGACATCATAAAAAAAAAATTAAACTCACCCACATCCAGATAGATGGCCACATTTCTAATAAAATGTTACAGTAAACTCTTATTTCCTCACTACAGTAAAGAGAGGTGGCTTCGGGAGTGGCTTATGATTTCTTTACACTCCTGATGGAATGACACACCAGCATGATTGAAAACGATCCAGTTTCACACACGGATCAGGGATCAAGTTTGCTAGGTGTTTTGAACAGAGTTTGTCAAGCTTGAAATAAAATGCCTAGAAAATAAAGCTTTCTAATGTTCTGGTTGGATTTTGCATGTTTTCATGAATTAATTACTTTTAAACAACACTGTTTTGTGGGCAGCCTCGTAGCGGACGCAGATGCATGCGATTAGATTCACATGGCTGCATTGCCAGGATGTCTAGTCCTTGAGCAAGATTTTACAATTCGGTGTTGAGTGAAAATTTTCACCCTCACATACTATCACTGGCTTTGGTACAGCATATTTGTCATTTTTAACTTTATACACCCAAACCATTCGCAACAGTCCACTGTCAAAGACCAATTACTGCCAGGTTTATATATAAAAAAACAAAAAAAAAAAACACCTAAATAGTCTTAAAAAGTCAACATTTTTCTCAAAGTCTATATGCACCTCAAAATTTGAACAAAGTGAAACTTTTGATCTACAAATTGTAATGCCAAGAGAGATTTTAACCAATTTTAAAAGATTTTAACATTCAACCAAGAGAGAAAAAAAGAAAAATTCTCACAGTATTCAAATCATTCCCATATAAACCAGTCAATTTTGAGATAAAAAGTTAAAATTGATACTTAAAAAGAAAATTTTGAAGATACAAGTCAACGTTTTGAGATAGAAATGTCAACAATTTGACTTTTGGATCTCAAAATGTAAACTTTTTAAGTAAAACATTTCACCTTTTATCTCAAATTAATGGCAATTTAACCAACAAAGAAAAACAAAGATTCTCTCAGTCTTGAAAATATTCCCATATTAACCTGAACTTTCTTTCTATACGTGAAATGCATACAGAATTTAAATACTGTGGATGCATTTAAAAACAAAATAATGTGCTAATATTTATATTCCTGTTTCCACATCCTTGACTACTCTTTGTTTGCTGATGTTGATCTCTTTAGATCCACAAATCAAAGTACCGTACATTTACAATGTAAATTCTAATAACTTACACCATTTGCTGGTATCTAATCGCACCCAATAACCAGCTGACCTCAGACAGGCCTCACAAATCCCAGTGAGAGCTTGAAAGAGCCTAGTAATACATGACCAAAATAATAATAGTGTTTTTGAGAAATCAATCAGCACCTTTCCAAATGGTTCTCGAAGTAGCAAACAGGCCAGGGTGCATGTGTGTGTGCGTGTGTGTGTGTGTGTGTGTGTGTGTGCACGTGTGTCTGGGGGTGTGTTCTCTTACAGCGCTTGAGTGTGCAGACAGTGTGCTGGCAGCGCTTGGCGTGCGAGACACCACTGGGCTGGAGACCTTGGGAACAGGTCCACGGGCGATGGTGAGGGAAACTCTTTCAGAGGACCGCTGGAGAAGAGTGATGGCTTGAGTGTGTGTGAAACTCCTGTCCAGAATCTGTCCATTAATCGCCAAAATCTGATCACCTTCCTTCAGCTGCCCATCACTAAATGTAATAACACACAATTTTACATATAAGTGTTATATATTAACTACAGTTTTATATAGTTATTGGTGACCAAGTTGCTTGTTGAACCAGCTACCAGTTAAGAGCATTTTTTTCATTTTCACCCCCCCCCCCTCCCCAACACAACAAAATCCATGATGTTCAGAGTTGTTTTTAAAATAAAACAAGCTTAGGAACCTGAAATCTTTTATTCATTTCCTATTTTTGTTTAGCAGAAAGATTATGTTAAATTTTAATGGAAACTATTAAGGATGTTAAGTTCTTGTCCAAAATAATCATGTTAAATCGAAAGCATGTTAAATCTAATGTTGTGGTTTTCTCCATATTCTGCATTAAACCAAATGTAAATATCCTTTTAGTGCCATTTTAGAGTGCCAAATTCTGGAAAGGGAACACCAGAAACCAAGATGATTCCCAAGTTGATATTCATTACACAGAGCAGTTGCTGTGAATTCAGAATCAAACGACAGAAAAGTCAGACCACGGACTTTTTAAACTTTTGTGTAAACTCTTGCGACCTCTTGTGGTGATTTTTGGTATATACGGTTAAGTGAGTGTTGTAAAGGGCTCCTTTTCAGGAACCTGATTCACGTTTCAGCCACACCCACTCGTTGTAATAATGTAAGAATGCTATAGGCTCCCGGAGACTACACCCACTCATCGAATCAACCATTTTCCATACTCTTTAAGAAGTTCATTCAAATGGTCTTCAGACTAATCTTTGGTGACTTGGTACTACTAGGTTTATATCATTAGCACATCTTAATTAGTTCATCTAAAATTCCAAACAGTAAAACTTTCTTTGCCTCTGACCCTCTATTAAAGTGTTCTATTAAAGCACAAAGCTCTTCTGTAATAAACTTGTGTCTTGTCCTCCTTGTGCAAAGTGTCAATGATTGTCTTTGGGCAATATGAGGTCAACTATCTTCACTATGGATGTGTTGCTTACAGACCTAGACTATGAAACAAAGCTCATTGTAGATGTTTTTTAGTCAATTCACTGATTTGACTGATTTTTTTTTATTTCTAAATGTGGTTTTCATTAGTTAAATCAACTGAAATACACCAACTTTTATATCATATTTTGTAAACATGTTAATTACCCTATACTATGTTCATTATGACAGGGGAGTTGGGGGTGCAATGTGGCAGGAGCTTGTGGGGGGTGTCTTGTTGTAGATGTCAAGGTGTGCGGGAGTTGGTGCCTGACGTGTGGATTAAAACCATTAAAACTGACAGATGTTGTGTTTGTATTTGACTTATCAATTTAATGTATATGGCCAGCATAAGTACATAGTTGTAAAAAAAGTTGAGAAGTAGGGATGGAAGTTTTTGTTATTGTTGTGTTTTGAGTTGTAAGATAGTCTGTTTATTAAAGTGTTTTTCTTATTTTATAATGTCAACGATTGTCTAAAAGCTACTGAGGCATGTTGCCTTTTTTTAGCTTGATTTCTTCAATGAAAGAAAAAAAAAGTGCCTAGACACAAAAAGTTTTCGAACCAGAATCTCAAATTGTGCACCATTCGGCGCGATCTCAAATGAGTTTGACAGCCCTGCCTTAAACCATAGTCTCCAAGTATTCAAAGTGAGCCTCAGTAGTGGTCTCTGAATGACCAAAATCTACTGTTCACAAAATCTGTGCACGTTCACAATGACAATATGAATGTTCTCCTGAAGGATCTTCAAGAACAGTACATCATTCAAATCTTAGATGGCCTGTGGCACGATGTGGCATATGTGGATGGGATGAAACTTGTCATGCAAAAAAAGTAACCCAGGGACCACTGCAGTCATATGGTCATACAATGGGTTCTCTAAATGTCCACGCTCAGTGTGAAACTGCAAATCCTGGTGCAAAACGTGCACATTAGTGGCCTGCTGGAGGCTATTTTGTAGTTCTCTGACAGTGCTCCGCCTACACTTCCTTGCACAAAGTTGCATGTATTGCCTGCTAGTGGTTAGTTATTCTATTATGGCCTCCTATATGTCTCCTAGTATCTCCTCCTTGCTCTTGACACTGTGCTGGGAGACACAGCAAACCTCCTCACAGTGTGCCATCCTGGATGAGCTCCACTGCCTGAGCTTGAACCACAGACAAAAGAACCCTTCTTTCATCAGGGTTGCTTTATTAAATTTTTTTTGTTCCTTTTGTAAAATTCCAGGTGAAACGATGGGTGTTCCTCATGGGATATTCCAAAACTGTGATGGACTTAGAAACTTGTATTTTGTGAGCTGTGTAGATTACAGGTAAACTCAACATTAAGTTAATCACCTTTTGTACTCAAACTATTTTCAGAGTTAGATGGATTAATAAAACACTTTAAAGATTCTGGAGTAACCCATTTGGTTTTAATTAGCTTCAAGCCCTAATAGTAACTGACCTGTCTGCCAGGCTTTCTGGCTGTATCTCTTGAATAAAAATGCCAAGTTCACCATGGTTGTCACTGCATAATCCAACCACACTGAAGCCCAAACCGCCTGAAGCTGGTTTCAGCAGGTCCACCTGAGTCAAATATCGACCCTGCACACCAAAAAAACACATAAGACACTAGCAACAAGGTACGAACACATACAAAACCTAAAAATATAAATATATATAAAACAGCCACACTACTAATAAACACACAGACATCCACATCAATTGCCCACTGCAGTAAGCTCCCAGCAGCTCCCAGCAGGGCAATCAGTTACCAAGCCAGCTGCCTCAGCAATCAGGGTCAACAAGGAAACACCTGAGGCTCGTTAACTCAGCTGAAGAGCCCATATATAAATAAGCAGTGTCCCAATCCAGAAGTGTGCATCCTCCCGAGTGCGTATTTTAAGGCCACTTACGTCACAACGGTGCGCCAAGGCCTTAAAATGCACCCTTCAAATGCGTCCTCCTTTCCCCTGAATTCGGTAGCGATAGGCGAATTGGTAGCGATAGGAGAATTGTAAAACATTTTTACTTTAAACTTTCATTGTAAACATTAACACCCGAAGCCAACTAAATATTAACTAATTATTAGTGGATTTCATTATGATTTAAATGACACACAACATAAAATAGAAAATAATCCCAGAGGGAAAAAGAGAAAAAATGAAGAAATAGAACAATTAAAACACTTGAAAATAAATTAAGCAATGAAAGAACTTACAGTGATCTTGGAAATTTATCAGACGGAAAACATAAATATAAAAGAACCTGTTAAAGGAAAATATTAATATTACAAGAACGTTTCATTCATTCATTTCGGGATCCAAACTACTGATCCAACTGGTGGCGCTAATGCACCAAAAGCAAACTGGCAAAAAACAACAGAAGAAGAAAAAGACGCTGGACCTTCCAGTTTACCAAGGATTTATGCTGCCTTCTGAGGATCCTCCCGAGCCTTAATCTTAAAGGCTGGATAGGAAGGACCCTCGTGAGGCTTTTAGAACATGGATTGGGACACAGCTAGACTGAACCAAGTGAAGGAGGCTCGTCAATTAAAAATAATATTAAGAAGTAATTTAAAATAGTATTAAGAAGTAATTCAGGATACATCATAATCTAATCATTAAAAGAAAGAATGGGTGTGGGTGAATTAATTTACGAGGAATAACCCCTTTAGAACATTGGTGAAACAAAAACCAACAGAAACAGTGTTAACCGATTCTAGAAAGTCAAATTAAAATGTGGTAATGTAAATTTTACTAAATGACCATGGAAGGAGGGTTAGATGGACACAGGGGTTGGTGTTTGTAAGTGAGTCACCTGTGCCATGGAGCGCAGTGTGTGTTTGTACTCTTCAGCTGGAGTCTGTCCATGGAGTCCTTCATAGCTGCTCTTCAGATTAGAGCTAGTGTACAGTGTCTACCAGGAAAGGAGAGAGAGGATAGGAAAATCTTCATTACTTTATATCTCAAGTATCTTTTATTGTTCTTTAACTAAAATAACGTGGCCTTCCATAACATTGTAAATTCTAAAGTGTCACCAGTTTCTCAATCACTAATAAAAGCCAAAAAAAACAGCAGTTTCAGTTGACTGGGTTATAATACATCTCTTCCAGAGATGGCTTCCATTTCATGGCTTTCAACAGGTCTAAGATTCATACAAGATCAGTTCTTGTCTGTTGCATGCTACCATGATGATAACAATTTTGTTGACCCAAAAGCCCAGCAAACTAATATTTTATCATGTTCTTATAGGTATTGGGTCGTATTTAAATGTCCCAAAAATAAGACAACTTGGGTCTCAATTACTTTATGGCAGAAAACTAAATGAAATATTCAGTTTATGGCAGTGATTCTTGAGCTTTTGCTATATTATCTCTATGCAACATGGGAAACATATCACAGCATTCACAGCTACTGGTTACAGAATGCAGACTCCTGATCTAGAAGGTTGCGCTCGATTTGCTTTTGACAAAAACTATAGCCACTGTTTTCCTACAGTCTTTAAAATACCATCTTTGTGCTCGAAAGTGAACATCTTTCATTTCAAGACCAAAATGTTTATCATCTAAATTAGTATTCACTTAGAGTGTGATCAGAAGTTTACATACCCTGGCAAAATGTTTGATTTAATTTCATTAAACAGTGTAAAAACAGTTGACTTTATATAAATGAATAAATGTGTGTGTTTCTGAAAAGTGGCCGAGAAATCAGAGCATTTGCCATTTGTAAACTTCTGGTCACAACTGTATTCCAAAGGTAAATATTTGAAAGAATCGCCAAAATCCATTTGGTTCAAATAAAAGTCAACGGCTATAAGAAGTCAAAGTCGTTCTAAACAAATTATTTTAAATCACTGTGTAGTGGTTAATACTGCAGCCGAATGGTCAGTAAATTTGAAATAGTACAATATCAAACTCATATAGTAAGTGTAAGTGGCATGTTACGTCTTACATTATAAAATGTGAAGATTCAAAGTACACACTCTCATCCTTTATGAACCAAAACAGTTTTAATATGTTTTATAATAGTACACTTCCCCACTTGGTACCATTTAAACAATTGTGACATGCCTGAACCGGAATCGATCAACAGAAATTTGTAAAAACACATTACAAGATGCATATGGGAGCAACTACATTTTGAAGTTACATTTTTAGGGCTTTTGGTATTTTGGTAAATACCAAATGATTTGTATGTGGAATTACCAGTGTGTCTAAGGCATGAGGTGCACACATTGAGGTTAAAAAGTTCAGATGACAAGCTGAGGCCCTGCTGCTGAGCGAGTGTGTTTATGTGTAGGGGGTGCGTCAGCTCCTGTAAGAGGATTAGAGCGGCCTCAAGTTTGGCTCGTCTGCATTTCAGAAAATTACTTCTGCACCATTTCATTCCTGCATTCTGCAAGGCTCTGTTTGTGTTCGAGAGTGTGTCTGTGTGCATCAGTTAAACCAAATTGACATTTAACTCTAATTTGGTTTAAAACTCATTGACTTCACTTTAATATACTACATAGAGTTCAGTGGTGACTAGATTAAAACATTCCTCAAAATATCAGTTCATCAGCAAAGCCTTGAGAGCAAAGCTTTTCATGTTTTTGTTCAATGAATGTCTAACTTTTGTGAGTCTCAGGTGCCTTTGTCTCTGGACACGGTTTTGGTCTTTGCTACTCAAATGTTTGTAAGCCGCCGGGGCTTGATAATCTCTGCTTCTGTGTTCCAGCATAACTTGCATACTTCAGACAGACCGGCTGCCAGCACACATAAGCCAGTGCCTTTAAAGAGGTAGTTCGCCCAAAAAAACTAAATCTATTTTTCAATGTTTAGGGCTCAAACACTGAAGGTGCGTAGAAACCAATTGTATTAATGTTTTGAGGTTTTCGTTGCATTTTGGTGAGGGTCTTTTGAATGTGCTCGAAAAGTCGCTCACACGTCAGAACCGGTGAATATTTACAACTTATTGGCGTTCTAAAAGTGGGTGTGGTAAAATGACTATATAGCACCACCCAATGCATTTCAGCTTATCGTTCGATAACATTTTGTCGTAGGCAAATGAACTTTGGCACACATGTGTAGGGTACCAAGACTTTTATATGAGTAATATTGATTGTGTTTTCAAAATCAACAGGAAGTCGGTTATTTAGCGAAAGCTTCCAAAAGTACTTTAACAAACTCCTCCTAGAGAATTGATCTATCCATCACCAAACACGATCAGTCTTATCGTAAGTCGTATGGGATGTTAAATTCCAAAGCTTTTTTAACTTGTGGCCATCAAAACTTGAAATTTAGTGACAGAGGTGCAAGAGCCCTTTGATCACTGCTTGCAGCTTTAATTTACTTTAAATTCCAACTTTATACATGAGTGTTTATACTCCTAATCTCCACATACTGCATATCAGGAAAATGAATCTACTTTGAAAGCTATTCCTATTTTGTTGTTATATATGAGAAGATCTGTCTTATTCTTGTGGTGCATTGCTGCCAGTGTCTTCAAGAGCATGATGTGCTGCTGGAAGAGTTTAAATGTGTGGTTGAGGGGTTGTCTGCACTGGCTGCTGCCTCATCAGTACCACACAATAAAGCAGCAGACTGATGGCACTTTCACTGAGTGTGTCTCACATTGTCCTTGAGTGTTTTCTGCAGAGTGAGGATCTGCTGGAAGAGTGAGCTCTGCAGGAGGGTTTTCAGGAGACTAAGCTTCTCTTCATCTGCACCGGTCGACTTCAGGCGAGCCTGCAGACGATCCAAGGCCTGCACACACCGTTGCGTGTCTGAAAATACAAAAACATGATGTGACAGATGTTCAGTTACTGAAACAAAACTACTTTATTACTTCATAAAAAAATGTCAACATATTGTTCCTTCAAAAGTTTTGTATATTTGTCTTATCTTCAAACTGAGAACTTAAAATGGCCACAATTTGGTCAGACCAGATCAAACAGGAAGTATAGACTATAAAATAAAACTCTAGCACTTGCATGTCAATCTCATGAACCATTAATATGATTCCAGACTAAGCTTAGTTCAATGAAACCTTCTTAGCAGGGCTGCCAAGTGCCAACTATCTTTTTAAACAATTAATATTAAAATGAATCAAATAATAGATACTATTAAACCTGCAAGCAGTGATCAAAGGTCTCCCTCAGTGGCCTGAAAAATACAGTCATATCAAATAATGAAAACCACAAAATAAAGTGTTTGTGAACTCCAGGGGGCACTATCAATTTCAAATTATTTTCTGTTATTTCTTTAGACAATATTCTTGTCACAATCGGTAAAAGAAGCACTTGTCATTGTTAAACGTTGTATTTTCACTGGCCATCTGCTGGCGCTGTGAAAGTATTTCGTAGATGTGTTCAGCCATGGACTGGTTAGTAAAATTGGCCACTTCCAGTTTCTGGTAAAATGTTGAATTTCGAACGGCCACAATGCAAACATAGTTTCAAACATAAAGTGAAATTCAGTGTGTATATGCCTCAAGATAAGACTGATAAAGTTCGGACAATTTCTAGGAGCAATTATAGATTCCTAATTCCATCAAAGTATGACATGAAAAAAATTTGGCCATATATTTTTTTTAAGTAGCTTTTTGTAATTATAAATTACTTATGACTACATACACTACACATGTGTATAGAATAAAACCCGTTACGTTGTGGAATAGAGCCAGTTCTGACATGTTTGCAAAATTCGACTAAAAAATGTACAGAAATCCACAAAATAAAAATACTCTGAGCAATTACAAAAGGGTTTCACTTTTCTGAATGAACCATTCACTACCACTCTAAATGTGTAGGTTCTGACCAGATGATCAGAACTGTTTTTAACCTTTTTTTTCCTAAATGTATATTTATTCGTAGATGTTAGAATCTATTTAAAGAATAAGAAATTCAAAATGAATATTACAAAGTGTCTCACCCAGTGTTTCGATCATCTTGTTGATTGCTCTTCTCTCTTCATTACCTGGGCTTCACTTCATTTCTGAAAACACATTGAAATTTGTATTAAGACATATATTAAGACATACACAAGGTCCATAGATCTGATTTTGTTCATTCCAGAGGTGGGACCAAGTCACTAGTTAAGTCAAGTCCTAAGTCAATGCAGTGCAAGTCCCAATTCAAAGCAGGGCATGTCCAAGTCAAATCAAAAGTCGCAAAATTAAAATAAAGCAATAATAGACCGCTTTCTTGTGGTTCAATTTCATTTATTTTACCCCAAAATGCCAAAATCCTACTTCACAAACTAAACACAGATATTTAAATGTTGACCAAACAAAACTTCTCTGTAACCTTGAACGCGGATTTGATTCCTAGAGAAAAAGGTTTAGAGGCATGCAACGCAAACTCACACAGAGCGAAATTTTAATTGATTATTATTGAAGTCTTTCCGAATCAAAGGAGTCAGGTCAGAGTCAAGTCGCGAGTCATTGGGGTTCAAGTTGAAGTCGAGTCGTCAGCCTTTTCCCATTTTGTCAAGCTGAGTCTCAAGTCACCAAATAAATGACTTGAGTCTGACTCAAGTACATGTCATATGACTCAAATCCACACCTTTGGTTCATACTGGGCATCCACATTTCTAAAACATCAGTGAACTTGAACAGTATGTCTGCATGAAATATCTGAACGCATCAAAGTTTTTGTATTGTATATCACAATTGTTTATCATAATGTGAATACTGCTTTTTAAATTATATATGACCTGTTGTCAGAAAAGAACCTATTGTTCCCATGACAACAGGTCAGCGTCTCGTGCCCATAGAGGAGCCTGTGAGCAACAGAGTAGCTTAACATTTTGTCACTGTGAATAATGTGACTACAAAGGTTTGGCCATGGGTTTAGAGAAAGAAAGAAAATTAATTAAATAATTGTCATATTTAGAGTGGAAATGAAATTCAAGATGATCTAGAACAGAAGAGATTTATAAAAACAGCTTATTGTGTATTTAAGATAAACGTATCAGTATCTGTAGGGTTTGTTGCTGTTATCAGAATGCTGGGAGCTTGCAGATAAGATAACGAGCACAGCTGTTTAGCTGCTTTTGCACAGATATACATTCTGAGGATGTGTCAAACGGCTTTGATTAATATTGATCACTTTAATTCAAACTTTAAGAAGCTATTTTACATTAGTTATAACTTTGCTCAAGCACATAATGCTTTCAAGAGTGGGTGACACTACATTCCTAAAAACAAAAAAGAAACCAGACACAAAGCTTTCAAAGATTGGTATTAACCAGTGCGGCTCTATCCGTCAGTGGACTCCTGCTTCACATTCGACCCATGCTGTCTTCATATGGGTTAAGGCTTTTTAAATCAGGATTAACTTCTTTGTCAGATGCTTCTCTACGGCAAACAGTTTTAATTCAAGCTGACCGTAAACTCTAGAGTAAGAAGTACTTCCTTACCGACAAGACCCAGAAAATGATTTTACTAATCAACTGAAAGTGTACTTTTTGAAAAAAAAAAAAATAGAAACCAAAAAGAAAAATATTGACCTTCATATTTGTTCTTCTTGAGACTAATATAATAATGTAGTTCTTAACAAATATATAAATGTTTTTGGGTCAGTTTGGTCTTAGAAATTTGACCTTTTAATTAACAAATTAATAATAATAGAGACTCTGTCACTTTGTTCTGTTCCAAAAATGATTTTGAGATTTTTTTTCGACAATGAACCAGGTTTTAGGGTAATTAGATTACTCAAAATGAACTGGGGGGGGGGGGACTTTTATGTTCGAAACAAATACTTTGGATGATAAGATCTTGATTCACTATCACGATTGTGAAGTCCTTATGATGCATTTTCCATTGACAGAAGAGCTCTCCACACAACAAACAAAACCATTTCTTAATGCCACATGATTGAGCATAATGTTCCAGTTTGGTAAAACTCTGTGTTACTGGGGCAAGACTGCCACAATCAAGTTTCCACTATGTATGGGCTATGATAGGCTTTATTAGTACATTTCTGTCTTGGATGTCTTCTTTAATTGATGCATAGTTGAGAAACTATGTTTGCTGCTCCTTCTAGATTGTCTTCTGTTTCATCTCTCATCAGATCATTTCCGCTTCAGCCAACACCACGAATACTCTTAACCATGGGCATTTATGAAATTGGTCATTAAAAGGCTAATATTAGCTTTTTTTTTTGATTGGCATTAGTAAAGCGAGGTGGGGTCAGGGGAGGGGATCAATCTTTAGAATTTAAATTTATAAATGTGGTTTATACTTATCTTTGGGGGAAAAAAATCAAGTCGCTTTACTAAATGCCTGAGTGGAACATAAATGTAAAGTTAAAGATCTAATGAAATATAAACTAGTAATAATAACATTAATAATAATGATTGCCTTTTGCATTTGCAGATGTATGCTAATTGTCAATTTGAAAAGTTTACAATAAATAATAAAACAACTTTTTTTGTTTTCTTTTTAGCTCCTTTCTCACACTCAAGGCAGGTTTATAGTGATGCATAAAAATAAGCAGCATTTCTGAACTGTCAGTAAAGCAACTTTCAGTGCAGAACTAGTGAGTTACATAATGGATGTGCATTCTTTTAAACTGCAAATCAATTAAGGAGTTTGTTGTTGAATAGCTGAAAATTAACATAGCCTTGTGGTGGTCCAAAATAGCTGTACGAATGTTCGACTCACCACAAGTAAAGAAATCATGTTTATGCGTTAATTATTGTTATGTTTTTGGAGATTAATTGTCATTAAAGACTATGTTCTATTAGTGCTGGGTGGTATATCGTTTCCGTGGGATGAAATGTGCACCTTAAAAAAAATGTTTTATTCTGTGTATACAGCAAAACATAAATAAATGGGCATGGCCATCTCAAGTGCAGTATGCATGAGGCTGAGACTAGTCAAACCACTGAATGCAAAAGAGGAAGAGGGCTCAAAACTAAATTCTAAGAAGATGGAGGAACTCGTCATTTATTTATATTATAAGGTTAAAGATTAAATAAAGCTTATTTATTGTATAAAGCTCTTTTGTACATTTTCTGGGATAACCTATCTAAAAACAATGTCATGAAAGATATTGTAACCGTGAAATAAAATTGGTTTATCTCATAAACGAGACAAAAAAAAAACACCCAACACACAATTCTAACTTGAAGATGCCTCTCCAATCAGAAAAGTTATGATGTTTGTTTGCTTTAAATCTTGATTATTTAAGGTCAAAAGCATTTTGAACCGAACACTTATTACATTTATTATTACCGAAACAACAATTTATTATTCTATTACAACAATTATTACCGAAAGGCATATTAACCAGAGCTTAATGATAATATATTAATAAAAATGTTTCCCATTACAATATATAAGTACAGAGTCTTCACATCCTCACGACACGCAACGCCCTCGTCTCCTTAGTAACCATGAACGCCAACTTCAGCCGCTGATGTCGCAAATTAGATATTCACAGTAAATGTAGGTTCAACAAATGTAACGTTTGTGTTCGAAATTCAATTTAAAATACCACAGCTTATCGCAAAGCTCACATAAATAATTTAGTCCATTAAAGCACAAAGCTGCACACTCCGATAAATACGTTAAGGTATAACTTACTCACCATAGTAACTTAATAAGTCTTTGCTGGAGTTAGCTTGGGCTTTACCGTTTATGGTTAGAATAGCTCTCTGTGGAGAAAAGACCGTGTTTGGGACAGTGGCGTTATCAGATCACATGCGTACCGTTACTCGCAGGTCTTTGTGTCCGCAGGCCTGCGTAAAATCCGCTTTTCGACGAAGCAACAGGCTGCCGTCGCGAAGTACGACCGGAAAAGTAATAGCCATCAAATAGAATAATGAATATGGTACTTAAACGGCGCTATATGTGAGCCTACTCTAGCCTCTGTCACGCGAAGTTTTCGCCAAAAGCGCGAATGTTACAATGAAATCAAACATTTCGAAGCCACCGCTGAACCCTCTCAAAATCACAAATGCATTGTTATAAACACACGGGGTGTATATGAACGAGGAAAACTTACATCAGCTCCAGTATCTCGCGACGGGACGGAAGCAGTGCGATAGTGCAGTGTCGAGTTAAAGATGGGCGCTGAGTTAGAAACTGGAGCCGCCCCACACTCACCATCAGAGGCCGTCGCTATCCTGAAGAAACCCAGACTCGTCATACTCACCGAACTCCAGTGAACACAAACACACAAGCAGGGTAGAGATCGAGGGGAAAGCGGCCGCAAACAATCTCTGCCATACATTACACTTTATTGAAATATTCACTCAGTGATTAATTCAAGGATTTATTTATGTGTTCCCTCTACATCCATGGGGGGCAGGTGTATACAATCAAGCACTATGTACCAAGCATGCAGACTGTACCTGTGCACTGGGCAACTATCAGAAAATGGGTGGATTGGGGTGTAATACCCTAATAAAAGGGCATCATTCTGTACACATCCTGTCATTACACATTAAATGTCCTCTCTCTTAAGTATTCCACCAAGTTCCAGTGGTGTTTCACCAAATTGGAAGTAGTTGAGAGGAATGTCAGAATAGTGTGGCTAAACTAGATGACTAAAGTTTGCACACACATTTTAATGTTGGATTTTAAAAGTGCCATCTAAAATAATTTTTAAAATAATTTTTTAAATTGTGCCCCTTGTGACAATGAAAGCTAAAAACTTAATTAACTAACTTAATTAACTCCATTGCTCACTTGTTTCCTGAGCTGATTTCTAGATCTTTTAATTCTCATATTGTGTAATATATACCAATTCTTATGTCCTTAGCATTTTCTGAAGCTGTGATAATGATGTACTAATTTGGTAGCTAGGGTTAAAGTTTAGTTGCTATAATAAACCATTTTAATAAAGCCATAAACCAACCAACCCCAATGTCTCTACTATTTTCCAAAGCTGAGAAAGATATGTTAAATTGGTTGCTGGAAAACAGCAATGGAGGAGTCAGTGACATAATGTAATATTCTCCAAGTCCCTATGAGTGAAAAACTCAAACACGATCATTTACCAAAGATGAGATAAGATTTCAGAAATTTTGGGTGAACGGGTAATCAATTTGGTTGCTAGGGAGCCATCAGTGGTGACATTGGAATTGTCCTTATGATTAACCAAAACAAACCCCCTTTTCTTTGTTTTATATTAAAGTTATTTTCATTTCCTTTTCCAAATTTTTTCAATGGCCAACAAGTCATTGGCACATTTTTAAACCATTACAGAGCCAAATACCTTTGCACAGTGATTGGTATGCTCTTGCACATATGGAAAACCTCCACAAGTGTAGTTAGTTTGAAGTTTCCATGAGGTTCTCAGTTTGAGTCAAAGTTTTCTAAAGTTTGACTCCATTTTAATTCGATGGAAGATTTCCCAGTTCCTTTAATGGTGCCAGTCTGAAAAGATATAGCAACTTGAGTCAGACCAAAGTGGATGTCTTGGCAAAGCAGCTGAAATGGTCTAAGAAGAGATACCTTAAGAATTGTTTTGTCTGAAGCAAAAAACGAATAATATTATGTTACATTTTACAAGCCAACATATTAAACAATGGAGAGTCGTCAATTGAAGAACATAATCCACAGAAGTCACCAACATCGAAACCCAAAGCTTTCCAAGTTTCGTTTCTATCCCTTTTCTTGGTTAGGCAACTTCCCATAGCTCTTTTCAAAGGAACAGAATATTTCAGCATATGAAGATATTTTAGATTAATCTGGTTTGAAGATGCCACTTCCAGTTTCAACCTGATTGTGCACCTGTGCAAAAAAAAACAAGGTTCATAAAGACATAGACTGGAATTTTGGTGTGGAAGAACTTGACCGGCTTGCATAAAGCACATCATTCAACCCAATAAAACCACCTTGGGATGAAAACATTTAGAAAGACTTAGCCTGCTTTTAGAACCTAATCCAAAAGTACAGCTGCAACGGTGTAAAAGCCGCAAAAGCTCACCAAGCCCAGCCATGCCATTTCTAAACAGAAAGAATTCCCATCATCATACTGCAAAACCAACACAGAACAGCTGAAGCTGCTATAGCTGCAAAAGATGGGACAATGTTAAACCCAGAGGATCGAGAATGGAAAAATATGTGTTTATTTGGGGGCCAGTCAGTAGAGGGCAGTAGGGTACCACCCCATCACTTACGGCTCCATGCCAGTAGAAAATAAATGAAAATATGTCTAAAAGTCATATGTTTGTCTATACTTAGAAGTCAGTGGCTAGCATAAGTAAGGCTATAGTTTCTTGTAAACTCAGCGGCACTGTTGAATAACC
This sequence comes from Danionella cerebrum, assembly GCA_007224835.1. NCBI lineage: Eukaryota > Metazoa > Chordata > Actinopteri > Cypriniformes > Danionidae > Danionella > Danionella cerebrum. The sequence goes on along the minus strand of SRMA01025840.1, from coordinate 382,106 downwards.
TCGAAGTCTGGTGTTCTAGCTAGCTTATGCGAAGTATCAAAACCCATTTTGTTGACTTCCTATGCCACCACTAGCACTGTCAATCAGAGGAAAATTTGGCCTAGAGAAAACAGGACATTTGAGAAAATGGCACCAAACAATTCTGTTAAATCACTTCATTCAGAAAACAGAGGAAGAGACAACACACTCGGCCATTGTCCAGCTCTTAGTATGAAAAAAAAGACTTGCCAAAATTATGGATTTTGAGAAGCCAATGCTTTATTCCTGCAAAGGACTGGCGACCCGTCCAGGGTGTACCCCCGCCTCTTGCCCAATTTGAGCTAGCCAGCAGTCCCCTGTAACCGCGAGAGGGAATAAGCGGGCAGGAAAATGAAAGAATTAAACAATGCTTTATTCTTGATGCAAAATAATACATAAAAAACTAAATGATAAGTTCTTTGCATCTATAACATTTTTTCTTTTTTTTGGGTAACCCACCAAACTCAACTGGCACCTACTAAACATTCTGAAACACACAAACACACAAAAATATAATTTTACCATGGACACGCATCATGCAATGGTAACGTTTATTTATTTTTTTTAATCAATGTTAATACACACCTACTTCAATCATGGCCATCAAGACAACCAGGTCTATTAAGGCGTGTTTCTTCCTACATTTTGAATTTCTCAAAGATTTTGCGCAAACTACATTCAGATCATTGTCTACCAAACATAGCATAGTTATACACTAAAGTACACATCAACTGTAAACTTGAGTTTGCTTTAAATACATGGAGTCATTTTTGTCAATACAATTGAAAGCTGGCTTCTGTTTCACAACATCTGACAAACAAGTTTCCAAAATCATGCCATTTTAAATTATGAGAACCCTGACTTGCATCTAAACACCAGCTTTAAAAGATACACCTGCAGCTGCCAAAGATGTTACATAACTATAGCCTTTAGAGAATCTGGTAGAAATGTTGCATAAATAGTTTTGGATTCATCAGAACTAAAAATCTTGCAAGAGGGAATGTCAATTATACAAATTTTAGAGGAATGAAATCCAAAATCCAGTGTGTAACAAATGCAGTGAAATGGAAACCTTCATGGCTTATATCAAACTGTTAAATTTGGTCATGGTCCTCCTTTCTTGGCCTTGAACCTCTGAACAGAAGTTTCATCATTGATTAAACTCCATATTCATCTTCATTAACAAGCGATAAGAAATCTTAAACAGGGTAGACAATCCTGTTCCAGAAGCACCACAGCCTGCAGTTTAGTTTCAACCTTCAAGAAACACACAGCAAAGTGCTCGCATACAGGTTTGGAAAAAACCTGTAACGGCAGTGGCGCTCCAGTATAACAGTTGCCCACAGCTGCTTTATTTTATCGTTAAACCCAGCACATGTACTGTCTCAGTTTCACTGTCCAACACCTCTATACATAAGCAGACAGCAACAAAACATTGAAATTATTAAAATGCCCATTCATTATTTAACTTGACAAAAATGGTATTCCTACAAATGAAAAAATATAAGAAAAAGTCAGATGGCACTTGTCACATTCCAGTATTACAAACGTTTCATGGTGAACAGTGAAAATTATTCTTCATTTAAAAATAAATAAAAAATCAAGATGAACACATTAGACAATATTGTGAATAATGGTGGAAACCAGGTTCCATTGTTCCATTGCAAAATTTGCAACAGAAACCAGGTACTTTAGGTTCTTGACATTAACATTCTTCATAATTACCTCTTTTTATTCATCAGAGGAAAACAACATGAACATGTGGAGGGAAAGTAAGTAAAGACACACAATCCCTTTAATACACATTTTTTTTGTGTAAGAGCATTAAGCAGAGAGCTGTTAAATTTGTGCAAATGCTATTTTTGAACAAAGACAAATATTCAGATTTTTATAAAATGCCCAGCATTGTCATTAATTTAACTAAATAAAAAACAGGTTAACATCAAATGAATGATTAAAAAAACAACAACTCAGTATTGTTCCCAGATATTCATTCTACTTTATCTCATAAAGACATTCATAAATATAACCTTTTATGCCAAGGTCTGAATATGGGATTCTGATTGGCTGGCAGGTGTTGATTAATTTCCAACAACTGCACTGCAACCAGTGTTTTGCTAACCATAGTAACACACGTCGTTGGTTAAGCGCAAGGGGGCAGTAGTCACTGAACTAGGATTTCTGGATTATTTTAGCGTTTTAAAGACGTAAAGCTTCATTTATTATGCAAAAGCCTGATTTGTGGAGCACGGCTGTTAGTCTCTCTCTTAAACTGGACTAAAGACATAAGATAGGGTTATGAGTAGGAATCCTTCTACTAATAAAATAGAACAAAACCCTAAAAGAATTGCCTAGTTTTTGTTAAAATCGGTAGGAGTCACTCTGTTTAATGTGTAAGTCTTGCAACAGTATTGTCACACTGCAAATATGGCAGATGCGAAGATGTTACTCCTCCCGCTCTATACATTTAAAAATATTGAACACGTGGTATTTAAATGTAAAAGCAGTTTGAACGCTTAAAAAAGTGTTCCCCCAACGTTACGCATCAGATGCACTTTGAAGCACAATGTTGTAAAATTCTTGACAAACCTTAAGCAATTATTGCCTGAAAACGCCATACTTCTTACTTAAATAAACTCTGCATCACTTCAAGTAAACAAGCTTGAACATTTTTTTCTGTTTAATGTAATAGCAAAATATTTAAAATTGTGTTTTTCGGTAGAACGGAAGTGTCATGTCTTACATAAGACAAGCAAAGAGTTAAATAACTCACCCCTCTGCTATGCCCTTTTCCACTCTCTCTCTCTCTCTCTCTCTCTCTCTCTCTCTCTCTCTCTCTCTCTCTCTCTCTCTCTCTGGCTAGATATGTTTTAGCAGTTTAGGCTAGCTGTTGTGTGTTTAGGTTTAAAACAAAGCCGCAATTCTGTGAAATCTTCTCAAACTCTTGCTTCAAAGTCTTCTTTACTTGGATTAGAACAGAACACTAGTCACAGAGTTATGAGTTAACCAACGAGAAACTGTCAATTTTATGTATTCAGCTCAGATATTATTATTAACTTTATTATGTTAATGTTGGCAAGTGACCTTGGCATAAATGGGATCTTCAACTCATTATATCGACTTGGCGAAGGCAACAACCCAACAATTTGTATCGTGTGGTTCTTTGGCCTTGTGTGTATTACACAGCAGAAACCACAGCTGAGAGTAGATTCCCCTGTATAAATGTCACTTTTCTTTTGTGGAAAACAAAATGCACGTTGAATATGACATAAATAATTGGTCATTTAACAGCAAAAGCCATTAATACTAGGGATTCCTCTACAGAACACTCATTTGTATGAAATATCTACATTTTTAGTTGTCTAATTTCCTATGACAAACACAGTTTCAAGCCCAGTTAAAGATGCATGTTAGTCTCCATCTAGCTCACCAGAATTTTACAATGTTATAAAAAAAAAAGGCAACTTGTTTTTTTTACATATACAGTGGTACCCCGAGATATGAGTACTTCGACTTACGAAATGTTCGAGATACGAAAGGTCTCGCAGAGATTTTTTACTTCGAGATACGAAGAAAAATTTGAGATACGAACAATAACCAACAGTTCTGCTCTATTATCCGCTTGTTAAGTCTGACATCGCGCTGCACATCCGGGTCCTGGCGGCCCTATCTCCCAGGGCAGAAAGTGCAAAAAGGGACTGATACGCCTTAAAAAAAAACTTTAAATCCGTTTTAAATCGAGCAAAACATTATGTATAGATTACATAGTTAAGGTGTCCTAAAAGAAATAACATTTATAACGTGGAAAGTGCTGTTCTGTAGCGCAACTTAGAGAAACCCTGTGACGTGTTCTCAGAAGCGTCTCTCCCTCTGTCTGCGCTTGTGCTTGAAACAGTGTTCGTAATTTTTGAAATATCTCGAGAAAGTTAACTTTCATACGTAGTGCCGTGATGTTTTCTGTTCCACCTCCTACGACATATGGCTCTATTTGCAAGGTAATTTGCAAATTAACAATGTGTAGATTTAAGAATTGAAGAAACGTTACTTGATTTTTTTCTGGTTTCCCATTTTTTTTATCAACTTAAACTGTTTCTGAGAGCCGTTGCACGGATTAGGAGTTTTACATGTAAAAATTGCTTTGAGATACGAAATTTTCGAGATATGAACGCCACCCTCGAACAGATTGATTTCATACCTCGAGGTACAACTGTATTATGATCAGCATAGTTGCTGTTTTTAAGGGCATGTAGTTTTTACATAACAAAATCCTATGTTTTAAACATTTTCTTTTTGTTGATAGGTGGTGAGCTAGAAATACGGCAAAATAAATAAACTCTAAACATTAAAAGTCCCAATCGATTTCAGAATAAATTGCATTTTCCAAGGAGTGTTTACAGATTCATCGTAAAAAAATAAAACTTGATGCCCTGAATTAATGTTTGTCTTAAACCATATAAAACATAAAAATGTAAAACAATATAAAATCCTCCATTCCTTAACTGCTCATGGTAACAACAGTTTCTGGACACGTTTTAAACCGGCAATTAAATAAAATTATGATCTAATAAGAATGATAAAAGATGAAAATAGAGAATGCTCTGACCTAAAGAAATACAATATCTGACAATAGTAACAGTAATACCAGTAACTTATAATGGGAATTATGGTTCATATTCATCTTACAATGTCTTGAACGTAGAACATGTTTACAAATTAATAAAAATTATATATATTTTTTTGCAAAATAACCGATAAGTAAAATGTAACAAAGTCCAAACCATCTAGAATAACTCATAGTTGCTAAGTATGTAAGGATAGTCAGATATTAAAATTATTCCACGTTTATAAATAACTCCCATGACTGACAATATAAAGTTGACCTACAGCCATGACGGAAACCATTATTACCATGCAGCAGATTTTCCTACGGAGGAATCATTAAACTATTATTTGATGCATTTCCTTTTTGACATCCCTTTAAACATGACTGAATGCGAGAGTTCACCTGAAATGAAAAAGCTGAACCGTTTTCATTTGACGGTGATCGCTCACTTTAAAAACATTCCTGAGAATTGTATCTTTTAGATTTTGGAGGATGTAATGCATTCATGACATCAGACCAGTAATCTAAGTGGGAAAGAAAGACCTGCTCCCACACTCAAGCCAAGAGCCAGGAAGAAGGTCATCAGCGCTCCAGCCGTCTCAGCATCTTTAGCATCCACCAGCCTAGAGAAAGACAAGAAAAAATAGGACCATGAATAGAGGTGTCACAATCCGATACATACCTCGATAGATATTATGTGATTTTAAACCAACTATTGAAACTGTTATATAATATTTTAAGTATTGAAACTTTACATATAACAAACTATCACTGAGAATCAAGAAATGGAATTTTAAAAGTTTTGAGACCACAACCCTAAGAAAACCAGGGTCTAGTTTGATTTGTATGACAGCGTTTGATACCATCACATCCACAAAGGGGACAGTGTTAATGTTTGCATTACGTCATCTTTTTTACTCCAGATAATTGGTGTCAGAATGGAACCTTTGCTTTCAATGTTGGCCCTGTCCGCATGAACCCGCTTATAATAAAAACAGGTATTTCTACACGGGTCACACAGTCCTTCCACACTTAATCGCAGCACCGTTTTCATGAAACCGCACATTTAACATGGTGAATAGTATTTTAAATGCTCCAAACCAAGAATATTTGTGGCCAGTGAAACTTAGGAGTGGAGTTTGTCATTGTTTTCATGCCCTGACACTGCTGTGTTTAGAAACTGCCATCTGTTGGTTTATTAGAGTCATTGTTTTTTTTGAGTGTCAATGTGGGCGCAGATTTTTTTTGTATATGGTGTGAGAGAGAGAGAAAAAAAAAGAAGTTGTGTGGCTGAACACTTACTGAGGAGCATAGGTCATTGACAGACACACGCAGTACCCGCTGGACAGAGAGAAGAACAGCATGATGGCGGCAAACACAACATCGTTATCGAAGAACACAGGGATGTATTGCCGCTCCTGAACATTACAAAGCATCAACAGAGGAACGAACAGCACACGAGAAACCACCAGCGCTGGGAAGAGACGACTCTCTTTAGATGGCTAGAGAAAAGAACATTTGTGTACAAAGTTAAGGGATTATAGTATGATCCACCCAAAATTAAAACTACTTTTGGTGTGTGTTGTTTAAATAAAAATAAAGATTTCCAATCAGTTCCACCTTAGTTTAAATCTTGTAATCATAAAATTTGGCCAATGTGGTGTTAATAAAAGTCCCTCATCAGTTGGTTATTTAAGAGTAAAAACCATGTGCGCATCTAGACTGGTTGGAAAGAGTGTCCTTTCATGATGGCCTAAAAAGCTTTGTGTGAACCATTCCCCGAATACTAAATACTATCTACTCAACGTTTAGCCAGGCTACAATTTCTCAGAAAGCAACAATCCTAACTCACTAATGAAAATATGTGCTTATACAAATAACACCTAATTAACTTAATATCTACAAACTCTTCTAAAGATCAGAGATGACTCACCCACTTCCACACTGAAGTCACTGATCTGCCAATGAAATCCATGACGTTAAATAAGAAGAAACAAACCACAGGAATGAAGTATTTTTCTGAAGAAGAAAAAAAAAAGATTACACATAAATTCATCTATTTACTTACTATGAATTTGTTTCAGTGCATGGGTTCTTGTGAAAGAGTTGTTCTTTAAAGATCCACAAGGTGGGGCCATTTATATCAGAAAACAAGCTGCTATTTTAAATGCATTTTAGAAATGTATAAAAATGATCAAAGTAAACAAACAAAAGAAAAAATCTAAACGAAATAAATAATTGGTGGTATGTTTGGGTCCAATTATATGCATCTCTGAAAGTATTGCATGGTGGATAAGTATCTGCCTGTATTTTTCAGCACTGAGAGCACCATTAATCCTGAACAAATCTCCCAACTCCATTCAGCTTTGAAACCTTTAACTGGGAGAGACATTCTTGATGCGGTACAACTGCTTGCTGTGCTCAATCTTAACCTCAACTTGTTAACAGATTTTGGCTGTTCATCCAGTTTGGGCATCAATCTACGTGTGACACTGACCATCATTAGCATATTTGTTATAATCGGCGAATCATAAACCTGACTATAATCTTACAAAATTCCAGACTTTGTGCAAGTGTGGCTATAAGAACTGGTCAAAGGCAAAAGGTAGTAACACCAGTGTTGCTTTTGGCAGCCAGCACAATGAAATGTATCTTTCTTAGTTTAAAGGAAAAAAAGGCCAAGAACAAAAACGTAATTAATTTGGCATTTGTAGCTTTTTTACAATTACCTAAAGTGCAATAAATATATGAATGGGAAAAATACGAGCAATGGAGTAAGAGCATGTGCTTACATTAAAAAGCATTGCGAAAATATGGGAATTGAAGTTGTGAAAATAAAATCAAGAATAAATTTCCTGAAAACACTTTGGCCACAAACCAGCTGGAAAAAAATACCACAAACCTCACTAACCTGATATTTATTAAAAGGCAAATAAAATCGTTCTTTGTTTACATTATATAAATATTTATATGATGAGAATTAATGAGAGGAATTCATAGCAAGCTTGTAGTTTTGCACATAACTCGAAAATAGTCTTCTAATTTTATTAACTAACATCTGTATTAGCATGTGTGTGTGTGTGTGTGTGTGTGTGTGTGTGTGTGTGTGTGTGTGTGTGTGTGTGTGTGTTTTTACCACAGCTATCATTGAATGCCAGAAACACAGATGCAAACGCAGTATTTCAGACCCGTTTACATTTTGAACGTGCAATCTCTCGTTTCGTCAATTAAAATTAGGGAAAAAGGTTTGGCAACAAAATAATTTCATTATCATCATTATTGACAAAAACAACACTAACACCAAATATTCATTTAATTAAAAGTTTTCTTTTGCTCAAAGAACTTTTGCACTGTACTATTATATACATGTGTATATAATATATATTATATACTGTACTGTATATAAGTGTGTCTGCTGCATTGGTTTTTGTACCCCATTTTCCTGTATACTTGGTTCTGACATCGACGGTGACGGCAGGAAAAACTGAGAGGGTAACAGTGAACACAAATGTCACACAAAATGCCATGACCCAGATCTGAGGAGAGAGAAAATATGTTCATTTTAATTGCTAGAATAATATCAACTCACAAGATTTTTATTTTAAGTTTTGCTCATATTCTTAAAGAACAGTTTGGTGAATAATGTACAAGAAATGTACAAAAGTAATGATTTTTTTTCTTTTTTGTAGGTTAAATTCCCAAAGTGTATAACTTCAAACATTATTGTCTAAATGTATTTATGATAAAAAAAATAATAATCTCACCTTTTTAAAGACCTGCATTACAGAGCTCTTTGAAGAGGAGAGTGTGTGTTCCATCTGCAGGGAGATGAAGGCCTGTTTTCCATCCTCCTCTGCTCTCTGACCATTGCTCTGACTCATGTTCAACATAGAACCATTTGAGCCTTCCTTGGTCTTTTCCAAGAGATCTGTGCTGTCTGGGGTGGGGGGGGGTAGAACACATCTTAGAATGGACATCAAAGTCTTTGTGATTCATACATTTAACTACTTTTTATTTTATAAAGATTGTCTCTGAAAACCATGATCGACCATATTTCGAATGATGTGGTAGACGAAAACGAGTGAAATAAAAATGTGAAATTCTCCAGGATAGCCACACTTTGGTTTATTTCCATACTTTGCAAACTACTGAATTCATCTCAATGAGTTTCATGTGGTATTCTGAAATGTCTAAGGAGTTTTCAGAGATGCTGAGCATTTATTGATTCTTGAACTCTTTCTGCTGTCCATCTCATCCCAAACCACTGAAGTCAAGCGCGCCATTCGATCAGGGCTCCACAGAAATGCTCTTTCTGGCTTAAATATCCCTTATACAGTTTGACAATGAGTTTGGAGTCATTTTCTTGCTGAAACACCAAATTAAGATTCAACTCAACAAGTAGAAGAGTTGGTCATTAAATGATGCTGGGGTGGCCTCTGTGCTTTAAATGTTAAACCCCCAAGAGCATAATGCCACCTCGTCCATGAATCAGATTGGGAATTATCCATGTAGAGATCATACGTTCACATTTTCCATGTCACAAAAACATAAGATTTCCACTGGACTGTCCATTTGTTATGGTTCTAGATCCACCCAAGTCTCTTTTGCAAGTGCCTTTCCTTAGTAGTGGCTTTTAAGCAGCTATCTGAGCAGCTATGCTCCTAAAATATCAATCTGGACTCATTTGGGGAAACTTATCCTCAGCACCAGAGGTGACTTGTCATCCTTTCCTCTGGAACTTCCCATGTGATACTTCATCATAGCACTTTATGCTTTGCATTCAGGGTTTTTGCAGTTTCTACACTTACTGGTCTTCATTTATGTAAAGTTATGATGTACACCCCACCCAAAAGCAGTTTTTCCACTCACGGTTAGTGGTTGGGTGAAGCAGTTTATTGTCAAACAACCGGTTTTACTCTTCTTAAATCATGCGGCAACAGAAACTTCCCAAATGACATTCAAAAGACTGATGTATTGGGCATGTGTGAGCTCCAAAGGCACAGACAACTTGGTCAAATTGGTGGTAAGATGAATGCAGCTTGTTTTCAAAGGATACTGGAAAATTTCCACTCAACAGACCGGAAGCTGCCCATGGGACATTACAACATGACAACAGTCCAAAACACAAGGCCAAGTTCATTTGTCGTTGGCTACACCAGAAGAATGTGAAGGTTCCATCCGTCTCCTGACCTCAATATGATTGAACCATTCTGGGAAGAACTCATAAATGCAATTCATGTCCAAGAATTTAAAAGAGTTGGAGGCAAACAAGAATAGGCTGCCTTACCAACAGAGAAGACAAAGAACCTCATCTACCACTACCTTAAAAGACTTCAGGCCATCGTTGATGTTAAAGGAGGGAATACAATACATTAAGAGCTGGGGTGTGTGAATTTTTGATCAGGGTCATTTGGAAAGTTTCTGTTTTTATGATTTAAAAAGAATAAAAAGTTGTTTGACAATAAATGGCTTCACTCAGCCACTAACAATGAGTTTTGGTGTTTTAGTCATCACTAATAGTTTCTGAAAAATGGCCAAGAAGGAAGAAATTTCAGCAAAAGCAAAAATTCTGTAAACCAAAGAACTCATGAAACCGGTCCTTTTACAGACTGATTTGGAAAACATCAGTCCTAACTCTTATACTCCCCTTTTTATTGAAATTTATGCATTTGGCAGCAACGTACATTTCAATTCTCCAGTGTCACCAATGTAGGAAATATGTTGGGTTACGTGGGTACAATGCAAAATATACCCAAGCAGATACTGAGGGTAATACTCATGTGTTTACCTGTAGGTAGCAGCTCACCGGAGGTCTCCAATTCGTACCCCCTGCTTGTGTTGTTCAAGTGATATCTGGCAAACTCCTAAAAACACAAAAAGCACAAGTTTCATGATCTGGATAATAACTATTTGATCCACAACTCTATCCCAAAACTCCACCATGACAGAAAACTGAGAAATTAATGGGTCTAAACTGTTTTCATTTCTTTTTTTTATTTCAAATTGAAAGCGGACATCAAGATTCCGAAAATGTGCTGGTGGCTGTCTAAGATGACTAAAGCTAAATTAATGTGATGAACATTCTGATGAGTCAATATTAAACAAGGCTCGTTTAAGCATTGATTACATAGTTGTTACGTGAGAACCGGCTTTAAAGCATAGAGTTCCTTCAACTGAAAATTAGCAGTTTGACCTGAAGAGCAGGAAACAGCTTTCTTAACCTCTTAAGCCCTGAGGCCTATTTTCCGAAAATCCTATACTTTTACTTTTTAAGGCATTTCTCAGCTTTTACAAGGCCTAAACTGCAAATCTTGGTAGCAAAAAGAAGATGAATGAACTCCGCCTAAAAAAAAAACACATGTTTCCTCCAATATCTCCTTATTTTACTTATAACGAAGCAAAAAAACACAATCAATTGTAACCACTACATGTCAAGGACATCTGTAGCAAGTTTGGTGTTCATACTACAAGAAACTAATATTCTGTAAAGGTTTTGATTGAACAAAGTTCAGGCGTAATCCATGTTGGCACAGTTTGGCACAATTTGGCACAATAATTGAAATATGGAAAAAATCTTGTCCAAAGCTTCAGCTACGTTCATAGTCTTCTTTTCTTGCTTACGGGACATGATTTCAGCAAAAAAAACTCCTAAAGAAACGCTGTAAAAGGGGGGTGGAAGCTCATTTACCCCATCTTGCTGCGCTTTTGGGAACCTTTCATTCACAAACGCTTTCGACGTCGAGGTTCTGCGTGTCCCTACCCCCCGACCATCTGTCCAGTCCGGGAGCTCTATATATCGCTGGAAAGCTCTGATTCTGAGGCAGCCAATGATGACAACCATTTTGAGACTGACGGGATTGCCGACGAATCACACGACGCGCAGCGTGGAGAGACCACCTCTTACGCACGGGGAGTCATTCCATATTTGGTGACGTCATGAGGCCACGCAGCAACAGAAAAAATACAAAATGGAGTTTTCGCGAAGCTATCGACCAGACATAACAACAAACAGACTTTTATCGCTATGGAAATAACTTTTTGTTGAAAAAACGGCAAAGGTAAGACAAGATTTACATGCTTGCTTGGTTTTCGCTGGCGTTTTTTCGGGGAACTTTCGCTCCCTGCTCTGAAATACTTCATGCAATGTTAATGAGTTGCATATCACTGGATTCAGCTGGTTGTTAGCTTTCATATGATGCCATGGTTTGGGTGTTCCGTTTATATTGTGGATACATATCGCACATAAACAAAAACGTGGTCATGAATTATACTCCGGACATGTTGTTGTTTATTTGCATGGCGTTCGAGCTGTGGTTCACGAATATGAAATTGAATTAGATACGTTTTTAGAGGAGTTTCCACTGAGCACAACAGTATTTAATATGTGTGGGTTATTCTCAGGGTTAGTGAGCTATGAGCGAAAATGTAACGCACAAGGGGGCAAGTCCCCGGTACCGGGGACTCTCGGGCTTAAGAGGTTAAAAGAAAAAACATCACAGCCAAGCTTGAATTCCATGCTTAATATACCAGTAGCACTGAAAATGTGGGATGTATTCGTTTTCTGCTGTGGTGGCAAAATAAACAAAAAAATAAAACTTGAGTGAGCTCTACATCTCAGCTTGCTTGATCAGACCGGTTTGGAGCATGATTTCCCCCCAGTGAGCGGTGGAATTTTTTTACACATTTTCAAGGGTTCCTGCCAAATGAGTGGGTGTTTAATGAAAATAAATGAACTGTGAGCTACACATCAGCATCTGATCCAAAAATTCAAGACCCTTTCAACAAGAACCCAGTTATAACTTTGTCATAAATTGGCTTCACAGTTTAGCATTTTCTTTCTTTACAAAAACTAAGTGTTATGGTAGCTGAATCAAGAATTGTGTTTGCAGTTTACTCTGCTAGCGTGGCCTACAACATGTGCATCACGTGGATTACATGCATCTAGTCATTGAACACAGGCACCAGGGTGTAATCATATCAAGGTCACTATTTCTTGTTAACTTGACCCAGACTTCTGATTGGCTGATACAACTTCAGTGTTTTTAAGAGATTCCATGAACGTCAATCACCCACAAAAACCATTTGCAGTCAGATCTGATGGAGCTTGATCTGATGGAGCTCAAGGTCAATGAATTTAGATTGGATTGGAAAGGGTGGTTTATTCTTGATCACTGTTCAGATAAAAATTGCATTGAATTAACTTGGATTAATGAAAAAAAAAATGCATATATAAGAACACAGTCTCACATACACAAAACACAAGACTCCAGCGGATTGAAGATCAATTCAGATCAGCCGGGATAATACCGTAAACGCTCACAAACTTACAAGTCTAGGAAGCAGCATGTAACTGATGAGTGTGATTAATGTCCCGACGCATGGAGTGATGAAGTACCCCAGAGCTGCCGTTTTACTGTCAGCTTCACCTATCATTAAAAAGACAAGCACAGTTTAGTACACTCATCAGTTGAGAAGATCTAAACAATTATTGTTATTTTTGGCAGAAATTTGATAATCTATCCTTTAAAAAAACGTAAAATACTTCATTGTTTACCTACAAAACATCCAAGAAACCAGAAAAGCAAGTTCTCCAGTGCATTAATAAAAACTGTACTATTAAAAACTGCATTAAATACCCCAGAATGTTTTTTTTTTACTAATGTCTATATATAAATATCTGAATAAATAATTTAAATGTAGTCACTCAGTACTTTGTTAATATAAATGCAATTTGAATGCAATACATATGATCCACAAAGCTGTTTCATTAAAGTTTTGTCTTTTCCTCTTTGCAATAGCCAACAGTGGGATTTAAACCTGGGCTTTGGCCACTCAAGGAAATTTAAATTTTATTTTTAATTTTTTGTTTCAATCAAATCTTGGCTGTGTGCTTAGGGTCATTGTCATTCAGGTAAATCTAGAGTGCTCAAAGATGTTTTCATCCAGGATGAAGAATCTTTTCCTCATTTCTCAATTCCGGTGACTGAAAAAGCACCCCACAGCATAATGCTGCACCATGAGCAGAGCTTAGATTCTTCTGTGTGTTCACATCACAGTTTCCTCTTCAGACCAGAAACTGATTCCTTTTTGGAAAAACCAAAGGTGGGCTTCCATGTGTCTTTTACTAAACAGTGACTATTTTACCCTACCCTGATGAGTGTAGCTTTAGACAAATGTTGTTCTCAAACTAAGTCTGACTAAGATGTCTATAAACGATTCCTCATGTGTGCCTCGCCAAATCATGTTTTTTCAGTTGTGTTTAAAATAAATTTGAGAATGTATACATTACTTTCCATTAAATTCTCACTCCATCAGTCAATGATGAGTACATTTATTATCAATTATTTTCTCACTTGCTATTGCGAAGATCATGGCGATAGCAGCAAATGTTCCTGCGAGTCCTTGGCCGCTCATAAAAACAGCACTGTATCTCTGAGGTAATAAACCCACCAGACCAAAGAGACTGCCCTGCAGCACTGCCCCAAATGCTGAAACAAACACATGTTTAAAAGTGAATTATTAACCTGAAAAAACAACCAAACACTATGTCGGCTGAATAAAATATGGATCATATTAAAATTACTTAAACCTTTAATCTCATTCACAAAGATGAAACAGATCTAGTAATACGAATTAAACAAATATATTTTAATAAGAATCAGTTTGTCACAATTTTGTATTTAATAGAATTTTAATTAAACAAAACGTTTTTGCTTTTAGTCATGAATATATATTTTTTTATCATCTACATTTGCATAAATTGTGGTGCATCTCATTTTCATCTATGCCATTTTAGGTCAAACAAAATGCAATTAGTTTGAAACAAAATTACATTGCACATTTTATGTTCACTTTTTGTCAACTGGATCCATTTCTAATAAAGTGAACAATTCTCACTCATGTTCTTTATCCTATGTGTGTTTCTCACCAGGCCACAACTAAATACATTTTGTATATGATATAATGATACAAAATAATAAAAAAAGTAAATTCCTTTTACTGTAGAAGATGAACTAACTAAAATTTTAATGTTGACAGATTAAAAGTGACTAACAGTTGATGAACCAGATGGTTGCCATGGTAATGGAGAAGAATGTATCTTGGTCCATTGTTTCTGGTATCTTCACCAGTACAGCAGTGAGGATGAAGAGGAACAGGATCAACACCAGGCTACCACCGATCCTCACCCTCTCTGAGACACTGAAACACACCCACATCATAAATGAACATAAATAATAAGAAATAAAATTTCATAAAATGATAAATCATTTACCGCTGATAGAGAAAAGAGTTGAGCAGTGTGAAGACCAGCAAAGGTAGTTGGGAGAGCAGCGTCATCCAATTGTTAAAATAATACTCCTTCCTGTTTGAAACAGTCCCATTCCTCCATTCAGATGTGTTCAGGCGTTCATTGAAATACTACAAAGTGAAAGAGACATTCATTAGTAATGACATACAATCTAATGAGCCAATTATAGAGGATCATGACACTACGCGATGGTAAATCCAATAAAAGTTGATGTGAACAAGCAGCAGCTTAGTTTTGAAAGCGAAATCTCTAGTGGTAATAAACAAAAAGTTCTATTTACATTCCATGCATTTGCATGATGCTTTTGTCCAAAGCGACTTACAATGCAAGGAATTTATTATTGGTTTCTGTAGGAAAAGCACCGACACATAAGAGGTCAAAATACTAAGATGAAGAAAATAATCCTTACAATGGTTTTTATTGCAGCTGAACATCAAATGCATTCACTCATTTCAGTCTAAATAGGTTAAAATCCACGAAAAGATTTATTGCTTCTGGCTTATGATAATATGTAATGTAATATGACTAATATAATATAATATGATGTAATATGACTATTCAATTTTAAAATGTTTTCTCAGCCTATGAACATGCTCATGTGCTGACAATCTCACCGGCCAAAACCTCATAAGAAGGGCAAAATTTCAGTTTACAAAGTTCACTGCTCCTACATGCAAAATAATGGACCTTATAGTCATCTACAAACCAACCTGTGATGAAATGCTTGAGTGTTTAATACTTTTGACCCCCAACCGTATAGACCACTCTTGCCCCAGATCTTAGGAGTACCATTGAGTTACGTTCTTTCAATTAAAGGATAAAAATGCGTTTATTTAATTAAATGTTTAGAATTTAGCAAGAACAGATTACATACCCTCCATATCTAATCTTATTATCTTTAGCTCTAGTTTTAGTTCAATGCAAAAGCCCCACACAAAGAGTGGAAACTATTTGAACCCTTAAAATTTACCCACAGCCTTCGATCGTTGCGGTTTCCTTTAAAGGGGAAAAACTAATTACATTTCAGCTAATGGAGAATGAATTCAAATGGAAACCAAACATCAATATCCAGCCACAATACCTCTCCGGCTGATTTAAAGGGATACATCACAACCAAATTAACATTCTCTCACCATTTACTCTCATTTTCAACTCTTTCTTGAACCTATGTGGACACTCATTGACATGAATAGTGAGGCAGAGATATTAAGAACAGGACGTGAACTGTTGAAATAAAACAGGACATCCAGTCCTGGGCTTGAGAAATGGCAGGGCTTGTTACATTGGTAGGATTGGCTTAAATGGCACCGTCCTGTTTAATGATCACACTCAAGCCATTGAGAACATGTAGTCTCTGCTGGTTGTTTAGTACAATGCTTTGAAAA
Source organism: Danionella cerebrum (assembly GCA_007224835.1). NCBI lineage: Eukaryota > Metazoa > Chordata > Actinopteri > Cypriniformes > Danionidae > Danionella > Danionella cerebrum. The sequence continues at coordinate 365,791 of SRMA01025840.1, read as the reverse complement.
GCTGCATGTTATGGCTTAAGTTCATGTTTCATATTTTGTAATGTACATATTTTCCCACATTTCATTACCATAGACGCAGTCATGAAGAAGTTCCATGGCAACAATGTTCCAAGACCCAGTATAAAGAAGATGATGCCAACCAGGAAACCGCTACAAACAGAAGACAAATTGCACATTTTCATTAACAAGTTATGTTTGTGTTGGTGAAGGCAAGGTCAACGAAGACAACCTAATGCGTAGCCTTAAAAACAGACCCCTTGCACATGGCATTATATCCCCCTCCCAAAATTGTTGGCTTAAAACAATTATTTTTGATAATATTGTCAATAGTTGGCAACAAATCTCATTAGCTCAAGTGTGTAAATCCCATTCATGTGTGGTGGTTGGATTCATTCACATTAATGACTCATCTCATCGTTTGCACACGGATTGGTGGACACTATTAGCTTTATTACAGTAAGTCCATGTGTACACTGGTGACTCATGTTGACTGTCTCAAAATGAACTAGTGTGTGCACAAAAACCTGAACTTACCGGTCAGTGGGAACCCCCTCTGTTTTGCTCATTTTTAACACTGTGTGGTCAGCAGCTGTATGAAAATGAGAAAATATTTAATGCAAAACAGATTTGCAAAGCATCAATGTAATACTCATGCAGAAAATTCATAAAATAGTTCCTTTCTTTAAATTCCACAATAAATGTTAAACAAGGTTCTTGATTTGGGGTTATCCTGTTTATAACCTTGTTTTTTTTTTTTTTTAAAGATTTGGCAAAAATACAAGATGTCAATCTTCAGAGGTTTCAAACATTCTTCAGAACAACTTTATTTATGGAATGCAAAGATTCCGGTGGTAGTATAAATCAAGACAAATCAAAGCCAAAATCAACACCTGCTCTATAGACACGGAGCAATAAATTCAGCTCTGCTGATGATATTAAAATAAAAATCATGACATATCTCTCCCAGCTTTACTTTTCACGGAATACAAATGCAACAAAACTGCAGTAATGCCCTTCATCTACAACCCATTCATTTCCTGTCAGCTGTTCAGAGCTGGAGTTCAACAGTTCTCCAAATAAAAATAAAAAAATCCTTAAGCCCTGGAGCTGACCGTCAGGATAGAGCATTCTGCTGACTCTGTAACCGCAGGAACAAATAATAGTGAAAAGCTTTTTACCTTCCTTTACTCCTCAGCATCAGGGAGGATTTATAAATGACACTTCAATCACATGTAAACAAGGTTCAGACCAGGAGAACCCAGTGTGATCGGCATAATGCACTGCGAGTGATCCTTATCGACTGCATAAGCTAAACATGAGCGAGGGCACGTGAATAAAAGATGACGCTCAGATTTAGGTGGGGGCAGTGGGAGGAGGAGAATCGCACGTCATGGAGGTTCACATCATATTTAAACTAAATGTAACTAAATGTTCCTGTAGGAAGGTTTTTAGCATACTGCTAAATGGGACACAAATTGGTTTGTGGGGCAGGAACTTCACCTATTAATGGCTGGTTTTTCTTTTTGTTCAATATAGCTTTTATTGAAATCAATGAGCACTTACTCTTTTTACTGATTTTTTACTCCTCTATCTTGTATCTCTATTTATTCAAAGGCTACATTTATTTTCTAATATAGGGGTCAACGGCTCATACATGGATTTGAGCATAAAACGTTGCAGTATAGATCTTTGAAGCATTACTTCATGCAGGGTTTACTTTAATTAAACATTTTATTGCATAGAGATAGCCATTTTTGCAGTGTTGAAATATTGATTCATTAGGCTCATTTTCTGACCCGCAAACTATTGACTTGACCTCTGAGCCATACATTTCTGGGGAGGGCTAATGGGGGTCATGATTGGATGCTTTCGACTGTTCCATCATTAAGGAAACTAAAGGACCATCTGCCATCATGCATACACTATGCTTAAGTTAATTTTGATCATGTTTTAATAGCAATTTCTTTGTCGATAATAACTTAATGTCATAACAACAAAGCTTAAAACTAAATTTAATTTAAAGTGAAAATTAAACAGCAGAATTTTCCATTTACTCCTTCAAAATTTGATTAATTACAGATTTCAAGTTGCCTCAGTATTATACTTGAGAACAGAACTATCAAAGTAAAAACGTTTTTATTTCTTCAGTGACTTCTTGAAAATTTTTATGCTATATTATACAAGTTTGCATGAGATTTTGTAATCCTTCATTTATTATTGGTGAGCTCAAAAAGGCTTGAAAAAATATATCTGAGTCAAAAACATTAATCTCTGCCCTCTAACCAATTTAACCAATTCTTCCTTATTCCTTATATATTGTGCCATGATATATTATTACACCCCTAGTTGCGATGTAAGTCAATGCGGAAAATGTGTATTTGCTTTTTGCAGCTTTTTATAAAGATCTTGTTTAACACCAAACACCATTTTACCAAGAAGGCTAAAGACACTTTTTCCAAACAAAGGGGTGCTTGATTTTGAAAAAAAAAAAACCCTGAAGGGAGGCCTGAATTATCCCGGGGATGCTCTGATACAAAGAGGCTCTGTGAAAACCAGACCATTTATTTTTACAAACCATTAAGCGAACACAAACAACAAAACACAACATCAATCACACGAGACACTCACAATTTAACTTGTTCACACACATCCAGACCATCCATACACACGCACACACACACACAAATAAATAAGAAAAATATTTATACATAAAAGCTCAAACTAAAAATAGTTCTGCTAAAAAAAAAAACTTTTTTCCATTTGATCATTATTCCACAGAATGTAAAGTAATTTAATACTTTGACAAATCTTTAAACCAAGCTACTCCATTAATCCACTCCTCAAAACATTATAGTTTGTACCAGGAAACAAAGAATCTCAAAGTTTTACAAATCACATGAGGAAAGGGGGAGCAAGAGAAGGATGCTAAGAATCCCTTCAGTTCTCGCTCCAGTGCTTTTGTTCAAAACTTTAAGTACTTTCACAAGACTATAGGTTAAATCCAGAGGAAGGCAGTAATGAAAAGGCAATACCATGAGTGACTGAATTTTTTAGCAAATCTACCATAAAGTGACGCAAAAAAGAATTGAAACCCCCTTGCACTCAGCAGAAAGTCTCACAACAAAATCTAGAAAGAATAATTGTGATTACGGATTTGAATAGCAGCGTTTCCATCCAGCTTTTTTATGCACAAATTTGGAATATTGCGTAAAAATTCTGGATGGAAAAACCAAGATATGCATAAATTTTGAAAATGTGCACACAAAAATGATACGCACACAGAACTGAGTAAGATAAACTTTGCACAAAGAAAAAATGTGCATAAACTTTGACTGAAATGCATTTACAGAATAAATCCCAATGAAATGGCAATGCATATTTTTGACGAGCGATTAGGCACTAATGGAATAATCAATGGTCTAAAATGTTGTTTTGGTCATTTCTAAAATTCCTTAGCCAAAGTCGGTCATCAAAGTGGGTTAGGAACATCACCTTCTAGATTGGGCTTGACTGGCTGTATTCCCAAAGAGTAGTCTCCCTCCTCTAAAAGCAAGATGACAAGACCGCAATTGCATTGCTTCTATTACTTCTAAGACACAAGCAACGTATTATAAGCAAACCTAACGCAGCATTTTTTTATATATATATTTGCCGCTAGGTTATCAGGAAGTATGGGTTTTTGTTCTCTTGGACTCATTGGTTGGAAAAGGTGCTTTTTTCGCAAATATTTTTGCACATAAATTTATTTTGCATCTTTTGATGGAAATGTGGCTAATGTATGCTTGTAATAATCTGACCCACCAATCAGCAAGATTTCTTCCTTCGAGGTATCTCTCAAAGCCTAATCATGCGTTTGACTGCAAAAATGCTAAAAAGCTGTTATGTGATTGACTGCAAGAACTGATTTTCAGAGACTTCCCAGCTCAGTTGAAGGCAACGGGGAGATATTCACCAGGAAACAATATGTAAAACTCTACATACAAACAGTGAAGGGCTAAACTCCTGCCATTCCCTGAAAGACTGAAGTCAAAATGCCTTGAATCAGCTCAACTTTTAGTGTTCAGAGGAGGAGGAGTGTTACTTATGAAATAAGAATCACAATTTCACTATGCACTGTGGAAATTATCAAGGAGATGGATGAGATGGTACTGACACAGGCTAGATACATTATGTCAGATACTACCTGCATTTATATTACAAAGTAAATACTTTTCTAATGGTTAAAATCAAAAAGGAGCGTCTGAGATGAAACCTGCAGATTTAAACAGTGGAATACAAGGTACAACAGACATCCAAGGTTAAGATAGCAATTAACAAAAAATAGTGATAGGATTTACTTTTATATTTTGTACTGCAAAATGGACTATTTTTAACTACAAAATAGAAACACATTTTCACAAGAAATCAAATAGACTTTGACGAATAGAAATACATGGCTGTGAAATAAATGCAACAATAAAGACAAACCAAATGACAACTCAAAATAAACTATAGTCAAGAGTTCGAAAGAAACAGCCAAACAGTTCTATAGAAACAGCCATAGATATCATAAGAATTGCAAAGTGTTTGGTTATCTTTTGGAGGAACCACAATGAGATTAATCAATCGCCATTATTCATTATTCAGCCCTCTCTTATTCATCTTTCTTTTCATCTCTGACATTTTCTGAACGCCACATATCACATTTCCAAGAATCATCAGAGGACACGGAAGAAGCTGCGAAACGCTTGTAGTCCCTAGTACAATATGTCTTCCCCTTTATTTTAACATATATTCTTAACTGCGGCTCTCAAAGTTAATTCTCATAATTTGTGTTGAATAAACTGTGTTTTAGTGCCTTTCACAAAGTGCGATTCATTTCAAACAAAAGCCACTCTGTCTCTAAACTCGACGCTAATTTAATAAACCAGCAGAATGAACAAGAGAAAATTCAATTTCAACAAAAAGCGTGACTGTTTGCTAAAAATGGGACCCCTGTTTAATTTATGACCATAAATAGAAAAACGTGTCTAAATAACGAATAGAAGGTCATTCAGAGGAAAGTCTGAACCACGTTATCTGCTCACCTGTGTTTCTGTGATGGGTTATATTTGCATTTTAACCAAATTAAAAAACATTATTTCCATAAAATCGCTCTAGAGTTAGGTTTCATTCAATTTAGCTTTCGCCGACCACTTTCGAGCTTTCTTCTTCTTCTCCTGATGGAGACAAGTGCGTCTCACGTGGCCGGCGGGGTGAAGCCAAACTACGGCGAGCGCCCCCATGGTCCTGGCTGCAGAAAAATTACCACCCAATACAAGTCTATGGGAAAAAGCTGAATTTTAAAAATGATTTCCTCAGACAGTAGAGCATTTACACAAACGGTTTTAGTGATTTTTGAAAGTTATCTGTACAGTGAACAAATTTCCGTTATTTTTTTTCTCGGCTTAAGTTTATTTTCGTGTGGTTCAGAAGGGTTTAATATTCCCCTAAAAAAGCTAGGCGGGACCATGTGATTAACAGCTATGATTGACAGCTACACAGAACAGAGCTGACTTAAGTAATAATAATAATAATAATAATAATAATAATAATAATAATAATAATAATAATAATAATAATAATAATAATAATAATAATAATTCATTCAATTTATATAGCTCTTCTATTTGGCGCAGCCGTGACGTGGACTAGATTGACTGGAGTTGAAAAGGTCACTGGTTTGATTCCCAGCTCATCTTGGAGTTAAAGTAGGTATGAGTGTTGAAACTCTCCTACCTGTGACAACCATTACTGTGGTGGCCTTGAGTAAGTCACCCGTTTCCCCACAGCTCCCTGGGTGCCGCAGCTATGGCTAGCCACTGCCACCCTTCTAGTTATAGGAAGACCAACTCCACCACTACACTATTCGCTGTCTACAGTCAAAATTTCTCTTACTTCTTCACAGTTTACATCTTTTATGCCCAGTAATGTTTCACCAGCTGTCAACAGGATTTTGGTCTTTTCTGCTATTTGTTAGAGCTGCTCAATTTATTGCTTCGACCATAAACAATATGACATTTTTCTTTTTAACATTTAACTTTCCTTCATTTACAACCTGTGTTGCTTTGCTTAATTTTCATTTATTCCTTATGTTTTTGCACTTTCTCAGGCTTTCTCAGTAAATTATGTGTAAAAAACAAATGCAACACACATTTGAACTTATTTTTAGAATTATTTATAATACAGAGAAATATATTCATTTGTCTGCAATGGACTGGTGACCTGTCCAGGGTGTACCCCGCCTCTCGCCCAATGTGTGCAAGAGATAGTGTGCACCGGCAGACCCCCGTAACCCCAAAAAGGGAATAAGCGGGTTGGAAAATGAACGAATGAATATTCATTTGTGTTGCATTGTGATTTTGCATTTCATTTTTTCTGTAAATAGTATATTAGCGTATCAACATGGACCGTGGACCAACAATGGACCATATCTAAAAGAAGTGACTCTCTTGTTATCACCAAAATGGGTGATGGAAGAGCAATGCTCAATGAAATGCTCAGTGGAAAACACGAGCCTACACTCGACTTAGAGCTATAGTCTTTACTGAGACCCAGTTCCCATTTCCACCACTGCAGCGGTGTGTGCGCACCTTTAGGACTTATCTTCTGAACTTACATGGTCTCATCACCTTGTTCACATCACTCTTGGTCCATGTCGTCTGGATTTACCAAATATCTCTGCATCAACCTTTTGCCTTATTTTCCTCCCTGTGCATAAAAGAACTGAATTTATTCTAATAAGTCTAACAAATTAGTCAATCCATTACCCGCCAAGTAAACTGTGAAGTGTATATTAACAATGTGAAGAAGGTGAATCAAGGGATTGGGATTGTAAAGCATTTAAATGAGAACGAATAGAAAGAAGTTGTGTTTTCAATGGAAATAAAGACAAGTGTAAGTGGTAGATACTTACACTACTTACACTTCTCAAATAAGTGTTTTGGGATGATTTCCTGAAGTGTGTTACTAGTGTTTGGAGGTAGAGCATGCATGCACACAAACGTGTTTCTATAAAGATGAGCACAAATCCTGGACAGCACTAAAGCTACCATATGGTGTGTAAAAACAGGTGTGAATTTTCTTCTGCCGATACATGAAAGAGAGAGAGAGAAAGATGTGTGTGAATGTGGGGGATGGGTAGCAAGGGATCTGCACCACTGAGGAGAATCAGATGCTGTAAATCACTTGACTCTGTGATTAGAATGTAGAACTCTCTCTCTCTCTCTCTCTCTCTCTCTCTCTCTCTCTCTCTCTCTCTCTCTCTCTCTCTCCCTCCCATGTACAGCTTTTATTTTGCCTTTTTGACTTCTGACGTAGATGCCACATTGAGGACGCAGGTAAACAAGGACACACACCGAAAGGATGCCGCATCTCTCAAGATGTGAACCTCGCCATTAGAGAGGATGGAGAGAAGAGGAAATCCAATATGAGAAGATTTAAACTCAATCCCCTGTCTCACCGCTCACAGAATGGACTCCAACCGTGATGGGAAGGACGAGTGGTCGGAGGAGCAGTGGGAGGACTGGTATTGGCTCATTTTTTTGTAGTATTAAGTATTACGTAAGATTTGTATGTTGCACATGACAACATGATGTGTTGGTGCATGTACTATGATGCAGCATCCTTACAGCAAATGCTGACTTAATTTTGTTGCATTTTTAGGTGTCAGAAAGCCACTATTATTTTGGCACATTTTTTTTTACATTTCCTTATTATTCTTTCTGTCTGTCTGTCTACTTATGTCAAAAATTATTTTTTAATTTGTTATTTATATATAGATTTGTATGTATAGGTTTAAGATTTTATGACTACTCTCAGTTTAACCTTATACATATTTATTTCATGTCAACAAAATGATCTCTTCGGCTCATTTGGTTTTTGGTTTTTCATTCCCTTTATCTGGTTATTTTTAATTTCAAGATGGTACATTTGTGATTGTTATATTTAACATTTGTTAAAAGAGCTGTGCCGTATTTTCTTAATTGACTTTGTTATACAATAGTTTATGTGCAATGACACAAATGTCATATTTTCCTTTTCATTATTTTTAGTTCATGCTTTAAATACTGTTGTACAAACTAGTTTCTGTTGGATGTGGGGCTTTTATTCTGTAATCAAACACCTGACGAGGATCAGGCCCGTGTGGAAGATAGTTTTGAAATCACGCTATTTTCTGTTTGATGATGGTGATGATGATGATGATGATGATGATGATGATGATGATGATGATATATTAGAAGACTTTTCTCTCACATTTAGTGGGAAATTATTTATATGTTTATTAAACAATTAATAGGTTGTTTTTCTATGATTTTCTTTTAACATAACTTCTGTTGTGTACAGGTTGACTCGCGACATTGGTTTGGATGAATTTGAAGATGAGGATTTTTCTGAAATCACAGAAATCTCCGATGAATATGTTTTCAGAGCCAGACGCAACCACTCTGACATTAGACATGTGAGCATCAGTATTCTTGCACACTTCAGTAATTTTCTTTAAATAGTTACAGTTTGTCTAAAAACTCCCTTTCTTTTTGTGAAAAAATTTAACACGCACCCCTCTGGATATATTTAATTATTACTAGGTGGGATTACTCGTGTTCAGTGTAGCTTTGAATCCAAAAACAAAATTTTGCTGTATGTAAACAGTTCCCTTCATCGTTGATCCTCTAGGTGGCAGCATGTGACCACTTTCACATCTGCATTTAGGTAGCCCGGGCAGTCGGTTTTTCTGTATTTCTAACATTAAGGAAGTTGAGACCTCTCTTCATGTGAAGACATTTGATGTCATATATTTTGGTGAATATTTTTATATGCATCTGTTCCAACGAGAAAAAAGTTGTTTCTTAATAGAACTTTGCCAGATGTATCCTGTAATTGTTTTTTGATTTATAAGAGTAGATTGAACCATGGATGTTCCAGAGCAAAAAAAAAAACAAGTTTGTTTCTTTTAAAAACTGGTTTTATTTGTGCAATTGACAATGTGCACAAGTCCCATTGTAACGTCACGGCCGGACATGAAAGGGCCTATTTCCCTCAATTTGAAGTGATGCACTATCCACCAAGCAGTGCCTTTCTTGGGATATCCAAAAACAAACGTGTGAGAGCATGATTGTTCATTAAACTTGTTGCGTTGAAGTGCGTTACATGGAGGAATCAGCCGGCGTTCACATCTGGGTCACCACTGAACACAGTCACAACTCATTTAACAAAAAATAATTTAAATTTTTCATTTACTTGTTTCTGCTGGCATCTCCCTGGAAACGTGAGCCTCTGTCAAGGCTTTACTTAGCTGAGAACCGTATTCTCCGTTTCTCTTTCAAATTGTCTCTCACAGCACTGGGCAAACAGTTCAGATCAGATTCTGACTCTCAGCGGTACGGTTGTATAACATTTCCTCCAAACGCCATTACAGCATCCATCAATGTTGCTTTAATAAGACGTTGATCGCTCTAATATCTCCTCACATCTACCGTGACCATCTACTGTTAAAAGTAACTTTGCATACAAGTTATGAATATGGAAATCAGTAACCAATAGATCAGTAACTGGGGAGTAGTTTCAAATGAACATCTCAGCCCATTTCCGAAATAAGCCTGGGCTTCAAATGAAGAGATTGAAAGTAATTTTAATAAAAAATAGACACTTTTTGAGTAAAAAAAAATCTGCCATACAATATGTACTACATATTGTTTAAAAAAAAAGAATGTCATGACCCCCTTTTATGGCAAACTTGTTCACACAGGCTACCCTCTTTTCTCCTGACTGCATAGTGTCCAAAACACTTTAGTGAAGAATAGGTTTTTTTTGGCTTGTCAGAATTTGATGCTGTGGACTGGCTATAGAGGGTATGCACATGACGTCATGGTACTTAGAAGTTGTGCAGTAAGTGGAAAAATATAGTCATACTCTAGCGGTGAATGTTGAGTTTCACCTGCATAAATGCTGAAAATTGGGGAAAGCTGTTCCAATGAAAGGAGAAGCAAATTAATTGGTGCAATAAAAACACTGCAATCCAGGAGCTGAAGCATGGGCTAGTGGTCAACATTTTCGTGTTTGGTAAGACCAACTAAATCACCATATTCTCTAATCATGACTTAAATGTCTGGCATCTTTATGTTATGTGCAATTTACTTTAAAATAATATATTTTGTTGTAATTTAACCCACACGTAATTTAAGGGGGCAAAATGGTCTCAAAAAGCTCTCAGCATTGACTTCACACACTAGCCATCTCTTAAATGGCTGAAAGAAATTGTACAGTATTTAAAAGCAATAGTTATTTGGTGTAACTCTGACTGTGTTTGCCTAAAAATTTTGGCCGGGTGTGTGACTGTGTGGGCTTTTTCCTAATAAACACACCAATTTTACCACTTGTTTTGCCACTTATTGAAGGCCGTCATGGCTCGATGGGGAAAGTGGTGTCAATGCATACCCTCTATACCCCACTGAAGACCAAAGTAGCTAAATCAATGTTTTAAAGCCGTTGTAATATTTCTGTATTAAAATGTTACAGGTAAATGTTGGCAAATCCTGTACAGATCCAGTCCTTCACTCCCATGGACTCCTCTTATTAATTAATAAAGATAATTTTGTAAGTCACCAGGTGTTTGTATTTTGTGGTGCTTGCAACTCTTATCAAAATCAATTTGCTCTGATTCCCGTAACTGGGGCAGAGCTGAGGCTGTTCTCATTGTAATGCAGAGAGTGAGCACCAGTTTGAATGCTCTTTGTCCTAACACCACACATACACATAGTCTCTCTCTCTCTTTCTCTCTCTCTTTCTCTCTCTCCTGCTCGCTCTCTCTTTCGGCTGAATGGCCACTGGAAATGCTAAACTGTGATCTCATCTCCTGCTCGAATGCTTTGGTTAGTTTCATCAGCTCTCTCTTTATTTCGCACTCTACCCCAACTGATGGACCATTTTTTTACCCATCTCTACCACTTTTATTCTTAATTTGCATTGCCAGCTTTTGATTTTTAAATTTTGTAACGTTTTAACATTTTACATATTTGAATTTTTAAAATAATACTTTCGTCAACATTCAGTCTTCTTGATTGAAGGTCTTGCTCGATGAAGGGTAAATCTCATTTCTCTTCTACCTCTGTGTGAATGGCCTTTTGTGCTTAATCTTTTTTAAATGTTTTTTTTTTGCTATTGCAATATCTTTCTTTCATCTACTCTGAATCTGCTCCAAAAGGCTGTTTACTTGGCGTTCATACAAAGACATCTTTAAAACTTTTATTAGTTGTGATTCTTTTGAATTGTTTGTTTGATTGTTGTCTAGTTTAAATGATGTATTGGATTCTCTGTGAATAAAAATCAATTAGCAAATAGAGACAAGTTCATAAAAAGGTTTAATTTAACCCTTGAAAATATCTTTTATAGAACTAGATTTTGTTTTCAGATTTGGGTGTAGGTATCAGGAAGTACATGCCCAGTCTCATAAACACTGGACTGTTCCTGCTGACATCTCTCTAATAGTTGATTGTTGTCCATCTCTGTGATGTCCTCGCAGGATCATGTGACTGAGGCAGGGAGCAGTGCTCTGGATCAGCTGGAGGCTGGTGCGGCAGCCGGTCGGATACAGACAGAAACACAGCCCTCACATCTCTCTGAAGCTCTCCACTGGAGCCACAGAGTCAGAGAGAGCAAAGCATCCATGGATTCCACTTTGTCTGCCAGCATGGATGGTCATCGTCCAAAGCGACCCACCACTCTTAACCTCTTCCCAACATTGGTACCCCGAACACAGGTAAGAACTAATAGATTCCTCTTTGTAAGCTAGACATTGATTTAAATTAGTAAAAATATTCTCAAATACGAAAATGCTTATTTATTCTTTTTAAAATGAAGTTGCTTAGAGTGAGCATCACTATAGACGAGACCTCTTCATGTACATTTCAGATGTATCCCAAATGAAAAGTGCAACAAACAACTTAATGGCAAGGGAAAAAAATGAGAAGGTCATAAAAGCTGAGACTGAGTCACCAATAAAACAATTGGTAACATAGTGTACTATGAAGGACTGTCATCCCAACAAAGTCACATGAAAGCCCATGTACTGGCTTGTGTAAAGTTTGCTGAATCACACTGGTGAGCTAGGTTATAATGTTATGGACAAACGAGACCAAAAATTACAGTTTCGGCATCAGCATAGATACTGTATATAAACCCCAAACTTTCAAGCTTTCAAGACTAGGCTCCTTCAAAAGGATGAGGAGCACACTACCCACATCTCACTCTAACCAACTAATGTTGTTTTGTTTGTTTAAATAGAGTTTAGATCATATATAGCAGGAGCATAATTAAAATTAAAAATTATGTTTTGTCTCATTAAGGACACCTTAAACAATAATTCATTTGCAAAGAAGTTCAGCTGGCAGCAGAAAATCTCCCAGACTATGCCTCCCGGTAAACCAGGTAGGGATAAAGAATTTGTTTTCTTTCTGAACATCTGAACATTAATGCATCCAAATAAATTTGTGTTGTATATGCATATATTGTTTCCCTCCAAAATAAGTACTGGTATATATATTTAAATATATTTTTTAAAAGGCTACTAAATACGAATTTCGTGCCATTTTTCAGAAAATGTGAATGATGGCACAAAAACAAAAATTGTTTTTCAATTTATTATCAAATAACTGTGTTTACTCTTTTTATACAATTGATACTGATCAAAAGTTTTTTTAGCCCTAGCTCTAAATATTTTCGTTTCCCTCCTTTAACATCAGGGGGAAATCTTTTGAGTCCATCGAAGCCTCTTGAGGTAGTTATGTTGGCTTGCAGAGCCAACATATTGTTATCTCTCTTAAACTTATTATGTTGGCTTGCAAAGCCAACATATTGTTATTGCACCTAAACTTATTATTCTTCTTCTTCTTATTCTTCTTCTCTTTTCTTCTGACAAAAATTCTTAACACTACTCCTCCTAGCCCGTTCGAGCTACAGCCACGAAACTTTCAACACACCTCAAAGCTGTTATGTAGTTTGTTGCTATATCTCTTCGGACCTATTTGATCAGCGGTTTCCGTAAAAATCGCGAATTTCGGCCCAAAAATCGCCCAAGTCATTCCCTATGGGAGCCCTAGAGTGGTGATGTCATCGCTCACTCTAACTTTGAGCAAGCTCAGTCTTGTTGCTACTTGCACTGTTTTCTCAACTAAAAATTAACCTTTACACACACATTTTATATCTAAATGGTAGAGATTTTTGTCCTCTTTCAGTTGGTGCTGTTTTCATTTTTAAAAAACACACGGCTTTTACTCCAGGTGGCCTAAACCACAAGGAGTGCACTTAATTGCTCCATTCACCTCCATTCAAAAATTCTGGTGGATTCTGTTTAAAATCTCAATCGCAGGCTATTTTTAACTCGCCATAAATCATTCACACTTTATCACAGCTTCACAAAATTTACACCATTCTCTTCCTTAAAATCTTGGGATTTTAACAGTAAAAGAAATATTGCAATAACTCTGGTCATTCTTTCGTAATCCTTATTTGTTTGAGGGTATGGATTTCTCTGAAATGAGCAGTTGCACAGAATCAAATGAAGGCTATTTGTAGCTCACCATAATTTTTTATTTCTAATCACACCTTCACAAAAATTACAGCATTCTCTTCGTTAGGGTCTTCTGCTGCTTACAAAGAAAGAATCATTTCGATATGTCTTACGGTTCTTCTATAATCTTTATTTGTTTGAGGCATGAAAATCAGATTTTCTCCAGCAGATTTGCCATCGTTTGAAAATCTGACAGTTGAGTCAGCTGACTCGTTTGAAAATCTGGCAGTTGATAACTCCAGGTGCAAGCTGATTTCAAATAAGTAGGTCAAAGGTGTCTCATTGACTTTCAATGGCCCATTGAAATGAATGGAGCATGAACCCCATAGATCCTAATGTAAAAGAGCTTCTGTAATTGATTGACACTGGAAAGTCATACAAGCATTAAGGAAGCAAATTACTTATCCAGCCCATCATTGCTTGTGAATTAACATAAATTAATTAAGCCACACCCACTTTTTGACATAACTTTCAATGTCAAATATCTTCTAAACGGAACACAGTAGAGACATGGGGGTTGCTTTATATTATTCTAAATGAAAAGTAGATTACAACATGATGTCACTAACTCCTCCATAGCAACCCAATTGTTTACCATAGCAACCATATAGCCACATCTCTATCTTAGCTTAGGGAAATGCTAGAGACTTGGGGGCTGGTAAGCTTCACCCATACTGACAGCTGAAACATATTATGTTAATGACACCTCCATAGTAACCAGACTGGTTACCATAGCAACCAATATGGCATGTCTCTATCTCAGCTTAGGAAAATCATAGAGAGATGGGGGTTGCTGTATTTTACCCGTATAGATATGGGAGCAATATATTAGGTCAGCGACCCCTCCATAGCAACCAAACTGGTTACCATAGCAACCAATATGGCACAGCTCTATCTCAGCTTTGGAAAGTCATAGAGACATGGGGTTGATGTATTGACATGGGGAACAATGTGTTAGGTCACTGACCCCTCCATAGCAACCAGACTGGTTACCATAGCAACGAATTTTGCATGTACCTATCTCAGCTCAGGAAAATCATAGAGACATGGGGGTTGCTGTAATTTACTCGTATGCATATGGGGAACAATATATTAGGTCAGCGACCCCTCCATAGCAACCACACTGTTACCATAGCAACCAATATGGCGTATCTCTATCTCAGCTTACGAAAGTCATAGAGACATGGGGGTTGGTGTATTTTACTCGTGTTGACATGGGGAACAATATGTTAGGTCACTGACCCCTCCATAGCAACCAGACTGGTTACTATAGCAACCAATTTTGCATGTACCTATCTCAGCTTATGAGAATCATAGAGACATGAGGGTTGGATTATGTTATTGTTGCGGAATTGACAACAATTAAAAAAAAAAAGGTATTAACGGTACCAATGCAAGCCAACATCGAAGTTTGCGTGCAAACTTTAAAATCTAGTTATTCTTCTCTTTTCTTCTGACGAAAATTCTTAACCCTACTCCTCCTAGCCCGTTCGAGCTACAGCCACGAAACTTTCCACGGTCGCCCAAGCTGTTCCCACTCGAGTTGCTATATCTCATCGGACCGATTCGACCAGCGGTTTCCGTAAAAATCGCGAATTTCGGGCCAAAAATCGCCCAAGTCATTCCCTATGGGGGCCCTAGAGTGGTGATGTCATCGCTCACTCTAACTTTGAGCAAGCTCAGTCTTGTTGATGCTTGCAATGTTTTCTCAACTAAAAATTAACTTTTACACACACATTTTATACCTAAATGGTAGAGATTTTTGTCCTCTTTCAGTTGGTGCTGTTTTCATTTTAAAAAAACACACGGTTTTTACGCCAGGTGGCCTAAACCACAACGAGTGCACATAATTGCTCCATTCCCCTCCATTCAAAAATTCTGTTGGATTCTGTTTAAAATCTCAATCGCAGGCTATTTTTAACTCGCCATAAATCATTCAAACTTTATCACAGCTTTACAAAATTTACACCATTCTCTTCCTTAAAATCTTGGGATTCTAACAGTAAAAGAAATATTTCAATACCTCTGTTCATTCTTTCGTAATCCCTATTTGTTTGAGGGTATGGATTTCTCTAAAATGAGCAGTTGCACAGAATCAAATGAAGGCTATTTGTAGCTCGCCATAATTTTTTTATTTCTAATCACACCTTCACAAAAAATTACAGCATTCTCTTCGTTAGGGTCTTCTGCTTCTGACAAAGAAAGAATCATTTCGATATGTCTTACGGTTGTTCTATAATCTTTATTTGTTTGAGGCATGGAAATCGGATTTTCTCCAGCAGATTTGCCATCGTTTAAAAAAACTGACAGCTGAGTCAGCTGACTCGTTTGAAAATCTGGCAGTTGATAACTCCAGGTGCAAGCTGATTTCAAATAAGCAGGTCAAAGGTGTCTCATTGACTTTCAATGGCCCATTGAAATGAATGGAGCATGAATCCCATAGATCCTATTGTAAAAGAGCTTCTGTAATTGATTGACACTGGAAAGTCATACAAGCATTAAGGAAGCAAATTACTTATCCAGCCCATCATTGCTTGTGAATTAACATAAATTAATTAAGCCACACCCACTTTTGACATAACTTTCAATGTCAAATATCTTCTAAACGGAACACAGTAGAGACATGGGGGGTTGCTTTATATTATTCTAAATGGAAAGTAGATTACAACATGATGTCACTAACTCCTCCATAGCAACCAAATTGTTTACCATAGCAACTATATTGCCACATCTCTATCTTAGCTTAGAAAATGCTAGAGACTTGGGGGCTGGTAAGCTGCACCCATACTGACAGCTGAAACATTATATTATGCTAATGACACCTCCATGGCAACCAGACTGGTTACCATGGCAACCAATATGGCATGTCTCTATCTCAGCTTAGGAAAATCATAGAGAGATGGGGGTTGCTGTATTTTACCCGTATAGATATGGGGAGCAATATATTAGGTCAGCGACCCCTCCAAAGCAACCAAACTGGTTACCATAGCAACCAATATGGCGCAGCTCTATCTCAGCTTTGGAAGGTCATAGAGACAGGGGGGTTGATGTATTGACATGGGGAACAATGTGTTAGGTCACTGACCCCTCCATAGCAACCAGACTGGTTACCATAGCAACCAATTTTGCATGTACCTATCTCAGCTCAGGAAAATCATAGAGACATGGGGGGTTCTGTAATTTACTCGTATTCATATGGGGAACAATATATTAGGTCAGCGACCCCTCCATAGCAACCAAACTGTTACCATAGCAACCAATATGGCGTATCTCTATCTCAGCTTACGAAAGTCATAGAGACATGGGGGTTGGTGTATTTTACTGGTGTTGACATGGGGAACAATATGTTAGGTCACTGACACCTCCATAGCAACCAGACTGGTTACCATAGCAACCAATATTGCATGTACCTATCTCAGCTTATGAGAATCATAGAGACATGGGGGTTGGATTATGTTATTGTTGCGGAATTGACATTTAAAAAAATAGGTATTAACGGTACCAACGCAAGCCAACATCGAAGTTTGCGTGCAAACTTTAAAATCTAGTTGTTAATTAAGTTCTTTATCTTCTCTATAGCAGCCCATTTTTCTTTTAAAAGCCTCCAACTAACCCATATCAAGCTAGATGTCTCCTATTTTATATGCAAAATGTAATTTTTTATACTACTTTTTAAATTATTTGACCGGTTAAGATCAAGCTGAACGTGGTTAACGTCCATCTGTTGTTTTAATGACAAAGAGCAGCTACAATGTCCTGCCAACTGGAATCATGTGAACTGTCGAGTCATTGCAAAAGCATGTTTGAATGAAACATCTGCTGCTTAATAAGAACAAAACCAGAGCCTTTTGTTTTTCATCTGTCAGCATGCTAGTCCAGAACCATCTGTTATGGTAAAAATATACCTTCTCAATTGATAATAAACACTGGAGACCGTTTGAGAGAGAACACAGCAAATGCGGCTATTTATTATGAAGATTTAACAGTCTCAACGCATTTCCTACACACGTGACTCTAACGTGGAAGAAGAACGTGGTTTATCGCATATTCCTAATTCAAGCCGATCGCACCGGAAGAGAGAAAAAGAAAGAGAAGGAAAGAGAATATATAGAGAGAGAAAAGGAAGACAAAGAAAGAAAAAGAAAGAGAGAGGGAGATATACTGATTTCGAGAGTGTCGGGCCAGACAGTGCAAGAGAACAAGAGAGGGGGTCGAGAGAGAGCAAGCGCTTTTTCACCTCATCTTTCTCCTCAAGGGCGGGACTAAAGTATGACGTGTGCTCTCAAAAGTTTCTCAAATTACATTTCTCAATATGATCACTAGATGGAGGTATTACATAGGAAAATTCCCCATCACACATCACTGACCTCAAATGCATCAACAAACACTTTTATATGCGCAGTCATTTCAGTGAGACCTCTGTGTATTGTCTGGAAATCTGTATAGCAAGTTAGCAATTTAAAAACAATTTAAAAATTGTGAGAAAAGTTGGCCGTTTAATTAAAAATTGTACACTTTATTTTTGAGTTGATCAGATTCATATTTTTCTTGAATATTTAGAATGTAGAATTTGTATTTTGGTTGCTAAGCAATTCTAAATAGTTTCTAATCAGGGAACAAATTTTACAGTAAGTTGCACTAAAGTTTTAGATTTAAAAATGCGTTGAAACTTGGCTAAACTGTGAAATGTAAACTGATGAAGTTTCAGAGAGTGTGGTTGGTTATAGACGTGCTTAGATATAGTGTAGGACTACAGCGAAATGGTCTTGAAGTGCTTGAAGTGACTTGGATTCAGTGGTTGTTGAGTTCACCAACCTTCATGTTTGTTGCGTCTTGTCATGCTGTGCTTTGCATATCAATGAATTAAACCTTTCTGTCGGAGATGGCTCTCATGAGGCCTCACCAATCTTCCTGCTAAGTTTCTTCAAAAACTATTTGCAAGTGTACTTTAAAAAATTGCTTCTGTTTAGAAGTTGAAGGGTGGTTTTCTCTGTTCATTCGTTGCGTTTTGTTCATTGACGAAAATAAACGATTATCTTTTTTTTTGAAAGTCATCTTTTTTTTCTAAGACCAGTACTGTCTAAATTGGAAAGGTGATGAATGATTTATTTTAATTCATTTTTGCTTGCATCCCCAGGTGTCCTAACACCCTCCTGTGAGCACACATGTTTGAGCGATGAGGAGAAACACCAGCCAAGCAGACCTCAGATCAAAGACCGTGGCACATGTACTGACAAACCCGATCTCATCTGCCCCTCCAGAATAATCTGTCCCTCTCAAGCACCATCCAAACCCAGAGAGATTCACAAAGGACAAGAAAATTGTGAACATACCAGATATCACACAGACATCCAGGTCGAGCCCACAGAGGAGATCTACCTTACTCCAATCCGGCGCTCCGTTGAGATCAATGAATCTGAAAAACGGCAAATAATTCTGAATAGCACTGAAAGTGAAGCCCCTCCGCCGTACAGTGAACAGGATCTACAACCACCTTCATATTTCTCCTGTGTGGAAGCTTGTCAAGTCATTGATGGGGATGTGAATGATGCAGAAGATTTGTGTTTCAGAGACTCTGCTGCTGGAGAGGCTTGTTCTCATCAGGAAAGTGTATCAAAAATAATTCTGAATGCTTCATTGAGCCCCTCGGATACCAGTCAGATGACACACACCGCTTTAATTAACAGCGAAGATGTGGATGAAACTGATGAGCTGTGTTTTAGAGACTGCGGGGCTGGAGAGGCTCAATCCAACCACGAAAGTTTATCGTTGCATTTGACTAACTTGGATGTGAGAAAGGGGATCAAGAACGCTTCTTTGAGCCCTTCGGATGCGAGCGGGCTCTCGTATGATTCGGTGAAGTACACACTGGTGGTGGATGAACATGATCAGCTGGAGCTGGTCAGTTTGAGAGACTGCTTTCATGGATACAGTGATGAAAGTGATTCAGGGACCATCTATGATAACTGCGAGTCTTCTCCGTATGAGTCAGCTATTGAGAAAGAGAGTGAAGAGGATGACAAGAAAGAAATTGGAGAAAAGGGGAATCTTATCATAGCCTCAGAGAGTTTCTCGGAAGACTCCACACCTGAAACCAACAGCCAGTTTTCGAGGAAATTCGTCAATGTTTTTATGAACGGCTGCTCACGCTCCTCCAGTAAGTGCACTGTAAACGTTGATAAGTAGATTGTATTTCAATCAATTAAGGCAAGTTCTTGATCTATTCACATTTGATCGACATTTCTCTAGATACAAAAAAAGTTCTAGACAACCTTAAAATTTGCCCCAGCACCATCTAACCAGCTTGCTTAGAACACAAGAGGTTTAAACAATGCTGCCACGCTGCAGTCCACTACAAAAAGGTCTAGTGGCACACGACACATATGCGTGCGATTGCACAGGGATCGGATCCTGAGCTGGACGTCTATTTGCCCATCTCGCCCCCACTCTCTCCACCTAGATTCCTGTCTCTCCTCTTCACTATCCTGTCATTAAAGGCGATGGCCACAAAAAATATTTGTTTAAAGATGGTTACAGTATTATCAGAACAATATGATCAGTGCAAGGGTGTACTAGTCCCAATAAGAGGAAATACATGAGTCCATTTCTCAATTTTTAAAATGAACACAGGCACTTACACCTACAGTAACACTTACTGTGGATTATTTTACACACAAGGCTGAATTGGAGGTCTCTGTTGGTGTTAATTGTTTGACCTAACTCCTACTAAACCTTTTATAGATTATAACGTTATTTAATGCTTTTGATATTTATGGAGAGGTCATAAGGGCAGTGTTACTGACATATGTAACTAAGGCTCTGTCCACACGTTATTTTGGAAACTGGTATTTTTCTGCTCGGTTAGGGTGTCTGTTCACCACTGCACCGCTTTCATGTAACCGCGCATTTATGGAAATGCCGGCCAAGGTGTGGTGTGTACAGGATAACCGCAATACTATGTGTCTGGGGGGTGTAGTTTAAGTAAAGGCCTGAGTAGAAGTAAAGTTGTGTTCTTTTCAAATTTTCTTTGTAAAAGTAAAATTTCACATATTTAAAACTGCTTTTACTTTTCCTTTCGGCTGTTCCCATTTTAGGGGTCGCCACAGCGAATCATCTGTTTGAATTGATCAAATTGATGACTCGCATTTTTGTTTTTTGCTATTTTTTTTTTACGATAGATGCCCTTCCTGACGCAACCCTCTCTATTTATCCAGGCTTGGGACTGGCACAGAACTCACTGGCTTGAAACCCCATATTTAAAACTACTATTTTCCCCAAAAATTTAATCAAGCTAATTTAAAGAGTTCTATCTAACTGTGCCCTAAATAATTTGTTGGAGAAAGACATTTTTTTGTACTTTTTTGCCACATCGTGGCAGGAGTTACAGTACCCAATTTGTAAGAGGATTTCCCAATGATTTGATACAATATCTGTCAATTTTATCTGTCACTTTTCATTCCACATGAGTTTCAGTAGGTGTTCTGACTTCTATAGCGTTTGCCAGTCCGTTGTAGAAATTACTTAAATGTATGTTAAGGAGGAAGAGCGAACCCACCTTGTGGTAGATGCTCCAGGAACATGGGGTGAAAATGCATCAGATTTTACTGCTAAATCGTCATCTTTAATGCCTACGGTCTGGCAGAATTCGTGTAGAGCTTGAGGTTTGTCGTTTTAAATGAATGAAATTGAATTATAAAGACAAACTTCCATCTAACTGTTTCTATACTTTTTATGTGAAATAATTTAAGTTGTGTAGGAAATAAGGTATTTGTGGCTGTATCTTCCACGTACGTGAACCGAGTGGCATGAAAATAATGCTTCTGTGATGATACACTCACAGCGCCACCTGATGGTTATGTGAATTACAAAGGAAATCAGTGTAGCGTTCGCATGATGAGCCTGTGATTCTGAACAAATTGATATTCTTATGAGATAAGTGCCATGTGCTGGATGCATTAATTGTATTTTGGTGTATTTTTATAACCTTTACAAATTTGCTCTTAACAATAACAAACGAAAAACATGACCAGGGGGTCGCTGCTTTGGCTCTGACTGACTGCATTGTGTGAGGGCCTGCCTTTCACTGCTTGCAGCTTTCATTTAATTGCGCTTTCATTCAGTTCATTTTTTGGAATACATTGGCCAAAGTGATCACGAACCATTAGTTGTTTTTTGATTTCCTTGATTTTGTGTTGACATTTTTTTTTTTTACTTAGGTACTGAATCGTTTGGTTTGTTTTCCTGTGTAATAAACGGTGAAGAGAGAGACCAGACACACAAAGCCGTATACAGGTACAACTAATAACAGAAGTAGAGTAATGTATTTCAAATACAGTAGACTGTGATTAAATCATGTGTGTCAGGTTTCTTCCTCGTCATGAGGACGAGCTGGAGCTGGAGCTCAACGATCCACTACTGGTGGAAATTCAGCATGAAGATTTTTGGTTTGAAGGGTACAACATGAGGACGCGATCACGGGGGATCTTTCCAGCTTACTACGCCACAGAAGTCTACAGAGAGAAGGAGATCAAGGCCAGCAGTAAGTTTTTACAGTACTCTCGTAATGATGATTTAATGCCAACAAACAGGACTACAGTGCTTCTGATAAAGTTTGTACTGTGCTGTTCTGGGGATAAAATTGACTTTGCAGTGCATTTCTGGCAATAGAGTGGACTTTGCAGTGCATTTCTGGCAATAGAGTGGACTTTACACCGCATTTCTGCCAATAGAGTGGACTTTGCAGTGCATTTCTGGCAATAGAGTGGACTTTACACCGCATTTCTGCCAATAGAGTGGACTTTACACCGCATTTCTGGCAATAGAGTGGACTTTGCAGTGCATTTCTGGCAATAGAGTGGAATTTGCAGTGCATTTCTGGCAATAGAGTGGACTTTGCAGTGCATTTCTGGCAATAGAGTGGACTTTACACCGCATTTCTGCCAATAGAGTGGACTTTACATCGCTTTTCTGCCAATAGAGTGGACTTTACACTGCATTTCTGCCAATAGAGTGGACTTTGCACTGCATTTCTGCCAATAGAGTGGACTTTGCACCGCATTTCTGCCAATAGAGTGGACTTTGCAGTGCATTTCTGCCAATAGAGTGGACTTTACACCGCTTTTCTGCCAATAGAGTGGACTTTACACTGCATTTCTGCCAATAGAGAGGACTTTACACCTCATTTCTGCCAATAGAGTGGACTTTACACTGCATTTCTGCCAATAGAGTGGACTTTACACCTCATTTCTGCCAATAGAGTGGACTTTACACCGCATTTCTGCCAATAGAGTGGACTTTACACTGCATTTCTGCCAATAGAGTGGACTTTACACCGCATTTCTGCCAATAGAGTGGACTTTACACTGCTTTTCTGCCAATAGAGTGGACTTTACACCGCATTTCTGGCAATAGAGTGGACTTTGCAGTGCATTTCTGGCAATAGAGTGGACTTTACACCGCATTTCTGCCAATAGAGTGGACTTTACATCGCTTTTCTGCCAATAGAGTGGACTTTACACCGCTTTTCTGCCAATAGAGTGGACTTTACACCGCATTTCTGGCAATAGAGTGGACTTTGCAGTGCATTTCTGGCAATAGAGTGGACTTTACACCGCATTTCTGCCAATAGAGTGGACTTTACATCGCTTTTCTGCCAATAGAGTGGACTTTACACTGCATTTCTGCCAATAGAGTGGACTTTGCACTGCATTTCTGCCAATAGAGTGGACTTTGCACCGCATTTCTGCCAATAGAGTGGACTTTGCAGTGCATTTCTGCCAATAGAGTGGACTTTACACCGCTTTTCTGCCAATAGAGTGGACTTTACACTGCATTTCTGCCAATAGAGAGGACTTTACACCTCATTTCTGCCAATAGAGTGGACTTTACACTGCATTTCTGCCAATAGAGTGGACTTTACACCTCATTTCTGCCAATAGAGTGGACTTTACACCGCATTTCTGCCAATAGAGTGGACTTTACACTGCATTTCTGCCAATAGAGTGGACTTTACACTGCATTTCTGCCAATAGAGTGGACTTTACACTGCTTTTCTGCCAATAGAGTGGACTTTACACCGCATTTCTGGCAATAGAGTGGACTTTGCAGTGCATTTCTGGCAATAGAGTGGACTTTACACCGCATTTCTGCCAATAGAGTGGACTTTACACCGCATTTCTGCCAATAGAGTGGACTTTACACCGCTTTTCTGCCAATAGAGTGGACTTTACACCGCATTTCTGGCAATAGAGTGGACTTTACACTGCTTTTCTGCCAATAGAGTGGACTTTTGATAAAGAAGACCTAACTGTGTTTTTCTTGTAATAAAGAAGACTTTAAAGCATGTTTTCACTGATAAAGATGAATTTACAGTGCTTTTCTTTGGATAAGGTGCATTTTACACTGTTTTTCTTGTAATCAATGGGACTTTACAGTAAAAATTTGATGCGTCTACTGTATTTTTCTGATGATAAAGTTGACTAGAGTACCCTTCCTGGGATAAATCTGACTTTATAACAGATTTTTATAATTTAGGTGAAACAGTGGACTTTGCTTTTCTAGTGACAACTTTGCAGTGATTTTAAAGAGCTCTAGTGAGAGCTTAATAGTATTTTTCCGACCAAAAAAGTGGAGTTTTCTAGTAATTTGGACCAATAAATAGGACAAAAGGCAATAAAATGGACCTTACAGTGTGTTTCTAGAGATGGTGCACTACAATGCATTTGTAGGGATAATGTGGAGTTTACAATGCTTTTCTAATTAGACTTTATCAAAACAGTTTTTCGTAACGTATTATATGGGTTCATTGTGATGAAATAACAATAATCCATATCCTTTTTTGTGCTGAATATGATTTTTCTGTACCATTACTAGTGATTAAGAAGACTTCGCTGAATTTTAATGGTGAAGAGGACAGTAATATGTACCTTTTAATAAAAATAACATTAATTGAAGATGACTTAGGCCAGTTATGTTTGTCATCCAGAGACCCATCCCCATTTGTTTTGTATATTAACTTGAAGGAAGGGTTTTTCCAAATTTCCTCAAAGGAAACGGGTCCAGCCCAAGTGCACTGGTAATAAAGACGACTGTTCTGTATTTGGTGATTTAACCTGATGATGGATTCTGCCATTGAGTGTATCTCGAATAATCTCTTTCTCTTTGACCAGTAGAATGCTCTGAATGGATGGAGAAATACAGGATGAAGTTCTTGGGCTCAGTTCAAGTGATGAATCACAAGGGCAGTGATGTTCTGTGTGCTGCCATGCACAAGGTTTGGAATTTTAAAATACATCTCACTGAATATATTGAAATATTTTAGGTTACTAGCCTGATAAATACGTTTTGTCTCGTTTCAGGTAGCGATGAGCAGGAGACTGACTGTGCATTACGATCCTCCTTCCACATGTGAGCTTGAGATTACCGTAAAAGGTTTAAAACTCACAGTGAAGGAACAGTTTCACGCGGTTTGTACATCCTTCCTTTTTAAAATGTTTTGGCAAAGCTCACGGTTACTTTCAAACTCATTTTCAGTGCACCACTGACTCAGCAAACTTTTTAAAATGAGATAAACTAATAAGATTGATTACAAATCTGACAAATATCTGGAAATATTAAGAGCAAATGGTGTGTTTACTTTTGATGGCTAGCACAAGTGATAAAGTATCTTTCCCGTGGTTTATTCAGTAATGCATTGCACTAGCAACACAAAGATCATGGGTCAAAACCCAAATAAAGCACAAAGTTCGTATGAAAATGTATTCACAATACTTTGTTTAACGTGAAATGTGTTCTATTTGTTTCACAGAACAGCGAATACAGTCACTTCTTCCATCTGAAAAACGTCTCGTTCTGCGGATACCATCCACAAAACAAGAAGTAGGCTGATTACTAACTGGGAATTTCAGAGAACAATCAGGCCGACTCCAAAATGTGCTTGTAGCCAATGGAACATTTTGATTTATGCCATTGTCTTTCTGAAAATTCTAATTGGCTGGAAGGTGCTGATAAAGTTTGTATAACCAGAACCGGATTGGCTTATTCACTTATAGTACCAATACGATGTTATTGGTAACCATAGAAACCTTATGGATTCCATTGAGAGCGAGACAGCAGCATTAAACTTTCCTAGATTCATTGATCTAGGATTATTAGATTATTTTAGCATTTTTATGGATGTATATCATTAGTTATTACACAAAAGCCTGATGCTGGTCTTCTTTTTAAATCTGGACTGAGAAACACAAGCTTGCGTCAGCAGCAGTATGTAACTGCACGTTTGAACTGTGCCTCGACTGATCAACATTCATTCATTCATTCATTTTCCATTCCCACTTATTCCCTTTCGGGGTCACGGGGGTCTGCCGGTGCCTATCTCCGGCACACATTGGGTACACCCTGGACAGTTCGCCAGTTGCAACATTCACACACACATGCACACCTAAGGGGTATTTTAGATTAGTCAATTAACCTAACCGCATGTTTTTGGGATTGTGGGGGAAACCGGAGTACCCGGAGGAAACCCACGCAAGCACAGGGAGAACATGCAAACTCCTTCCAGGAAGGTCACCGGCGAGCCTTGAACCGACAACCTTCTACCTGGAAGGCCACAGTGCTACCCACTGCGCCACTGTGCTGCCCTGACTGATCAACAAACAGAAATTAATCCTTCTGCCCAAACTCACTCCCATTCAACGAAAACACAAGTTGCTTCTTGGCATTCTCTACTTCGCACTAGTGGTCCTTTATTTATCCATCCACTAGAGGGCAGTGTTAATTTTTGCATTAAGTCATCTGTTTTACTGTGTGATGGATAAAACAAATTTTATAATCTTTCTCGTTTAAAATGTGAGTAAAGGATAATTGTCTTCTGGTATATATTACATAAACCAAGATAAAGAAGTTTCAGAAGTGACTAGAATTACAATCAGTCCAAGAAACAAATGCACTTCAGCTCCTAGACAATATCTCCCAGTAGCTCCACGATACGTATTGTAACGTATTTTGTATTACAATATATTTTTACAGCCCTAATGATATTACTTTGCATTATTAAATGCAAATCTTTTACATTAACCAGTGTTGATCTCTGCAGGTACTTTGGCTTCATCACGAAACATCCAGCAGATCAAAGGTTTGCCTGTCACGTCTTTGTGTCCGAAATGTCCACCAAACCCCTCGCAGAATCGGTCAGGTGAGAAAACACAGTAACAAGCTGCTTCTTAATCTGGTATCTCACTAGAGCCCAATATTCTAGTTTTTACTTTAGGGGCCAAAATAATTCTTAAAATATCTTAATAAATACACTTTGAAAGGCCAGCTAATTTTTTATCTCTTGTGTTTTAAGTCTCTACATAATAACGACACTCAAGTATAGTATATAAATGTAATATTTTAAACTGAAGGTATTTTTGTTTATTGCCAATACTTAAGAAATGGCAAACTTTTTTTTTAATGAACCCAACATTGAGCCCTCCTGATGTTTCAAAGTGTAGCGCTGCCCCCTAGTGGCTGGATGATTTTAAACGCTTTAACACAAGTCAAACTAGATCCTGGCATTCTTAGCTTTATGACCTAAACTTTCAATTTTATTTTATAAAGACCATTTAAACATTGAAGGTCAGATAGTGTCAAACGTCAAATCTTTTTTCTAAAATGGGAAACTCAAATTTGGTAAAGACTTTTTTCTGTAAATTTTCCTTTTCAAAAGGTTTCGGTAGGTGAGATCTTGCTTGTCTAAAGGGGTTCTTCGATGACTACTGCAGCTCCTCAGTGTTTCATTCATCTTATAGAGATTCTAGGAAGATATCCTCAAAAGATAGAGCCAAAACAGAGGATTAGCTTAACAAATCAGGCAAATTAAGAAAGGATTTTCAGACTCTAGCGCTTCACATGCTCTACATCAGCCAACTTTTCATATGGACTTTGTAAACGCATCAAATTACAGGGTACAACACAAATGATAGTAAAGATGAATGTGTTTGTCTCAGTGCCAATGTTAACCTAATATAAAAAGGTATGTATAAAATGCCCAAAGAGTTGTGTAGGAAAAACATATCTTTAAAAGATTTCTAGTATTGAAAGCCCACAGAACCTAAACGTGAAATCCAGTGAAAATTACTAATTATTAGAACTTTTGCATGTATATATAACCACACATTTTATGTTTAACAAATCATTTTTAACCACTATTATTGATGCGTCAACCAAGCATTTCAAAGTAAAAGTCCTCAACTGGGAAAAGTTTATATGGTTCTGATTTCCCTTTGTTTTTGCACGTTTATAAATGGACCACTTCATAATCAAATTCCAAAAAGCAAATCATCACATGTTCTTTCTTTTATGGACAGGAAAGCATTCCATTTGTACTATAAGGAGTTTGTGGAGGTCTCGTGTCCAACAGAAGATATTTACCTGGAATAAAATCTGGAGAAAATATTTCCATACTCAATGCTTATTGGATGAAAAAGAAGAAGTGTACAGAGACTAATATATCTGCCAAAAGGACCAAACATGATGAATTTAACATGATGCACAAGATGAACAGAAATCGTTATTTATGCACAAGAGAAGCTTGAAAGGAATTGTACAGTTTAAAGGATGACATTTATTTTTCTGTGTATTTTTGAGAAGCGAGAATGCTTTGAACGAGGGCTTTCATGCATTTCCATCTTATTCTGCCGCTAACTGTGCTTCTGTGTGTGCTGCAGGCTCAAAAGAAAATATGAAACAAAAACAGGACAATGGTTACAAATAACACTGCAATAATGTCATTGGCATTGTAATGTCCACTGTTTGTGATGCCTTGGTGTCTGTTGCATTTCACAGAAATACCATCAAATCTGAAATGACACTTTGTATGAATGTTTCATATTTTTCTGGTTATTTGTATATATTAAGCATATCTATAAGTTACTTAACACTCTGTAGGGGACTCCATAGTACGATTGCTTAACATTTAATGAGAAACTCTTAGGGTCATTTTTTTTATATTATTACAAGGTGTAGATATTAAATGCAATAATAATAACAAACACATCATCACCACAACACCTGCAATGGAGATGTTGGGGTTTGCTCGTGAAACCACCATTCACCATTATTTTCCATTACACATCTTGTATCACAGTATGCACATACCACTTGCTCATTAAACGTTGGTCCTATGAGACAAGCACAGGTGTCATTTGTTTAATTTATATATTTTTAAATGTGTGCATTAATATATATATATATATATATATATATATATATATATATATATATATATATCTGGCAAGTTTTCCCCTAAATGAATTCCTGACTGAGGTAGCATTTTAAAAAACATATTACCCAGTCGAACTAACAACCTTTACTCCTTTAAGCGAAGTAGGTTTAACGGATGTAGGTACCTGTGTAGGACGTAGGACACACCAGAACATCGCTTGGTAGTTACACTTTTGTCTGTAATCTTGTCAGATTTATTGATGCCTCATTGATGAGAGATGAAGCTTGAAATCAAGACTTTTATTTGATTGTAATTGTATCCATATATGTCTGGAAGTGGATTGTGGGTAAGTCCATCCATCAATCTTAACAAAGTGTGTCACACAGCTTGCTGAATAAGAAAACCAAAGGTGCCTCGATAATCCCCTGGATGTACATAAATAAACCTCACTTTCCCCATGTGTAAGTGAATGGCACTTGGTCAGACCTTTGTAATCATTTATTTTCATGAAATGTTTTCATTTTGCCGAATCTTTTGAGTTAAGTTTTTTAAATGCTGATTGGAGAGGAAAGCTTCACACACGTAGAAGAGTTACTGAGCAGCATGAGAGCAGAACAGAAATCCACCCTAAATATCACAAAAAGTGTATAAAAAGGTCTTCCTCTTTAATGTTTACTTCTCTGGATTTATGCATTTTGCTGCCCCCTACAGGATGGATATTACACAATCTAATACGTATCAAACTAGACCCTGGCGGTGTTATTTTTACGGCTCATTAAATTATGCTTCATTTTAATCAGTTGCTCCTAATTGGTTTTGTAAATGTTAAGCACTTTTTTATAGTTTAAATTTTCAAAATTGTAAATGTACATTGTTATACACAACATATTATGTCCAGTGTGTGTCATTATACCCCTACATTTTAGTAGGAAATCCTTTAGCATCCAGGGCCTTTGAGGTATTTGTTTAAACATATTCTGGTTTGGTTAGACACACCAAATATCATTTATCATGCTTCTCAGAATGCAGTTAGTTGTATACATATTCTTTAGTAAACCCAAGTAAAATAACATTGTCACAAATACTTTTATACAGTAAATAGTCATCTTAAGGGCAGGAAAAATGGAACTATTTAGAGTTCAATAGATGTACAAAACGATATCCACTTTCCATTTTAATCCTCACTTTGTGGTTTTTCATTATCAGAAAGTTTACTACAAACATTAAGAGATTATGTTGTTAAATTAGACGTAGTGGCCTCGCTGTGTAATCAAAGTCTACATTTAAATCCCAAATTGTCATTTTTGTATAGTTAAGTGGTTTCTAAACACATTTCACAAGTTCACCACCAGGACTTGCCTTGTAGTCTAAGGCAACGAAAATACAAGGCAAGCGGTCCGGGTGCAGATACTATCCATGTAGTACACCCTTTTGAAAGACGCTTAACCAACGCAACCTACATTTCGTCGGAGATTGGGAGGAGTGAAGCTCGGACAAGGTTGACGAGGATGAGGTAGGACTAGTTTAAATAATGCTGTGGCTTCAAAAAACTTGACAATCCCTGATTATTTCTCTCACGAGCATCACTAGAAAAATGGCCACATTTCAAACACGCAAATATTTATTGAGGAATACAATAAACATTTTATTTACAAACAGAATCAGATGAACTATTCTGAAAAACTGAGCATTTTATTTACATGTTCTCAAAGGGAAAGCCCTTCCTGATTCACAGAAGAGTTTCATCCTTTCTCAACAGAGTTTGGGTAAGATCTCAATGGTGTTGATCCGCAGTACCGTCTGTGGCTGAATTATGACTGTGGAACAAAATATATTTTAGTGCACGAGTTCACAAAAACTACCTTCTCTTGTTTCTATAGATCAACGTACATCTCTTTTTCTGAAATCGATGTCTTTTC
This sequence comes from Danionella cerebrum, assembly GCA_007224835.1. Lineage (NCBI taxonomy): Eukaryota > Metazoa > Chordata > Actinopteri > Cypriniformes > Danionidae > Danionella > Danionella cerebrum. Next base: position 335,082 of record SRMA01025840.1, on the reverse strand, counting down.
CAGAAAACCATGTGCACCTTCGGCCAGGTTTCAGTTTTCTCCACCACAGTCGCCTCAACTTGTACCAAATCTCTCCTGGATGTAGTTTAAAGTGAGGTCACAAAACATATATTTAGTGTGCAATGCTGATTTAACAAAAGAGTTCCGTTTCCAGATATAATCACAGGCATAGAGTGTCATCTCTCCATTCATTGTTATTGATAAAATAACTGTACACATGCTATTTTGTGCTTCGTTTCAATTTAAAACAAAATAACAGATTAAAACGTATCATTTAACATTATTACAGCGCTAGAATTGAACATGTTCTTTGTTTTCTGCAGATGAAAAAAAAAAGATTTAAATCAGAAATTGAATTTTTTTTTTTAGGCTGTGTTGACCAGCTTTATTTCCTTAGTGTTGTACTGGAAAGAGCACCCCCTACCATGAAATGCACCCCCTAGCCATTTTAAATCAGTTTTTTATAACTAAATATTCAGGCAACACACTTGTAATGACAAGCAACTATCATCAAAAATATTTCTTCATTTTCCTTGAGCTCAGTCGGTAGAGCACTGTGTTACCAACACAAAGATCATGGGTTTGAACCCCAGGGAAAGCCAAAACTAATTAAATTTGTTCATTCTTTGAAATGTAACTCGCTTTTTTATTGTTTATTTTTTTATCTTTGAACAGGGAAAAATTTTGTAAAGTATTGAAAAGCATTTCATTTCAGTTGCCTATTTTAAAAATATGTATAACCGCTGCTTGTGTATTCAAAAACCTTTTTGTTTCTCTAAATAATGACAAAAAAATATTCTCAGAGTGTAAATGTTTTAATTTGCAATGTAAATGGCTACTGGAAGTCATGGACAGGTAAATTTCAGGAAATACAATTTCTGGCCAAATCTCTACAGGGAAAGCTGGTTAAATCATGGGGATAACAGTCAAGTATAATTATGTTTAGCTTGAATACAATCGTCAGGATAACTTCTGGTCTGGTGGGAAAGTGATACCAATGTCGTACCCTCTATTTAATTTTTCTGTTATATTTGTTTGTATGATTCGGATTCTTACCCCAGAAGTGGTCTTCCCAAAAGAGTGAAATCACTTGAGCCAACTAGTAGCACCTGGAATAAAGGGACACAAATGACAAACACGGTTAACTCATTAAATAACTATTCTACATTTATAAGAATTCAGTGACCTGCATCTCTCTCTTTCAAATATTCACTCGTTTGGAATGTAATGTCTGGAACTATATTAGAATATTTAAAACAACGTTCCTCAAAGATTATTCATGTGGGACAAGTGAGGACGTCTGCATATTGCTACATATAACGAAAGAAGCGCATGAGGACTGCTCTGTAATTCCTCAAGATAAAAGGAGAACATTATACACCCCACAGCAAGGGTGCAATTTGAGCAAATAATTCCACTTTTCCAATTTAATGAGAGTGAAGAGCTTTTAATTGTGTAAAACATTCAACCAATTAATGTGAATCAAAATACCCCTCCCCCACCAAACCTGTTACCTCAAACATAAAACTGAAAATAAAACACTGCTCTCCTCGAGAACCTTCTACAGACTGACATTTTCCTTCAGATTTATGATTGAATGTTAATCCAGTGGGTAGCACTGTGGCCTTTCAGTTAGAAGGTTGCTGGTTCGAGGCTCGCCGGTGATCTTCCTGGAAGGAGTTTGCATGTTCTCCTATGGGTACTCCAGTTTCCCCCACAATCCCAAAAACATGTGGTTAGGTTAATTGAATAATCTAAAATCCCCCTAGGTGTGAATGTGTGAGTGAATGTTGCCCTGTGATGGACTGGCGACCTGTCCAGGGTGAACCCCCCCCCCCCTCACCCAAGATGCGCTGGAGATAGGCACCGACAGACCTCCGTGACCCCAAAAGGGAATATAAGCGGGTTGGAAAATGATTGGATGAATGTTAATCCAGCTGTACCTTTTCCATTCGTATCCTGTCTCCACATTCTGCTTCAATGTGGTTTTCGATGATAATCAGATCTTCATTCGTCACCTTCCACTGGCGAGAAGCAAAATGCACCACAGCAAAGAGACGCCCAAAATCCCCTTTCGCAATCGCAGAGTTCACCTTCTCTACCACAGCTGAACAAAAAGAACAAGAAAAGTCAGGTAAAAGAGAAAAATAAAAGCACCATGAATAAATAAAACTGCAAAACTGCCATGTTTTGTTTTTCAGAAGTGTTTATGATTTTAGATGTCCAAGTCTTGCAGATAATGAATGCTTTTAACTTTATTTGATGCAACAAGAAAGTTAAATAAAAGTAAAAAAATATCCCTTACCTATATATAGTATAGTGTAACAGCTTACATTTTTATGACATCACTCAAAGCTCCCAAACAACCAAACTGTTTACCCTAGCAACCTAGGTTTCTGTGTAATATAAACTTAGAGGACTTGCCTTTATGCCTTTTTTCCTCCTCCTGAGGATCAAATGGGGGAAGTTCAGGCCAGGGGGGTCTTGATAGTGACGTTAAAGGGACATAACTGAGAAAGCAGACAATATGTAAGGTGGTAAAAAAAAAAAGTTTATTATAAGAAATCTAAAGGAAATAGAAACTACTAAAAAAATAATTTTAAACACTGGGTTAGATCACAAAATGTCACATGTAATAATAGGGACTAACAATTTAGTCCACATTATATATCTTGTCAAAACTTCTGCAATGCAAAATTCATTTAATTTACACTTTCTTATATATTTTTTATATATTTATTAATGATAGAACAGAAACACAGACTTCATTGAATACTTCACACATCTGAATTCTACAATTTAGGTGTTAATTAATAAAATCAACTTGACTGAATTAGCTTTTGTGATGCTGCAAATAAATGTGCTTTACCTGGCAGGATAAACACTGCTCGTCGAACTCTGAAACCTTTTCAAAGTAGAATGGAGAGCATCTGTAAAAAAATGAAATCGACTTAAATTAGGTTTTCAAAAGGAAATAATTTTAAATGCAATCCAACTGCATTTGGACCATGGTGTCACTTTAATTCACGTTCTATAACGGTAAACGTCAGAATTGTCCTGATGATAAAACTATTTGGGCACCAAACCACTCATTGACAAATATTTAACGGTCTGATACCTTTAGTTTGCCATCTTCAACTGTTACAGTACATGTACGGAGATCTGTATGGCTGACTAAAAAAATACTGATAACATGCACATAAACATCATTCAGAAAAATTTAATTACACTAACCTTTATTTTTTAAAAATATCCGCAGCATGTTCGCCCAGTTCAAAGTCACTGCAACGGAAAAAATAATCCGGAACATGCAGGGGGAGCAACGGAATAAAACGTCCGGCACAAACAATATTCAGAAAACAATGGTTCCGTAGCTGAAAAAAAACGATCGTTGCTATTCAGAATAAGATTGTATTACGTTTATTTAAAAACGATCCTGTAAATGCTTTAAATGTGAAAATGGGAATTGTTGAGGATGAGAAAAGTGTACAACGTTCACGTTTCAGATTTGTTGAGAAGGCTGCAAAGTTAAAAAAAAGTAAAACATTGTATACCCACTATAACAATCCAAAAACAAATAAATAACAATCCAAACAAACATTTTCGTTTCAGTAAATAATACTAAAACAGTAAGAAAAGAATGAAGCTGAACTACAGGTTCTTGTGAAGATACTTCAATTTAAATATCAGGTTGTGTCTTGAAGTTGAAGAGTGTCCACAGTTTCAGATGACAAACAAAAGGATGAAAAATAAATTAGCACGTTAAAAGACAAGAGAGACAAGTCTGTAAGCATCAATCTTTTATTTTGGTGACACAAAAACTTCCACATGTCTGTATAGATCTTTCACACACCAGAGTTCATTTCCCAATGTGCAGAGGTAAAGGTCGACAAAGTTAATGCGATCATAAATAATGATAATAAATATCAAGTAAATGTACAACATCTATTTCACTGCATTCAGCTTTCTTGTGCAGATGTCTTTTCATAGACTTCATTGGCTCTTCTTCTCAGAAGAGACAGCCAGAAAACAAACATTAAGGGACTACCTAAAATAGCAGCAGTTGAACACATGAAAAATCCAAATCAAATTATAATAAATTATATGTTTATGCTCTCACACACTCACAAAACCCTATTAAAGCACTGAATATGCTAATGAGTTCACTGAACAACAACAACTACGCTAACAAGTTGTGATGATAGTTGCTAGTTTTTGTGATGATAGATGTACAGAAGTCGGGCAGTAAAAATATCAACACCTCCTTTTAGGTATAAAACATGTATATTTAGTATTCAGTTTATAACCTGCACAGAACAAAGAGGGGATGGGCGCCATCCACATTCAAAATGGCTCATAAGGATCTCCTCTTCAAGGCAGCAGCTATTATTAAAGTATTCAGATCTGGTGAATGTGAAGATATAGATGTTCAACCCCACTTTAAAATAGATCCTGCAGATATGTCTCCCATTACATCATTGGAGGACAATCAGTTAAGATTGAAGACCAGGCTGCACAAGATAGATATAAACTCCCCAATGTAGTACTACTGCTGGCCAGTGTTTCATATTCAATGCCCAAGCCCTGTACATGTTCCAAAGTATAATTCAGAACTAAATAAAACAATAGCCTAATATCTTTCACCAGAAATGTTAGATGAGATTTGATGAAAGATTAGGATATCTGATGTACATTCAACTCATAATTCACTCTCTAAACCATCATTTCTATAGATAGAGACAAAGCTAAGCAATCATACAATAAATTAAAAATAATAATAGAATGAAACAGCATTTGAAAAGCAATCTCTCTTTGGGAGGGGAAAACTGCACTTCAAAGTGGGTTTAAACAAAACAAACTTTTAATTAATTATTAGCCACATGGGAAAAAAAAGTCACGAGTCACAAAACCACAGTGACTGGAAAAATAGCAAATAAATGATTTTTTATGGAATAAATGTTATTTTGGCAACTAAACGCATGATGTTAGCACCATTCAGCTATATTTGAGTCAAAATAATCTCCCACAAATAAAAATAAATCAGATTACACCCTCCTCATGGTTATGGACCATAACATGTGTTCGTACATGATTCAGCTCAGTTCTGAACATCAAATGCACAGCTAATAGTTCATATAGTCAGATATAATTACGGATTAGAATCTTAAATATAATCAACCTCATGCGTATTCAAAGTTCCCGACAGTCTCTAATATCAGAAATCTTTAAAAAGAAATCAACGTCAAAGGCTTTCGAGATCAAGTACATCTCACGAATATCAGTCAAGAACAGATTCTGCAATAAAACCCCAGCAAGATAAAATATCTGTGTGTATTTCCATCATAGTCAGGTATTAAGAAGTAAGTGAAGCTGAAATGCTGGTTTTGAGAATTAGGGAAAACTAAAAGCACAAAAAAATATTTTGATAAGGCTTCTGAAATAAAAATGGGGTAAATACAAAGCAAATATGTAGAAGAGAGAACCTAACCAAACAATATGACACCGGTTTCATCCATGCACCAACACGTATCCCGTCAGCGGGTTGTGAAGGGCTGAATTAAATGCACCAGGTGCTAGTAATTAATCCTGGCATCATTACAAAATTGAGGCCATGTCCACAGAAGAGCTAGCCATTCCAATAGAGAGCCATGGTACCCTAGCAGAGAGGAGTGAGTGGCTAAATTCTAATATTTGCATTAGCTGTAAATGTGAGTTTTGTCTGCATAACTGCTGAAAAAGGGGAAAAGCTGTTGTGTGATTGACTGCTCGAACCTATTTTCAAAGTCTATTCTACAGACTGCTGAAATCCAAAGAAAGCTGATGAATCATTCAAACGGGATGAACAGTGATAGCACCTAACATTGACTTCACCCATTGGACGCCTTTGTGTTAGTTAAAAGAATGTTTTTTTTACAGTATTTTGAATTGTTATTGGCATATTATTTTGACTGATTTACCTGCATCTGAGTGTGACTTCTGTTATTGTAAATTAATTCATTCAAACCAAAAACGCTGTTTTATTTAACTAAAACGCATGCTGCATTGTGCGCAAAAGATCGAGGGAGGGGGAAAAGGGAGATCTTGAGAGAGCCAGCAGCCTTCCTGTTGTAATGTACCTTCCTGTTCTATATCAGAACAATAAGATTCTAATTAGTTTTTCTACTATGCACCATTAGCTACAGAAAGCCTAGCCGGTTAATAGCTTCTCTAAAAATGATAAAAATTACATTTACATAACTGAATATCAATAGATGCCAATGACAAACCCCTCTTCAAAGTAAAAGCAGGTGCTGAGGCATTTATTTCATATCTCTACGACTTTGTAATCATTCATTCATTCATTTTCATTCCCGCTTATTCCCTTTCGGGGTCACGGGGGTCTGCCGGTGCCTATCTCCGGCACACATTGGGCGAGAGGCAGGGGTACACCCTGGACAGTTCGCCAGTCCATCACAAGGCAACATTCACACACATTCACACCCTAAGGGGAATTTAGCTTATTCAATTAACCTATCCGCATGTTTTTGGGGATTGTGGGGGAAACCGGAGCACCCGGAGGAAACCCACGCAAGCACAGGGAGAACATGCAAACTCCTTCCAGGAAGGTCACCGGCGAGCCTCGAACCGACAACCTTCTACCTGGAAGGCCACAGTGCTACCCACTGCGCCACTGTGCTGCCCTACTTTGTAATCAGTAACATTTAAATGTCTAAACACATCTTCATGTCTAGAGAAACCCAGTCGACCCCCGTTCTTTATCATCATCAGAATAACTTAGGGATTCTATATTAAATGCAACGATTTAATGCTTGCTGTTCCACCAAGTCTCGCTCAGTCTTAGTGAATGGGGCGTGGGAAAGTGACGTCAATGCATATCGTCTGTAGGTGGCCAATCAGAGGCTTCAAAATGCAGAGGACGTAAGAGGCATAGACATTTTCAGCTCTTCATCCCCAGCACTTTAAAAAAAAACATGAGAAATTGTGGGTCACAGTGAAAGGGTGAAGCTTTTACATGAGAACAGGTGGGAAAAAATCTGGTTTTAAAATAACTACGCTCATGTGGACATGGCCTAAGAGAAAAAACAATATTTCAATACTGAGGGAGGTATCTGAGAAAAAAAACAAAGTCCCTGGTAACATAAAAAGAATGCTGCATCAGAAAGAGTTCTTGACTATATTCATGAGGTGCCTGTAAAGGTGTACAAGTAAAGCAGCAAGAATAAGTTGCAAGTCATGTGCTAATGTAAAATCCCTCAACAATCACCGTCACTGATGGAGAGAGAAGGCAAAACTCAAAGAGCAAAGCAGAAGAAGAAACGGCAGGTTCCAGAAAAGCAGCTTCCAGATCACAAATAAAGATTTTTCGATGATAAGTCTCTCTGACTTAATAAAGATGCTCAGAAACCCTTGAGCACGAAGGCAGGTCGCTCTAGGTGGTTCAAACCCCCCCTGTTTTATACCTGTTTTTGTCAGAGGTTGCAAGGATCTGGAGAGGATTTTAAGTCTGGTGTACGGTTTAGCCGCTCAGGGGATCTTCTCGGTAATGGATGGCATATCTGAGTTTCTCCAGCATCACATCCAGAGAGGAGTACTGCGGCAGTTTCACCATGAACATGCACGTCTCCACACGGATGTACCGTTGATCTGGAGAGCCTGCAAGAAACAATAACAATTGAATGCTCTTCACCATGGGTGGTTTTAGCTTTGAGCGAAGTAAGCAGTTGTCCAGGGCAGCATCATCGGGCAATGGATTTTGTTTGCCCTATTCCAAGCTGTCCCGGTACATCATGCTAGCAACCACTAGGGTTTATAATTCCCATTTAATAACAAAAGAGTAAAGCGCAAGTTTCTCCCACAAAACCCTCAATAACTTCCCTGTAAAATGCTCCATTACAACCAAAATCAAGCCAAACACTACTGTTCGCATGTGATTTTACTCATTTTAAACAAATATTGAAATTTTGAGCATAATTTGTATTATAATTACTTTGATTAAAGCTCCATAGATTCTAAATAAATATCTCTATTTCCACCAAATGTAGGTCAATGTTCTAATGCTTAATCTACACTTTTTTATGGCTTTGCACAAAGGGGTCTACACCAGGGGTGTCAAACTCAGTTCCTGCAGGGCCTGGAGATAGGAGCTAGACTGTGCAGGGCTGTGGCCCTCTAGGAACACTTCAGTTTGACACCCCTGGTCCACACCATGGGTGGGTGAAATCACGGCTCGCGAGCCACATGCGGCTCTTTGACTGTTGGCTCTTCAGTCTCCACAAATATTCAATTTCAAAAATATTTTTTATTTAAAAGGATTTTATTTCAAATGCATTTTATTTAACATACATTTTTATTTTTCAAATTAAATAATGATTTATTTTTAATCGAACCCCTCATGTGATTTAACGTGCGCTAGGCTAGACTAACCCAGTCTCATTGGTGTTTGGTCATCAGAGCAAGACCCACACAACTTTATTGTTGTGAACTTTTATTGTTCATCACCATGACAGAAACAGCAGACAACGACCTGTAAATATGAAGATGAGTGAAGAACATTTCAATCTGAATGGAAGGATTTTTATTTTTTTGTTGAAAGTAATAGAAAACCTGACAACTTTGAGATAAAAAGTTTAGGGTTAATCCTAACTTTAAACCTAAAACTAACCAAAATTCTAAACTTTTTATTTAAAAATTTCAACTTTGTAATATCAAAATTTTGACTTTTGTCTCTCAAAATTTTGATTTTTTGATTTTAAAATTTTGACTTTTGCATTATTGCAAAATTTAGATTTTAGGCCATTAATTTTTTTTAACCTGAAGGAAATGAGCTTCCATAAAAACCATTCTGCTTATGCCAGACTATACAGACTATTTATTTTCACAGTAAAGTTTGTCCAGACGTGCAGTTCTGATTGAGTTTACGGTGTCGGTTTAAGCACAACATGACCAAGCTTGGTTTGGAATCAAATCTAAACTAAAGCATAAACAATTCTCAGTTCAAATTGAGTCTTAATTTTATCTCTTGTATAATGAAGAATTAAGCACCTTTTAGGTCAAAACTGATACATTGTATCGTTGATCTGAAGTGAATCAACATATTACATAACAAAACATTTGAATGAAAGCCAAACCAGATTGTCAGAGCCAATTTGGTGTTGAGATGAATGTATGGATGGTTTTCTCTCACCAGCATTGCCATCCGGAGGAGCGATCTTCATGGGATATGGAGGCACGTGAGCAGTGTCTGGGCCGCCATCTTTACATGGGCAGCTGAAGGGGATTCGTTCCTGATTGCAGGCAAACTTTATGAATTTGCTAAGCTCCTCCTGAGTGAACATCTCCAGCGCTGCCCAGAAGAACTCAATGTGCTGGTCTGTCTCCATCAGCCCGACCTGGTACATTGTGTGAGCCTTGAGAGGAGATAGAGATGCAGATTGATCGGTTCATTTGTTCCTAAGCTTAGCATTAGCATTTTCATACTAATTAGTATACAGTAAGAAGAACACATCTAGTTATCACATAGCTTCAAAATCAGACAATCACAAATTCAATAGTCACTCCCTGCAAATTTGAGCTTCAGGATTTCTTGAACCCCCTCTCTTTCCTCTCCTCCAGCTCCTTTGTCTCTCTTTCTATTTAGCTGTTAGCACCTTCAGTGTTTAAGCTAAACAAAGCTTCTTAAACTTGCTTCCAGAGTCTTCTAAAAAGGGTTATGATTTTTTAACTTTTTGAAACAACTTTTTCCTCAAAAAATATTAATCCCTCATACAACTTTTTTGTTTCAGGTCAAATGTTAGGGTCCCAGAACAATGACAGTAACATGCAAAATGGTCATGTAATTTCTCTGTACCCTCTTCCCTGTCATTTAATGTCATGCCACCAGAAAAAAAAAACTGGCTCAACCACTTGATTTGGAACATAATTTAAGGAAAAAAAGGAAATAATTGAAATATCATCAGCTGTTCAAATGTTTAAAGAGCCCTCAGTTCATATCTGTACAGCCATTTAAAGCATTTCAAAGTTCTCAGAAAGTACCTTGAGGAAGTGCAGGTTGATTTGGGGAAGGCCACATGTGCGCAGCTCCATCTCGCCCGGGCTCAGGAGAGTGAGGAGCTGCAGTGGGATGATGGAACCCAGACCGGCACGAACTGCCGACATACACTCTTCATTCTGCAGCTCGCGCATGCGCAGGTCACGCACTGCTCGCACATACACATCCTTATTCTCCCAGCTGTTAAATACACAAGGGAAACAAATAAAGGTCAACAATGAAGGCATTTCTCAGCTTTTACAAGGTCTAAACTGCAAATCTTGGTATCAAAATGAAGATAGGTTCTTAGGGAGTGGTGTGGATGAGTTAATTTGACAGTCAAGAACACTGGGTAAGAGTAATTGATGTTGAACTGGCCAAAAAATGAACTCCGCCAAAAAAACCCACATGTTTCCTCTAAAATCTCCTTATTTTACTTGTAAACAAGCAAATAAACACAATCAATTGTAACCACTACATGTCAAGGACATCTTTAGCAAGTTTGGTGTCGATACTACAAGAAACTAATATTCTGTACAGGTTTTGATTGAACACAATAATTGAAATATGGAAAAAATCTTGTCCAAAGCTTCCGCTACGTTCCTGGTCTTCTTTTCTTGCTTACGGGACATGATTTCAGCAAAAAACTCCTAAAGAAACGCTGTAAAAGGGGGGTGGAAGCCCATTTACGCCATCTCCGTGCACTTTGCGTAACGTCCCATATTGTGGATACATATCGCACATAAACAAAAACATGGTCATGAATTATACTCCGGATATGTTGTTGTTTATTTGCATGGCGTTAGAGCTGTGGTTAATGGATATGAAATTAAATTAGATACGTTTTTAGAGGAGTTTCCGCTGAGCACAACGGTATTTAATATGTGTGGGTTACTCTCAGGGTTAGTGAGCTATGAGCAAAAATGTAATGCAAAACGGGGCAAGTCCCCGGTACCGGGGACTCTCGGGCTTAAGAGGCTAACAAACAATGGGAAATTTATTTTCAAATAACCTTCAAATGGAAGATTGGAAGTTATAATAGAATTGCTATTGGCATATCCAACCTGACAGCAATGTCCCGCCCTCCGTGACAAAGCTCCACTTCCTCTCCAGTCATGCTGATATAGGTGAAGGTGCAAAAAGGACGACTGGGTGAATCCGGACTCTCTCCTAAATGACTTTGAGACGAAAGCTCTGCACACAAAGCTTCCAGCTCGGCCTCATCAGATAACTGCCAAAAAATTAAGACAAATGAAGCACAAAAAAGTTCACATTTGAACAGATACGATGCATACTTAAATGTGTCCTTGGGTTTTAATCTTAAACTATTTTTTGGCTTGAACAACAAGGAACATTGGGTTTACATGAATGGTAGTGCACTGATTTGTTCAGTAAGGACATTAGTCTAGTGGAGTTTTGAAATGTATACGAATCAGTTGGAAAAGGAAGGTTTTCAACTAGTACCCTAACCAGCGTTCTAGAAGATTATTTCATGTGTGCATCGGAAACCATCTGACTGAAGGAAAAAAGTAGAAAACATCAGTTTATTTTCTAATTGTTCTATTATTTGTAATTTAGTCCAGAGCACCTGCTGCCATTCTGCACCCAGATCTTATATTTGTACATCAGTGTGAGTCACTTGGCCTTGTTCCAACGCTGCTAGTAAGGTTTTGTAACTACAACTCTTCCAAGAACACTACTTATGACCAGACATATCTAAGTAATAGATTGGAATACCCGGGTCCACTGCTCTGACGGTTCTGAGTTGACAGCACTGAAATTTTCCGCTTTCAAAGGACAATGACTTTGATGTGTCCTCAGCAGACCACCGGATCTATGATCCTCAGCGTTTCCCATTTATTTCTTCTTATTTTCAATAGCTTGAACAGCACATCTTAAACCCCAAGTCTGTTTTGAAATCTGGGAGAGACCTTGTTGATGTAGGATGACAACCATGTGTCTTTTTGGTATGCTTTGACATTTAACTTTAAATTAAATGCAACTTTTAGAATGAAAAAGTACATTTAAAAAGTGGCTTGCACTGTGGCCTTCCAGTTAGAAGGCCCTGAATGTTGCCCTGCGATGGACTGGGTGTACCCATGCCTCTCACCCAATGTGTGACCCCCGAGACCCCAAACAGGAAATTAGTGGGTTGGACAATGAATGAAAGTTTAAAAAATTTTAAATTCTATCATCTGGTTGATTTCTGAAATAGAACAGATAATACAACATAAATAGGAAGTTACATTACAAACAGAAAGTTACAAGCTGCTTAAATAAAGTAGCACAACCAGGTTCTTCCCTTTTTTTTGTCTCCAGATCCTGAGAGTTTTATGAGCTCTTGCAGCCTTCTTCTTTGTTCTCAATGCAGCATGTGATTATCTGATAGCATTTCTAATGTTTAAGCTAAATACACCAACATTTTCTGTTTAAATGTTTTTCTAAACCTTGCTTTGAGTATTTTTACTCGGTTTTGAATTCATTTTCTAATGATAATAGTTATTTAGAACAGCATGAAATTGGAATATACCTAGGGCTGGGCGATATGAAGCAAAAAATATATCTCGATATATTTTGCTATATCTCGATATACGATATATATCTCGATATCTTTACAGGATTTAAAAAAAACCCTACTGCAAAAAAAAATAATAATACAAATGTCAAAGTCGTTTTTTATTGAAGCTCAGAGGTGCTTCTGCAAATTTTCTTTCAGAAATCCTTGTATACATATTGCCTTTTCATTCAAAAATAAAACAACTAAAAACAGGCAGTGCATAGGAACAAAGTGCTCCTGTAACATTTAGGATATAAACAAAATCCCTGATAACATAAATAATAATTTAACTGTAAAATAATACACATTGCCTTCTTTTCATTCAAAAATAAAACAACTCAACTCAAGCTCATCTTTGCAGGACCTCTGTTGTAAGTAACCTTTTCCAATTCAGCAGCAAGCCGCGCTCTCTCTGTAGTGTACAGTCGCGGGAGTTCCTGTCTCGAAAAGTAATGCCGACTCGGTAAACTGTATCTGACTGGGATCAAGTGTTTTTAGCATACGTTTAAAGCCACGTTGTTCAACGACGGATATGGGTGCCATGTCCACCGCTATGTGAAATGCCACGGACTCTGTGATGCTACACCACCTTGCGCTCTCCGCTCTGTCTTTCATATTCTACACTCCGCGTTATAGAATTGTGGAGATTAGTTGAGCTTTGGTTGGCAGCAACTTTCACGGTCACGGCAGTAGACATCTGTCTGTTGTTCGTCTGACGACTTAAAACCAAAGTATTTCCATATAATGGAGCCAGCAATTCTTTTTTTTGCAACAAGTTCTGTAACCTCCGGGCTGGTTGCGGGCGCCGCCATGTTGAATGAGACGACAGGCAAGGGGAGGGGAACAAAAGCAAGGAGGCGGGGACGAGCACAGCACAGAGAAGGCAAACAAGCAAATTGGCGAAAATTAAATATAGACATTATATCGATATGTACGATATGCCAGAATTCATATCGAGTTTAAAAAAATATCTCGATATATTTTAAATATCGAGATATCGCCCACCCCTAAATATACCCATACCTCAATTCTTATGTGTTTACTTTTCTTTATGCAGTTCTTTAATCAGTAATGCCAAAAAGAAATTATTAATGAAGAAGATTCTATATTTTGAATTATAAATAATCAAAAATGTATGAAAAGAAATAGAAAATTGCTAATTTAACTGGTCAAATATGACCAACTACAGATTCTATGGTTCACAATCTGCCTCTTACGTCCTCAAACTTCCTGATGTAGGTGTGCGTGAGCAAGTCAGCCTCGCACAGGTCCGTTTCGGGCTCTAGTGTTTCTCCCACCAGTCCCTTCCAGAAGGAACCCAGTAGGTCCAGAGGCAGTGGAACATCTGCCCGAATGGAGATGCCCAAGAGCTGGCCGAAAAAGTGCAGCAGCTGCTCCTCAGCGTAGTTAATGGGGCATGGCGTCAGGATGAACTTGCCCTGAAAAACACATAAACAGATCTGTGCTCAATGTTCTCGTGAAATACACAGGGACACTTCAAACCAGGGTTGCATAATTTTCTGCATGAGTCTCCAGACCTTGTTGCGGTTAGCAGCGGCGCTCGGGCAGGGCAGAAGCAGAGACAAAGCCGAACTCTGCAGCTCCTTACACACCTGCCACAGGAAGTGTCGGAAAGAGCCACCTGAGGGAAATATAAACAATAACGTATAATCGGACACGGCAACTGTTGATGGATTTAATGCCTTTTATTATTCACATCTCCGATAACTATTCAAAAAATACTTGTTTGACAGATGTTTGTGATATTTTGTGAGTTTGTACTGAATGTGTTTGTGTATCACTGACTGGTGCCGTGAACCTCTTCTCCAGTGAAACGAATGTTGAAGGCATATGTGGGGTCTCCTCCACTGGCGATCCTCACACAAAGCTGAGACGACGGAACACAGGAGAGTTGGCGTGCAGCTTGACAGAAATATGTGTTCTCTGCTGCCCGTAGCTCACCTGAAACAAGACTGAGCTTCAGTTGCAAGGCACCTGGATTTTACTGTTCAGTGTTAGTGAATCTGATCATGAAAGCTGACGTATGCCAGATTTTGGTATGAATTTGGTATGAAGGCCCGTCTTTACCTCCCACAATCTCCAGCGGGTCGAGTGTGATTTCTGGTGCCGCATGATCCGCTGTTCTCTGAACAGTTGCATTTAACACTCGGTTCATAACAGTCACTTTGGTGTCGAAAAAAATCAGACCTGCAAGGACGAAAGTCTCAATCTTTAAATCTCAGATAATCTCCAATTTTTTTTTCTACTGCAAGTGTAAAAAATGAAAGAACAATGCAAAATAAACATCCATACATTCATGCACCATCCTATTGTTGTAGTTCAAATGATAGTCTGTCTGACCTTTGGCCTGTCGCAGAAGAGCAGCGATGCTGTTCTGATAAGTGTGAGTGAGTCGCAGCTCCACCAGCGGAAGGAAGAAGCTCTCGAGAGTGCTGTTGAGAGATTGCAGAAGAGCGAAGCGGAGACGCAAACTCTCCACTGGAACGCCTGAGGAACACATAAACAGATACACATTCACTCCCTCACTGTCTCCAGCATTCTTCGAATTAATTTAATTTTGATGATATTTTGAATAGCTTTATTTAGAGAAATCTGTTGTTCACTTAATGTATCTGCTAATGTTAAGACTTGTTCACTTAATGTAAGAGCGGTTTTATTGAAAATTAATTCATAACCCATGTCTGAAGACTCTGAAAGCAAGGTTTAAAAAGATTTAACAGAAAACACTGCTTTATTTAGCTTAACCATTAGAGATGCACTTCGATGGATGCACCTGCCCAGGGTGTACCCCGCCTCTCGCCTGATGTAAGCTGGTCATGGGTACCAGCAGAAGCCATTGACCCCGAAAGCGAATAAGTAGGTTAGAAGACGATTTAATGAATTATGAGTTGCTATCAGCCAACACATGCTGCATTGAGAAAAAAGAAAACAAGGGGGAGGGGGAAAGAAGAGACCCTGAAAGAGCCAATTGCCAACTATTTCTCCCTCAGGATCTGTAGAGCAAAAGGGAGCTAAAAATGCTGCTTTATTCAAGCAACTTGTAACTTCCTGTTGCTATGAAACTTACTCATCTCAGATAATTGGATACAAAATATTTGTTTGCTCATCAGTCTGTCAATTAACAGAGAGTGATTAGCAATATATCTATAGCAGATTTTCTAAATTTGAATAATTATTCATTACAATTTGATATTAAACTATATTATGAATAGTAGCAAACTACTGGCACATATTATAAAATATTTAATATTTTGGACCCTACAATTGTTGTGCACATAGTGGTTCAACTGCATTGAGCTGTTGTACTTACCAATGATGCCCGCAATTAAGGGGTCAGGGGCATCCCTGCGTGCATCCAGGTAAAGCTCGTGTGGGTGGAGCCTCGCAGGGGTGATGGCCAGCTGGCAACACAGACGGTTTACAAACTGCACCAGAGCGAAGTCCATCTCCAAACTCCACTTCCTGCACGCTTTCTGAGCATGACGGGTATCAATGCAGGTGCAGCTGAAACAAAAACCAAAGAACATTCTATAGTTAATTAAACTTACACATATTAAAATTGGTGCAATCTGCTCCATTTAATAAAGGACTGAGACAAAAAATATTAATAATAGTCTATTTAATTTGAAGAGCTGTGTTAAGTGTAGTGAGTCTGATGCCAATCCAACAAACAATTAAAAAAATCCTTATAAATATTATCTTTTTGTCTTCTTAAATCAGACACTGATTTAAGGATCTTGTTGGTACAAATAAATGCACAAACCGCTGAAAGTGTAGGTCATAACCACAGGCCAAGATTCCACGCCAAACACTACGAACGTCCTGCTTGGCTCGGTCTAGGGAGAACTTATGAAAACCCTCCAGCGTCAAAAACCTCTCTTCAGATACTGGAGGAGAGAAAAGATATTGAAAAATGTGTCTTAAAAAGTTGTAACTATCAAGTACACTTTTTAAACATATAACATCTCACTGTAATAATGTATCAAACAAAAAGGTCAAGATTAAACCGATTACATTAGAATTATAAGAATTGTTTGTGCTTTAAATTGTTGGTCCATCCTCTGAATAGTGATTTTATACAGTTTTACTTTAAGTTAATTTATACAGTTTTACTTTGAATACTTGTGTTACAGATATACATTTGTGTTTATAAATTACAACTTTTGTAATTGTGTGAAAACTAGCTTTTTAATTTCTGCTTTTTTGTATTTAGTGAGAAAGCTAAAAAGAAACGTTGGTTGATGCCACTGGTGCTATCAAGTGGGTACCCTCCTACCTCAATGTAAAGGAAGGATGGAAGATTCGTGCCAGGGGTGTCCATCTGAATCTAACACTGTGTGAGTTGAATTTGTGTTTAACACTCACTGTGATGCTAATTCAACTCACATAGTGTAACATATAACATTGAGGTATTGTGTGTATAGGTCCATACCAGTAGCGTTGATTTAATTATGAATCTATCCAGCCAAGTGGTGGGCCATAAATCCCCCCTCTACAGGGGAAATATTGTTCTTTTTTTTTCAGAGAAAACCATTCATTAATTTTATCATGATAACATTAAATGATGCAAAATAAAAAAATAAAGAACCTTCAGGTTTTTTAGCTGGGGATTTCTCTGGGTCTTTCTCGTCCGGTTTGGCTTTCTCTGGAGATTTTGGCTTGAGCACTGTTTTCTTCTCACTCAGTACAGTTCTGTCGAAATAAACATTTGACTGTATTTTATAATAATTCAGACTAAAATGCAGTTAAATAATAATGGTGTCACAATAAACAGATACAACACAGTATTATATCATTTAAAAGTCTTGCTTCTTGAGTTTTCTGATAATTAAAATATATAGTTCATCTTAAAGGCAGGGTAGATGATTTCTCTGGGATTGTCAATGACTTCGTAAAAAAGTGTAACTAAAGGCCAAAATAATGCTGAAGCATGTCTGGAAACAGACCACTTGGAGCATACCCCATCTCATCAAGGCTCTGCCACATGTCCAATTCTAGCCGAATAGAAGTACTGTGTGCTTTTTTTCCATCTCCTGTCTCCAGACATTTAGAGATTTCTTGAATTTGAATTGCCCTAGTAAGAAAGTGAATTTGAGATATTGCAGATATCTTCAATTGAGGTTCGAATAGTCAATATATAATTGGAGATATCTCAAATTCACTTTCTTACTAGGGCAATTACAATTGAAGATATCTCTAGATGTCTTTACACCCAGTCAAAATATATTTACTACTAGTCACAATGCATTTATTCCTATCTTTAAATGCATTTGTGGATAGTTAGGGCAGATGTTTAAATGTTAAAAGGGCTTGCCATAGCCGACGGGCCCAACGCACCAACTTTTCCCCCTCAGTTTTGGGGAAGAAAAAGTGCGTCTTATACAGCGAAAAATACAGTAACTACGGAAATCTACAGAGATAAGAATATATATTGCAGTAATAAATAAATAGATTTCAGATATATTAAATTGCTTGCACCTAATAAGAGATAAAGTAGCAGGAGTGTGTTTGAATGTATGTAAAACTGCTTACCGGACGCTGTTGAGCATCGACTTGTCTTTGGCAGCGGGTTTTGTAATGGCTCTTTTGGTGCTCACCACTCTCCCTTGATGCTGCTCTTTACCCGATTTGCTGTGCTTGTTTTTGTTGGGCTTCGCTGTGCCATATTTGCGCAAAATCTGCATAAAAATATAAAACCTGATCATATCTGTTATTTACCTGTCAAAAACATGAACAATTCAGGCTTTTCTGAAGTTGTTCCTGGAGGATCGCTGTCCTGCATGTTTTAGATGAATACTCTTAGTATTTGGCCTTTTATTCATGGAAATCTAAAAAGTTTACAACTTTATACACTTTGTAAAGCGTTTGATGCTCACCTGAGTTACTTGGTCATCGAGCAACTTCTTTGGTGGCCGAAGGTGAGTGAGGAAGATCTGCAACAGGTTTCCTGGAGCCTGAGAACTGATCTGCTCTTTACTGAGGAAAATCTCAGACACCTTTACTGGTTTCACTGGTAATGCACTCTGAACATGCTCAGAATAAAGACAGCTCTTAAAAATTTCTGTCAGCACATCACGAGCTCCAGGAACAAGTTTATCTCCTGCAAATAAAAAAACAGGAGATAAAAAATATAAAATCCATCAATTATTCCTAAAATTACCTAGACATTTATATAAAAAGATAGGAAACAGAAAAGGAATGTTGTCAAAAACACAACATTTTAATTCATTTGCTATTTTTTTTTCTTCTAAATTATTATTATTATTATTATTTTTTTTTTCCTTCTCTTCTTCTCTTCCTTTCTTTAATTTTCACTTGTGTACCTTTACCCTTCCCCAATCCTTTACCCACTCCCCCTTTCAGTTCAACACCGTCTTGTCCTGACACAACTATTATAAACTGACTCGCGGGAACCACAACTAATAAATATTTAATAAATACATTCAATGTTCAAATCCAGAGGAGAAAACACCACACCAGGCGTTTTACTCCCCTGGAGAAAGCAAAACTGTCCAACTCAGTAAGGCATGTACTATCCCATGTGATGGCTTTTGAGCAGGACAGGACAAGGTAAAAAAAAAAAAAAAAAAAAAAACACAACATACTACGTTTAAGAAATAATAAATAAATAAATAAATCACTGATTCTCAACTATTATTTAAAAAAAGTTATTTTCAACTATTTCACACGATCTAAAACACTAAAGTGATATGTCATTAATTATTTATATTTGCTTTAACATTAAAATATCAATAGACCAATCACATGTGACGACTTTCTGAAGAGAAAAGATAATGACCGCCGTGATAGCAAGCAAATGTTTCTACATGGATGGTGAGAAAATGTAATGCTGAATATATTAAATTATTATAAAGACGGGTCCTGAGGTCACACCGAAGACACAGTGGGTTGTATGAGGCAAAATTTTAGCAAATGAGGCACTAAAGCCATCAAAGCTGCAGAGACATCTGCCCTCAATACACCCGAGCTGTGTCTGGAAGACAAAAGAGTATTTTGGAAGAAAACAGATGGTGACTTGAGAAATACCTGGCCCTGCCTCACAGTGAAAAAGGTTGAGAAAGAACCCTTGGTCTAAATTACTTTATATTTCTAAGATGAACCTAAAATATTGAAAAGAGAAGGAATTCTAGCATGAGGTGGCACACATATAATAAATTTGAGATATACATAGCAGCAATGTGTTTACTAAAAAAAGAACATAGATAAAGTCAAGCCCCAACCTCTGATGGATTTGTGCAGGAAGTATTCCTCGAGAACTGAGCTGCCCTGTGTGTCGAATAAACTTTGATTCACGCTTGAGGCAGTCAGGATCTCCTCATTGGCCATCTCCATTAACTCCTCCTCTCTTTCCAGATTGGAGAGGCCAATCAGATCACTGCTGTTGAATAAACTGGCCCGGATCTTTTCCACCTGCGCTCGTGCTCTTACCTAGAAGATAGGAAGTGTTGCATTGATTTCATATGTTTCTGAAAAATGTCTATGCTTTTATATCAGTCCAATTACCTCGATGACAGCATAGCCTTTGATTGGACGAGTCATATTTCCACGGCCATCTGGAGATGCCACAGTGTTCATAGAGCTCCCATCTGACACATTTTCCATCTGCTCTCCAAAACCTCCAAGAGACACATCCAGACTATCCTGACTGGACACCGCAAGGGGATCCAGAGGAGACTGAGAATGTACCAGCAGCTCTCCGGAAGTACTAAAGTTCATCGCTGCAGTATTACTATTGGGACTTCCTGCAGTGGAATCTCTCACAACCTCTTGTAGTAAACCTGAGGGTTCAGATTTAGCTTTTTTAGGCTCTTCTTCCTGAACAGGAATAAAGATCTCATCTTTAAAAAGACCACCGTGTGCATTGCATGCTCTTCGGATGGCACTGCGCACCACAGACTCTTCGAGATGAGTGGGAATTCCGGAAAGCACAAGTAGTCGACTGTGTGCTGTGGAGCCGACAAGTGCTTGGCTAGCATCCGCTATTGCATCGCCAGTGACGGCTAAACCTTGCGGGTCTTTATTAACAAGGTGGCGTAAAATTAACAATAAAGTAAGCCCTCTGTGAAACCACAGAGAGTCTTCTGGCTTCCCTCCGGCCATGTTTAACAATGTATTGTCGCATTCGGAAGCTCTCGAACTGGAAGAACGTTTCCCTGAAGGTACTGAAACTCCATCGCGATCGCGCTTTAGCTTCACTTTTTTGCGCTTGGATATCAAACTGGGGCTCTGAGGGGTTTGGCCAGGAGAGGACGATGAGGAGGATGAGGAGTCACTACAGTTGGCAGTGGTTGCGGACGAAGATGAGATGCCAATCATTGATGCACCAGATTCTGAACTGAGAGGTAAAGTCACTTCAGCCACAGCCAGGCAGACCTCCATCAGAGCATGGAAGTATGTTGAAAAGCGGCTTCGCTCGGCTGAAAGAGCAACCGCTGATGCGGAAGAGCACGATCCTCCACTCATTAAACCCCAGCTCTGGGTCTCATGGTCATAAAGCTTCCTCAGCTCAGTTTGAAGAACCATGAGGACGGTCAGGCAGGGGTTGAGCAGCAAAGAAATGTGGCTGGAAAGGCCTGAAGGGGTTTTGCGGCACTCAAAGGCATAGATTTTTCGTAGAAGCTCAGCAAGAAGGTGAAAGATCAGCTCCTTGATGCATGGTGCCAGATCAGTGGTCCACAGTAGGCCACCTAAAAAATAACACAACTATAAATTGAGGTTTTTTTCCAAAAATAGAATTTTGTGTTTATTATATACTTTTATTATATCCTCTGACCAGAGGGTTATTTATTTACACTCACCCTAACAATTTTTTAAAAGTTGGTAGGGTCACAGGGGTTCAATAAACTTTGATTAGCCTCATGCGCTGCTGTTTGTGGATAAAAAAAATTGCAGATCCTCACCGAGCAGCTCTAGCACTTGCATGAGCACAGAAGAGGGCACAGTATCCAACTCATCTTCTGAGCGATCACTGGTTTCTCCGATGCTGTATGAGAGCAGCTGCTCAGCAAAGGCCATAGCAAGAGGAAACTCTAGAGGGAGGGAGTGCAGCACCAGCACTGCCCCAGGTGGGGGGGACACACCTGTACACACAGAGCAGAACTTGAGCTAAAGCTGAGTTTTTGCAAACAAAATAGTAAAATATAGAAATATAATTATGTGATCATTGCTGTTGTTGGAATAAATGGCCACTCGGCTCATAGTTCCACATTATTGAATTTGCATCACCAATATTGTTTTCTTAAATCCATGGTGGCAAAATTCCTGGCATATACAGGGTTACACAGCCTTAATATGTCGTCACATAATTCGCCAGTGAGAGCCCCTTTGTACAGATATTTTCACCGCAGATTCATATAGAAAGTGTCCCTTATCTTCTTTATTTATATTCTATATATGTAGAATATACAAATTCTCTTTTTCCTGCCTCAATGGCTAGTCTATGTGCATCTAAAAATGAGAAGTTTTAAATACGTTAATTTAAATACGAAATTTAATACGTTTTCTGTTATCTTCAGATGTAGGTTTGCATTGAGATTACAAGCTTAGTTTTTTATTCTCCAAAACGGCCACATATCATTCTTTGTGTGCTTTTTCCTTTAATCTCTGAGTCAAAATGGCTGAGAATATTTGTGTGTCTCCCACATTCTGCGCCTCCAAAGCACTGGAGAAGCCATAGAAGTTAGTAGCCCATGTTTTACGACCAACTTCATCAAACTGTAAGATCGTTCTACAGTATTTTCTTGCATATCGCCCCCTTGGCAGGGACATGCCCACTTTATCCAAAACATAATGGACCTTTTCATGTAGCAGGTGGATAATGCAAATCTTCCCAAATCAACCAGGATAGTGGCATTACTTACACTTGAGCTGATATGTAAGAGTTTTTTACAGAAGAAACATTCTCAATACACTCACTTGGCTCATATCTCCATATTTCAGCTTCATAGAAGAGTATTGTTGTGACCATCCAGTCAAATAAAACAGAGCCTGGTTATAATTTATTACAAATTTGCTTATAAAGCTTAATAGAGAAAACATTGCTTTCCTGCTTTGACTTGCAAGGTGATGTCGGGTTTATATGACCATATATAAAGGATGACAATAAATGCAATGGACGACAGACACAATATTTTGCACATTTGTATTTGTAGATATGACACATTTTATTCACCTCTGAAAATACACATTTTTTCCTTTAATCGTGTCATAAAGGCATTTACGATATAAACACTTTGTTCATTTAGAATTAAATTTCAATGGCAGTTTTGATAATTGGTAAAAAAAAGAGTTTTAATTAAAGCGTATGTTTTCATTACATTTTTTTTTTACTTACTTTTGTGGCAGTTGTGTTATTATCTGACAGGGCAGTGGAGACAGCAAGTGAAACAAACAGGAATGATCCTACGGGAAAACAAACATGTAGCAACTTACCAAGTTTAATGTGCACCCTGTCAGTGGGGATGAGTATACTGGGATACTGGTTAGCAGTCGGCGGGGGAGTGAGGCCTGTGTTTGAGGGAGAAGCATCCAGAGGATAACACACAGCCTCCATTAGGTTCAGCTGACCATTCCGTCGCACCTTATGACCGAGACCATACACCATCACACGAGCCCAGGGTGCCTTATACAGAGAGGAGCTGCAAAAAAAGGAACAAAATGTTGAAATGAATAATAATTGTATTCTTACAAAGATCTCCAAGAGAAAAATGAACTACATTTCCCATAAGCCCTGGCTTTAGTTCAATAACAAAAGCTCTTATGTTGCTTCATGCTAACTCATGTGAATCAGTATTGTTCCTGTTTCCAAATTTACCTTTTGCCTGTGTGTTTGTTGTGATTACCTTTATAAAAGGATACGATTGGATCTCTCTACCTTTTCATTATATCGGCTTATATATTATAAACCAATATGAGACAACACATTGTTATTCATCTTATTCATTCTAAATGCAAATCTTATGAGATCATTTGAGCTACAGCCACCAAACCTCAAAGAAACTTCAAACAGACCACATTTGAGAAGGTTATCAGTGTAAAAATATACCAAAAACTGTGCAAAACTATTTAAACCTTTAGGGGTTAGATATTTACCATTGACTTAAAATGAACACTGAAAATAAATGGAAAACGGCAAGGAAAATGGCAAGATGAAATATCACAGAGAAATCCTAGTAAGAAATAGAAAAAATGAAAACATCACTGACTGCTCCCTAGCAACCAAACTATTTACCTTAGCAACTCAATTTTCTTAACTTTCTTAACTAGCTCTGGGAAATGGTAAAAACATGGGGTTGGTTTATATTACTCACGTTGAAATGGGGACCTTTGTATGATATCATTGACTCAACCATAGTGACCAAAAATTCTTCCTTTAGCTAATAAAATTAATTTTTAATCAAACATTTAAAAGCCAAAAAATAATTTAAATAAATGCACAAACTTTACCCAACTAGTTACAAATACACTGGAATTAAAAGTGTCTTTCAAAGGATTCACCAGCACCTAACAGCACAGGAAAAAGGGAAGGAAAAAAAGCAGGACATGCACTACTATTGGAAAATTAAAAATAAAATGATTAACTTGATCAAAACTGACTCTTTGCGGCCACTGTGTTGACTTTCTTTACAGGAGACATTGACAAAAGCGGCACCAGGAAAGCTGACATCCAGGCTAAGCTTCGACTCGCTGATTGGAAACTCCTCCATTGTGAACTGTTCCGGCGCACTCTGCACAAACGCAAACACACTCAATAATAAAACTATTTAACGTTACTAATGCCTTTCTGTGTTTTAAATAATCAGAAGCAATGGAAAAATCCTTTCATTAGAATTTAAAAAGAAATAAAAAATATTAGCCAAAAATGTGAGATCCGAGTCTGTGTTACCTGTAGGAAGCAGCAGATTTGTTTGCAGAGATCCATTAGGCTCTCTTCACCCTGATGCAAAGCTCTGCTGATGGCCACATTCAGCCATTCTCTGATACTACCAGTGCTTCCTTGGTAGAAGAGTTCTGTGGGAGACACGCACGCTCCCTGCAGCTCATGGAGAACAGACTGAGCCAAAAGGATTGAAGTGGAGCCCATCCGGCCACCTATATGCACCACAGAGAAACAACGAAAAGAAAGGCATAATATAAGACACTTAGCAATCTGGAGAGAAACACGTATTCATACAATACTGTAAAATAATTGTAGCACACATAATTTTCTTGTAGTACACATAATTTTCTTGTAGCACACATAATTTTCATCAACTTGTAAAGTAGTGCACTACACTATACTGCAGTAGCTGGACACACCTCACCTTACTTGTAAACATTTACAACGTTTTCATAACCACTAAAGTAATTAACCTTTAAAGCACACTGAACAGGAAATGTCCACATTTGGATGAAGTAGCCGTTTTCTTACTAATAATAATACAAACACCAACAGGCCTTTATGGTCAGTATAAGAAACTATACTTAAACCCTGTAATTTCAACACAGATTTTTTATATTTCTTATTTAAAAACCTGTACAATGTTTTTAAAACTGACAAAACATGTACACTAACATATTCATATGAAATCACCTGGAAGAGGTGGAGCCAGCAGCTGATTGGACAAGAGTTGCAGATGCTCCAATGTGATATCACGCACAGCGGGAATGTGGAAGAGCCGAGTGAAGGTGTGAGGACTTTTAGGAGCAAAGATGTTGAGTAGAGCCATACGACAGTACAGACGCGCCAGAGCACTTTCACTGCGCAGCAGCTCCCTGAAACACACATCCACGAGAAAGGGAGCCTAGATTGTCAATACTGAACATAAACTTATTAGTCTATATTTAAATATAGTTTTTTGTGGTTTGCAATTCCTGGAGATTTGCATTGTGAGCCAAAAGTTCACACTACTCAACACTTTCGAGATTAGGTTATTGGTTTTGATACGGTGAACTTTTTGAGTTTGAAGAGTCTGTGTTGTTGGGAACAAAACAAAAAAAACAATTCAGAAACAGAAATTAGCTGACTTTGGATAAAGTTCAGACTGACCAGTGAAGCTGGTTGTTGGGTAAAATAATTAAACCAGAAATCAGATTTGTGGCAAGGCTTGATATTATTATTTTACTACAACCCCAGGTTCACAATAATTGTTACAACAATCATGAAAGTCCAAAAAAAGTCAACTTTTTGTTCCACCCCCAGGTCTTGTACTTCCATGGGTTATCCCTTCTGTTCACCACTGGATTGCACTGATGGCATTGTGTTTGGCAAAGACGTAACGTCTAAGGGTTAATGAGTGTTTTTCAAAACAGTACCGGTGGATTTGGATGTTACTGCTGTCTAGTGACACTAGGCCGTTAGCTGCAGCACGTCTGGATCCAGCAGGAGGACGCTCTAGCATCTCGATGGGGTACCAGTACCTCACCAACACACCCTCACTGCGCAGGTATGACTCCACCTGAACTAGTTCCGTCCCCTGAGACACAAATACACACTTGGTATTGCTGCATAAATAAATTCAAAAACACAGCACTCCCGTAATAAAATATGGATGAGAGAGGGGAGGAGGGTGTGGTTCCATAATTCCTTTTTACTTTTAGTATCTCGAACTGAAGGGAGGACAATAACAGCCTAAAAGACACTGAAGCACAAAGGCACTTGTAAAGTACACTTACAGAATCAACGTCAAGCACAACCCCATGCAAGCCGAAGGTCTTCATCATGCCACGAATGGCAAACTTTGGTAGAGCTGTTCCTCCTGTGCTGCTGGCATTATTTCCCTCTGGGCAGCGGATGGCCACGGTCAATCCTGAAGAAAGGTCAAGAAAAAGAATCATTGGTTTCCTTACCTGGTGATGTTTCAACCCATCGCTATTTGTGCAGATGCTATGAGCTGTAAGCTTAGCTCCAAGTTGCATATTATATCTTATATCAGTGACAAATTATATCTAGCACATACAATAGTATTTTATTCAGACCTTTGCGGACTTTGTCTATGGTGAATTTGTTGGCTTCGTCCTTAATATCTTCAATGGTTGGAAGATAAAGGTCTCGAGGAATCCCACCATTCTCCTCATAGAGAAACTCAACAGTCTGTCGAGCAATGTCCACCATTCCTAAAAAAATTAAGAATAGATTCATTTATTCATGAAACCGGAGAACCCGTAGGAAACTTACGCAAGCACGGGGAGAACATGCAAACTCCTTCCAGGAAGGTCACCAGCACGCCTTGAACTGACAAACTTCTAACTACAAGGCCACCGTGCTACCCACTGCACCACCGTGCGGCCTAACTAAGAATAGAATTAGTCAGTATTTCCTTAAGTTTAACATAAAATCTAAAAGGATAGTTTTAAAATTAATATTTGCTGACCCTTTAAAGGTAACGCACCTGTACATTTTTTTTATTATGTTTTAATATATTCTTTAGAAATATTGTCTTTTGATTTTTTAAGAATATTGAAAAAAAATCAGACCAGACTGCAGAGTCTGGTCTGATTGCAGAGAAAACTATGAGAAAACTAAGTGCAGAGAAAACTATGAGAAAAATAAAATTGAACTACGTTGTGTGTAATAATAGAAAAAAAACTAAGACAATTATTTGACCACTTAATAAAGATTTGTCTAGGTAGACTTGCAAATGTATGGATAGTGTCCTTTTACTATTTATTTCCACGTGAAATGTCCCACTTTACTCCGTTTGCATATGCAAAAAGTGCTTCCCTGCACTCACCCAGCTGAAGAGCTCCCTTGATCTGATCTAGTCCAGATTTTCTCTCAGCCTCATTCCTGAAGCGCCGGCGAATGGTTGGAAAAACCTTAGTTTCCCAGGCCTTCACCAGCAGCACGTAATGATCCTCCTGAAGTGAACGAGAAAAAAGAAAAACACAATTTCTCACAAAAGAGAAACTTGCTTAACAATTAAGACCTGGTCATGAGCTTTTTCAATTAATTCAACATTTTTTTCTCTTTATTTGGTTAAAATGTAAATGTGTTGTATTTCTAGAAGAATTCCAACAATGCAGATAGCCAGTACATAAATACCATTTATTAAACAAAGATGATTAGATTCAATGCTTTTAGGCAAAAGCAATCGATTTTAAATTGTCCAGGAAAAAAAAACTATATTTACTCTTAATCCTACGATAAAAAAAGGAAAATAAGAGTTTTAGCCAAAATACAATTTACTGTATTTGGTTGGTTATTTTGCCATTACCTGATAAGGCTCAGTTTCACAGCAGAAATGGTAACTGCCTTGTACCCAATTATGAACCAATATTGCAAATGCGCAGCAAAATCCCCAGTGTGAAATCAACAATACTGCTGTCAATGGTGTGGACCTTTCAAAATATGACCTAGTGTTCAACGTAACTGTGTGAGTTGAATTAGCACCAAATTTGGTTTTAACACTGACTAGAGAGCTAAATAAATCATTATGGTATTATGGCCGAGTTCATTCAAATTTAACACTGGCAGTGTTTATACAGCGTCACATATTTGACCCCAACTAGTATTGATTTCACAATTTGAAATGTGTTGTTCGGCTGCGAAAATGCCAATTTTACATACTTAAACAAAATTAATTTTTATTATTGTATCATTAATAATATCACCTACGTAAAAATAAGTGGTGAACTGATCCATAATTGTTTAAAATGTAATTTATAAGGTCTCACACACACACTAAAAGTGTTTCAAACAGTCAATAAAGAAGTTTATGTTCATGATAATATATTTAATAAACATAAGAATTGATAAGATAATCCTGAGAAATCTCTGCTCCATACCCGAGGAGCATCATCATCATCCTCGTCCTCACTCTCGTCATCAGCAATGGGCAGCGGGTGAGCGTTCGGTCCTGAGACCACCAGATTCTCATAGCTCAGCTCCGTCTTATAATGGCAAGAAGCATCGCTGTTGTATTCTGACAAAAATAAATTAATAAACAACTCAATCAATTGATTCATGAATGAACACTGAATGAAAACTTTTTTCTGAATGAAGACTATTTGGGTAACATAACAGACACTCACGCTGCTGTGCTGTTAGGACGGCAGCGATGCGGCAGGGCGGTCCATGTGAGGCAGTATCGGATGCCACACTGGTGCCAGCATCATTATCACTGTCAGATGCCAGTGCGAAAGGCAAAGCTTCGAAATTTGCACTGATTTCTTCTGAAAGATCCATGCAGAGATCCGCAGCATTCCTGTGAGCCTGACCCTCAGCGAACGCAAACAAACGACTGCCAAAGTTTGCATGGATCTTTGTATTCTGTAAATAAGAAAAAGACAATATTAGAAGTTTTTCGCTTGAGTCACAGGTTCTAAAATTCCAGATTCCAGACAGGTGAAATACAATAAAACAAAACATAAAACAGAGAGGATGCATTTTTTTCCTAACTGGATTAGCAGCATTTAACATTTAAATAAAACGTCTATAGAAGTCCAGAACCGTGAAATTGTGAACATTTGGAGTAATTTTGGATTTTCCCCAACCTTTTTCTGGATGTGGACGACAGGCCACATTCCTCCAGCCACGTCCTCTAGACAGGGAGCGAGTCGCTGGCCGCAGTAGGTGAAGTACACACGTCCTTTAGAAGGCTGACCAGGGGGTGGAGGGCTGCCTTCCACACGTTCCCAGCCGATGCCTGCGACGTCACCTGAGGAGACACACACAAGCACAATGAAACTACACACACACACACACACACTGAAAAAAAGACATATATTTTTGTATTGTGCTAAATAGCTTGGAGTTTTTGGGCTGTACATTAGGTGAGCACTGATTGAAAAAATGTTGTTCTGAAATGTCACATTCAGAAAGGATAAACGTAATGGGGAAAAATCTACACTTGTTCAGGCAAACAAACTGAAATTTAATGCAAACAAAATGAAATAAAATGCAAATGTAATCTTAAGCCAGTGTTAATAAACTAGCATATGTTGTTAAGTGCATAATTGGTCAATGAACTCCCATTACTCCCTTACCTGGAAGTAGAGCCACATCCAGTCTCACGCTTTTCCACTGCAGCAAACTAGACCCGTTATAATGAACTGCCCGGCCGTTACTGAGAGGGGAAAGGATGACAAAAACAAAAAAGATGACAGAACCAGGGTGAGGAAAAGTATCTAAAAGTTTTTTCACCAAAAAACTAGAGCTTCCGACTGCCACTGGAGTCTTGTCATGACTTTAGAGTCCCGTTATGGCATATTCTGCAAATTGCCAAACTAAAAAAAAAAAGGTAACTGCTTTTCTAACTGGACAGGTTGATATGTGACTCGAATAGGATTTTATTTTCTATGTGAATAAAAAGGTCTAATTCACAAGTAAAAAAGGGAGCACTACTACAATCTTTCATGCAATTCTCTCATTCCAGGACTTGTGGATGTAACCTAATTTTGAACTATAATAACTATGTGAAGCTGTCCTAAGTTCACTGTTTTCATGTCGTATTTTATCGTATTTCATGTACGATATACAAAGTAAAAAATTACAAAAGGAAAGAAAGCTGAATTCTATGAACACACCTTGAAAAAATTATAAGAGAGCTAAAACTTTCAGTATATTTCAAAAGTTAGATGTCAAAAGTTAATACTTGTGAAACAGGCAGGTGCCAACAGGGTTGGTCCAGGCTCCGTCTCGTTTCTCAGCCTCCGGGGAAAAACCAAATGACACTATTGGCCCGTTATCATCCTCCGAATCACCAAAAGAAACTATCTCTATCTCCCAGTAAAACGATGGAGCCTGGAAATAAAAGAAAGTGCAACTGATACACACTTTTAGCAGCAAAACCTTTTTTAATCACTTCTGAATTGATTCTCTCATCCTTTTTGTTTAATAATCATAAATACAAACACATAATTTAATTTACTATACATTACTTTTTAAATTTACGTTCCAAGAAGTGTCTGCGTTAATGTATATTTAAAGATTTTATTTTTAATTATTTTATCTAATTTCTTTGCTTACAAACAAATGGTTGCCCACAGAAACATTGTGTCCAGTTTTTCCATTTCGTAATGTTGACCGAAGGGCTGAAATCAATTAAACTATTTGAATTTTGATTCAACTTGAAGCAATCAAGGCATTGTTAAACATCACTTGAATATTATACAGCCACTTCCTGTCAGTATAAATTACATGCGGTTTAACCTGTTCACAGGTAAACAGGTTTGTACAGAGACCAAAGGGAAACAGGGAGAGAACATTTTAGAAGCATCATGCCTAGTGTAGAATCATTTCAACATCAAATTTATTTTTTATCAGCTAATGTAGCATTGAACAGCAACAGGGAAAAACAAGGATTGAGCAGCAGGTTCAAAAAAAAGTTCAACAAAATTAAATTCAATAAATGTAAAGTTCTATCCATACACAAGCTAGTTTTGAGTTGGTAACTTGGTAATATTTCATCAATAAAGACAGACAGAATCCAAAAGAAATTGACTGTAAATGCAGAGGTGACAGTCAGATATTAACCTGCATGGGGAGTGGTGATGAGGCATAAATGAAGGTTCCTCTGGGAAGACCTCCACCCGCGCTTGGGTCTGCCAGGAACATTACTGACGTAAGGTGAGATGAAAACATACAGGCTCGAACTGGAGGGAAGACACGCGATGGGCACCATGTGATTTCTTTGGGCTACAACAGAGACAGAAACATGTTCAAAAACGAAGACATTCATCTGAGCTGTGCACCTCTGAATTCATCACCCCGGGCAGGAACAGAGAGAAACACTGTAAAAATGGATCCCTAGAATAAATAAAAAGCCATGGGAAAATTCAAGAAAAATCCACCAAAGCCAGATAAAAACTCTGGAAAGTCCTTTTCGTCTCCTCCATCCATACAATTAGCATCAATTATCTTAGAACTGAACGTTAATTTGCACATTTTTGCCATCCATCCATCTTCTTCCGCTTATCCGGGGCCGGGTCGCGGGGGCAGAAGTCTAAGCAGGGATGCCCAGACCTCCCTCACCTCAGACACTTACTCCTGCTCTTCTGGGGGAACCCCAAGGCATTCCCCAGCCAGCTGAGAGACATAGTCTCTCCAGCGTGTCCTGGGTCTTCCCCGGGGCCTCCTCCCGGTGGCACATGCCTGGAACACTTCTTTAGGGAGGCGTCCAGGAGGCATCCTCAACTGATGCCCAAGCCACCTCAGCTGACTCCTCTCGATGTGGAGGAGCAGCGGCTCCACCCCGAGCTCCTCCCGGATGACTGAGCTTCTCACCCTGTCTCTAAGGGAGCGCCCAGCCACCCTGAGAAGGAAACTCATTTCGGTCATTTCGGTGATCTTGTTCTTTCAGTCATTACCCAAAGTTCATGGTCATGGGTGAGGGTGGGAGCGTAGATTGATCAGTAAATAGAGAGCTTCGCCATGCGACTCAGCTCCTTCTTCACCACGACGGTTCGGTACATCGACCTCATGACTGCAGACACTGCAACAATCCGTCTGTCAATCTCTCACTCCATCTTTCTCTCACTCGTGAACAAGATCCCGAGATACTTAAACTCCTCCACTTGAGGCAGGACATCACTACCTACCCGGAGAAGGCAAGCCACCCTTTTCCGGTCAAGAAAACTTATTTCTTAAAAGTGTATCTTATCGGTGTTGATTTCATACTTCATGTTTTTACAATGACAATATTTTAATATCAATAGCACATTTTTCAGATTCTAGTCTTTTATTTAAATGGCAAAACACAGGTTATGGGTTTCATCTTTCTGTTGGGGGATGGACATGGAATCATAACAAATAATGGATTCCCAAGGCTGCAAAACCATGTTGTATGTTGTTTGTAACAACCAGTTAATTGTTAATGTTGTGGATAGGATTTTAAAAGTTACTGTTAGTAATTGTACCTTCAAACAATTGCTTGTTTACATCACTTATATTCCATAATTGGGGAGAAGAGAAAAATTGTAGTGATTAAAACCACCTGTCGTTGATCGGTTTGTAATGGAGGAGGAGGAGGGCGGGCACAGTCTCGATAAAGCATCCGAAGCCGCTCACACTGAGACTCCACCATCACCAGACGCTCTCCTGAAGAATACAAAGACCCAATAATTTAACTGCCAAGACAACACCAATGATTCTGCTAGGCTGAATTTAATTTACACAGGATTTATTTTATAAATAGATTTTATGAATGATCGTTTGAAAAGAGTATCTCACCAGGACTACACTCCTGAGCAATGAGATTGAGAACCTCCACGGCAGCTGGACATTGTTGAATAAACTCCTCACAGAACGAGCTGTCCTCCAGCAGCTGGGCCATCACCAGACACGCCCTAACATAGACACAGACAGAAAGTTAATTTCTCTAACATAAAACAAATCTTCTGTGATGGACTGGCAACCGGTCCTGAGTGTACCCCCACCTCTTGCCCAATGTGTGCAAGAGATGATACCCCTGTGACCCCAAAACGAGAATAAACAGGTTGGAAAATGAATGAATGAATGAAAACAAATCTTTTTTACAAAACTCTTATAGTTTAAAAACAATAATTCACTTAAAATGTGCATTTTCTTTGTTATAATGCAGGGTGACATTATTATGGATGTCAAAACATAAAGAATCTGTGTACCATTTGCTCTTTAGATTTTTGCACCAAAAATTAATACAAAACAAAACAAAAAGAAAACAGATCTGACCTGGTACGGATCTCAGCTAACAGCCGTACCACAGCCATCACAGGACTCGACCCATCTCCAGCTGCAGGCAGCGCAGTGTGGATGGACAGACTGCCCTCCTGAGGAAGCAGCATCGACTGTACAGCCTGTACTACCTTCTCCGTGATCGATAACTTATGAAGAGGAAGAGCCTGATGGAGACATGACAAAAGGAATCCATGAAACACATTATGAATTATGGTTCACTAAAACGCAGATTATGGAAAGAATTAAAACATGTAACATACAGGCAGCTCTGTCATTACATAAAAGTAAACTTTGTTAAAGATTTCAGAATCATACTTAGTTCTCTTTTCCTTTCATCACATGTTACTGGCTGTATTGTACCTGAGAGCACGTGACGGGCAGAGAGAACCTGCAGCCGGTATTAAGCAGCCTTTGTATCACCACTACCTAGCCACATATCCAAGTGTGTGAATGTTTGCATTTGTCAGGATTACGGTCTTTCAAGATTCCTTACTTATCTGTCTCGTCCCTTTCACTGATCTGCTCTAAAGCTGAGACCCCTAATCAGCACCAGACTCAGTGACCGCTACACCACTTCACATGCAATTGTATCTTAGCTCAACAAACCCTTTCATACAAGTTAACCAACAGACAGATTTATAGATTGCTTATGTTAAGCCTTGTTTTCCAAATACACGCTAGAAGGAGATACATGCACACACAAAAAATGACTAACCTCAGAGCGAGGAGTGCAGAGGCGTGAAATGGGCACTGTGAGGACATCTGAAGCTTTACTGGATCGACGATACTCACAGGAGGGAAACCTGACTGTGGCAATGCCCTCCTGCTCATTAATGGAGATGACTATACCAACACTGTCCGCTATACCTTTGCCCACCACCTGACAAGAAGAGTAAAGATTGCATATTTGTTGTCTTTCATTACACTGATTGACTCTAAAGCTATATTTCTAGCGTGGACACACATTTCAATTAATTAATAAATGTTTATGGTTTAATTTTATTCAATATATCAAACTACTCTTAAGTTTAAGGTGTACGTATCACCTTCTAGATAAACATGTTAATTAAGCAAAATGGTTCAATTAAAAATATACATGTTCAGTGTTTACTGAGGTTCGATCTGATGTGACAATGACATTAAAAAAGAAGAAATGTGTTTTTATACCTTTTTTATACAATTGTGTTTCTATACTAAGCCATCAGGTTGTAAAGCCTGTTCTGTACTGTGGAATTATGCTGTGTAATTATATAAACACACTTTAGCTTTTTATTTATTGGTATGTAACAGAAAAAAATATTTTGTATAGTATTGTTCTGCGGTAGAACAGGAAGTTATATCAAAAACAGAAAGTTACATTAGAACTAGGCTCTTTAACTCCTCTTCATTCTCCACCGAACCCCTCCTCTTCTCTTCCTCCACTTTTTTCTTTGTTCCCTTCTTGCTACAAGACTGTGTGCTTCTAACTGGGTCTTAATCTCATTTAAGCTTTGTTATTGTAAAATCTTCTAAATTGTTGCTTCCAGAGTCTTCTATGTTTTGTATGATAAATATTTTCAATAACATCTGTCAAATTTGATGCATATATTTAGTTAAAAGTCTGACCTGTACTTCAGAGCCAATCTTTATGGTTTCCTTGAACCCTCCGAGTGCACAAAGAGCAGCGACTGCTTGACGACCAATGGCCTGGAGCTTAGAAAGCTTCCTGCCGCTGCTGCTACCACTTTCCAGAATGCTCTCAGCAAACTTACCCAACTGAGGGATGAACATCAAGGCCTGTGACAACACCTGGGAGGCAAGAGAGAAAGAGAGAAAGAGAGAGAGAGATAAAGCAGACACATTAACACCTGTCATAGAGAAAGAGAGGGTGACAGAGACAGAACCAAAACAGTTATTAAATGTTATACTGTGTGCTGTGTACCTTGGTCAACAACTGAAGAGGAAGAGAGATAACACTGAAACTTGAAAACTCTCAGATCTCAAAGAGCAGTGAGATCTCAAAGAATGAGGTCTTCTATTTGAGAATATTTATTATCAGAATAATTGGGGTTTGATTACTGGCTGATTCATCATTTGTAAAAAATTGTGCCTCCATATGCTCCCTGAAGGGGAAACATATATTACTAACGAGATATTCACCTAGAGGAGAGCACAGCTCGTTTTTCAACTTATTTTGATTTAAATTAATTGGACACGTGATCACTGTGGGTCAATCTGAGGGGGGTGTTAGGCCTGTCCACAAAGTGCCCACTGTCCCTCTTACCACCAAATCTTCTTTTTCAACCACAGTTGTGGACATAAGTTCTCAAGGAGTCGGTTTCTGACAGTTTGCCCTGCAATAGTTAGGGCCCAAGTTGTGCTCCTCATATTTTTGCTTACACAAAGGAGCACATAACATGTCTCCTGGTGTAGAAACCCATATCTAGATTTGTCCCCTAGGCTCTTGACACTGTGCAAGGAGATACAGCAAACATTTATGCCACATTGAAAGTGTAAAATAAGCGCAAAGAAGGATGAAGTTAGGGCAATGTCTGTGAGGCTGTAGACTGGACTATGGCTTCTATTGGAATAATAATGTATTTACATTTATGAGAAGTGCATTTTAATCCCTCCATAAGATATTTGTTTATAATAGGACAGAAGCAATAGCTACTAAACATAAAATGTATAGAAAAAAAGCATATTCTGTAACGTAAATAAACTTACTTAATTCAACCTACCATGACAGTTGGAGTGTTTGGGTTATTCATAAGATGATAAACCAACTGCACTGGTGCACCCCATATTGTTGTGGAGAAAAAGGTCAATATAAATAACTATTATGTTATTAGGGAAATGGTCGGACCTTTTCTGCTGTGCTGGTCCAGATTTGAGCGGTGTTGGTTTCGGGCGCAGTGAGGAGACTATGAAGCAGAGCGATAACCTCCGTGGCCATACTGTTAGCCACATGACCACTGATAAATGGCCGCACTGGGTCTGAACTGTATGGAAGAAAGAAAATATCCAAATTTACTCGCAATTACTATTTACTGAGAAAATGAGCAAAAGAATAGTAGTCAAAAAAAAAACTAACCGAGCAAGTTCAGCATTCCTTTCTCGACACACTGTGGACTGTGCCGTTTTCTTCTTGTCTCCTGCAGATGATGATCCAGAATTTTCTGGAGGGACGTTTTCCACTGGAGGACACACACTCACAATCAGTCCCGACTGAGCCCATTTATTAGCTTTCCTCAGAGCTGACGAAGCTTCCTCTGTGATCACCTCACAGCAGCCACACTGATGGAACAAAATGAACATTAGAGAAGATTCAACAAAAATACTTTCCATCAAACGAAGAATGTAAAGGTAAGCAGAAAGAAAAAGGACTCGCTTCTTTTCTTCACAAGCAAGAAAATAAGTAGCAAATACTCATCGTGTTCAGGGGCTAAAACTTTTTTCAGGGGCGAAAACTAAAACGGACTAAGTATTTTCTCACTGTATTGCAACTGATGCAAAAAGATCTCAGTGAAAAGGCATTGTGCACACATTTCCTGACTAAAACAATTTTTATTTTGAATTCAAGCGGAATGAAAAGTGATTGTATCATGTAATAGAAGAATTTTCCAAATGAATTATTTACAAGACACAGTTACAATTTAGCTATTTTATAAATTACATGGAACGAGTTCAAGAATTACCAGGAATCAAAAAGTGACTGAGACATGATAAGGAGCAACAATATGAGCATCAGAAAGACATCCAGTGCCCCATTCAAGAGCTCTCAAAGGTTTCCAGCTAACCAACTTGTTGTAGAGGAAGACACGTATTTGTTCGTTTTCACAGTATCATGCTTTTGTGAAATTTCAAAGAAATGGTATAAATGAACTGCAGCAAAAATCTGGAACAGCATCAAATCCATGCGCTCAAATTTACTGCAATCCTCTCAAAAGAAGCAAAGGCCTAAACGAATATGCTAAATATTAGTAATTAAGGAACAAAGCATGAGTTAAGAACAAAGGTGAAGTTTCAACCTGTTATCAACAAAATTGCTAAGATATTGTAATATTCATACTGTTGGACCACCATGGAAATATCTTAATTTTGGGATTTTAGATTTTACGACATTATGGATCATCACATTGTAAAAGGAAAATCATCTGCATACTTTGGTCATGTCTCGATCCATCTTCACCACCTTTTCCATATTCGCCCCAGTTCCAAGACGAAATGGACGCCCCTCAGAACTGCTGCAAAGCAACAGACAGATACTCAGATCAGTCATAATAGATAAATATCTACTTTCTTAAAGGGAAGTGTTTCAACTATAGACTTTAAAAAACCATGGATGTTGTGTATGTGACCCCAAAGTGCATCACAATAGGCTGAGGAGTGCAAAGAAGCTGGAAAGGTTTGAATTTTAAGTTTTGAAATAACTTAAAAAAAATGATTTGCCAAACTCTGTAATGAAGGTCAAACGTTATTGGTATGAATAAAAAAACTCTTTTCTGTTGTAAACATTACCGAGCATGTTAGAAGGGAGAAAGCGTGTCATAGGGTTTCTCTAACATGCGCTACAGAACAGCATTTTCCACTTTATAAACGTTATTTCTTTTAGGACAACGTGACTCTAACTTTTGTTATAGCACATTATTGGTAATCTATAGATAATGTTTTCTTGATTCAAATTCTTGATTTTAACTGATTTGAAGCACGTTTTAAAGCATATCAGCCCCTTTTAGCATTGTCTGCAATGGGAGAATGGAGCTCCAGGACCCTGAAGCGCAGAGCGACGCCAGACTTAAAAACTGGATAATAGAGAAGAACTGTTGGTGTTTTTCGTATCTTGGAATTGTTTTTGTATCTGGAACATTTCTTAACTCGAAGCATTCGTATCTCGAGGTACCACTGTATTTGTTTTGTGATCATATTTGTTATTGTCAAACAAACCTATTCATTACAACAAGCATTTATGCCAACCTTCAACTTTCAAGGTATTTACCTAAGTAAAGGCTGAAGGACCTCATGAGAGGACTGGTCTTCTCTCTTGTGAATGAATATCGAGAGTTTTCCATCTACAGCTTGGCCCTCCTCACTGCAATCTCTCTCACTTTTGCTGCTATTTTTAGGACAGGTCCGTGTCAGGCTGGTGTCTGGTTCAGATGCGCTGGGGGATAACAATGTCTGGCACCCTGTGAGAAATAACAAATAAAAATGCACACTATAATAAACCAATTTAAATATTTTCCAATACGAATTAGAAATAACATCTATAAACATTGTTACTGAAATATGTAATATTTGCTTTAAAAAGATGCAACAGAAAACACAGCTTTATTTAGCTTAAACACTGAAGATGCTAACAGCAAAACACCATGCTGCATTGAGGAAAGAGACAGACAAAAGAGAAGGGGGAGGGGGAGAAAGAGAGGGGCTCTTTGAGAGTCCAAAGCATGACAGAGACCAAATGTCTATCAGCAACTTCCTTTAAACAGCTTGTACATTCCTGTTTGTGATGTACCTTCATGTCTGTGATGTAATTTCCTCTTCTATCTAACAAATGAATTAGACAAATGATACACTCTTTACCTGGCACCACATAGTCAGCCAGTTTGGCCAGCAGCAGGGAGGCGATACGGAAGGCCGGATCACTAACATCCTGCTGATCTGCCTCCAGCGCATTGCTAGCGTAGCTCCAGGATGGAAGAGCCACCTTTCCACAGTCCTCCACACTCATGAGGGGGAGAGCTGCTCGGCAAAGCTGTAGGATGATCAGCACTAGCTTGGGAGAGGGCCTTTGGTCGAGTAGAAGAGACAGAAGCTTGGACACACATGCCGGCTGACTCAGGATCGTCTTGCCTATATGACTCCTTGTAACAAGAACAAGAAAACCGTTATACAAAGCCCATCTTCCTATACATGATGGATAACAACTCAAGTTAAACTTAAACTCCTTTTAGATGTCATTTTGAAAATATATACACATTTTGCCATTTTTATCTTTATAAATAGGCAACAAGAGAGAAAGGACGAATGGTAGAAAGTGAGAGTAAAGGTTATGAAAGAATTGCGACCTTAGAAAGCCCTGCACAATGGAACCAATGTGACAAGTTTTTTGCCCACAAGATCTGACCAGTGGAGATAACTAGTAATAAGTTCAAAGAGTTTAGCTGTTCAAACATCAGCATGGGGCTTGGGAATTCAACACATCCAAGTAACAACATGTCACACAAACAGTCAGTGTAAAGATGTTAACTGCAAAGATCTCTTTTATACTTTTTGCCTAAATCCCAAATTTTCAACACAGAAATTAACTGTGTAGGGAATCATAACCCATTATAGAAGACTCTGGAAGCAATGTTTAAGAAGGTATAATAAACAACGCAGCTTTATTTAACTTTAAAACACTGAAAATGCTAAACATCTAAACAAATGGCACTGTGAGAGAGACAAAAAAG
This sequence comes from Danionella cerebrum, assembly GCA_007224835.1. Classification (NCBI taxonomy): domain Eukaryota; kingdom Metazoa; phylum Chordata; class Actinopteri; order Cypriniformes; family Danionidae; genus Danionella; species Danionella cerebrum. The sequence continues at coordinate 295,387 of SRMA01025840.1, read as the reverse complement.
GAAATGGAAGATCCCGAGTGAGCAGCAGCCGGCTGTATGTCTCTCCCTCAGGATCAGCAGAAGAGACCAAATTTCTCTCTGGAACTTCATTTAAAGAGCATATAACTTTGTGATTTAACTCCTGTTATATCTCATAGGGATATTCTAAATATTTTTACTATTACAAGGGTTAATTCAGTCATCAATCATAAACTGATGAAACACACTATTTACATCACCACCTTAATGTTAATTAAGGCTGTTTTACCTGGACAGATCATTGAGAAGGCTAAGCACATCCTGAAGTGCATCATTTCCTGCTGCCTGGTTTCCACAGCAGTCTGTGGCTCGAGCCAGGTGATTGGTCAGAAGACTAGAGACCTGTCGAGCCAGACCAGAATGCACTGCTTCTGTGGAGCCTCCTGTTCAACAGCAGAGATGGGAAGTTGTAAAACTGCCATATATGATTTTATTTATATGATTTATATGCATTATTCTATGAAAAAATATGTTAAAATCTATTAAAGACTCAAAAAATTATGGCTAAAATCTCACCTTCAACTTTTTCCCACTCTATACAGCGGTTAGCAAGCACCTGAAAGGCAGCCCAAGCCATGGTGGCTACTTTTTGCTTCTTGGTTTGCTTCTGGCTAGAGCTGGATTCCCTCTGACTGCTCAAACTGCAGAGACGGTCCATTAGCTGAACCAGTCCACTGCGGACCAGACATTGTTCCTCACTCCTGAGTAGAGCAGCAAAGAAAAACTTTACTGGCACCATCTCAGTAAAGGGAAAAAAAACACCTTGATAACAATCATTATCCAAATAAAATTGTTCTGGAGGACCTCATATGCAGTGCCCACAAATGCATAACACCAGCCATATCAAAGAATAATAGTGTAAAGATGTCTCTCACCCAGTTTTCAGGACTAATTTACAATATTGCAGTAGATTTAACATGATTTATGTACAGTTATTTCCAAAAATACACCATTAAAATACATTTCCTCAAGAAATTAACAAAGTGCTTTGGTTGAGCACATTTTTTCTCATTGCAGTGAACATAAAACTTCTCCATTCCAAAAGTATAATGTCAATAATCTTCTCTTAATTTCACATGTTACTAAGAATATATACAGTAACTATCTCTAGCTATACAGTGTGACTGCTCTTGCCTTGTGTATGGGATAGTGCAGAGTAAGCCGATGCTGTTGGCACAGGCGATGGGGTAACGGGCACACAATGAAACCACTGAGCTCATGGTCTCACCAAAAGCTTCCTGCACCTGTTCCATCATCCCCCCGCATGTCAGCTCCTCCACCCTACATACAAAAAAGACTAGTTCTTATAGTCATGCATGCATAAATATTTAAAGTTCAATAAAGAAGCAAAGTGAAATGAAACAACATTATGTAACACAAAAGGTCACTTACATCATCAGAGCAATAGTTTTAATAAACTTGTTGTACAAACTTTTTTATACAATTTCCAATCTATGCAAAAACGTTGAAAGATTAATCCTTGCGTTATAACATCCTTCCTTGACTTTTGAAATGCAGTCTACTTCGGGCTTCAACAAACAGCAATGTCAAAGCTTCAGGTGGTTTAGAGATAAGGACGGATCCGAATGTTTGATCTGAAGTTTACATTGTGCTTTCACTGCACTTCACAGGCTGCCCGTCCGATAAAGAATACAGTGGTACCCTCAAAGCTTTTGATGAGTTTGCCCTGATTTACTTGCCTCAACTACAGCGCCCAAAAACTTCTTCAAGGTCCTTATTGTCACGTGAAAAGGGCCTTCAGACCAAATCCCATAGACCAAACAGAGATTTAAAAAAAGTTGGGGGCTTGCAGTAGCCACTTCTTTGTTTGTGAATGGAGTTACCCATAAACATTCAGCTGACACCCTTGAAAAATGGCATCAAATCCAGGTTTGAAACACATCTTTTTTCATCTAGCAAAAGGTGCCTATCCGCGTCTATTTGTGATGAACTACCAGCTTTCTGCAAACCTTGGATAATACCATTGTTTAATCCACATAAGAGTGGTTAACAAAAAAGTTCAAATTTGTAGAGAAAGCTCCACTAGATGAGAAAGTTTGGTGCTGCATCAATCTTTATTTGGTACATTTGGAAACTACTTTCTACTTTCTCTACGTTTGCCATATATAATTGCGAGGTTAACCTGGAATGTTGGTTCCTTGCACTGTACCTTGGTCCCCCCTGCAGCACCATAGTCACAGGTCCGACTAGATGAGTAACCCCTCCCACCCGGACAGCAGCGGTCAGAAGTTCCCTCATGTGAACTAAGGCCTGTTTTCTTGTGCCACCTCTCTTCCAGCGAGTCTGAGCTGCTGACAGGAAGCTACTGCTTGAAACCTGAGGCCAAGAGAGACACACAATTAATTGGGATAGGGTTGTGTTTACAAAAGGAAACAGGTTTTAAATGCAAATCAACAGTCTATAAATGCAACTGTTTCGGTCGATCGCATGTATTGCAGGTTCAAATTGTCAACCACCGATTTAGTCAATACTAAGTTTTTCTCATTTAGATATCCTCATACATCCGCAACTCATTTTTGCCTTGTTTGGCAGCATTTATCCACACAGATATCCACACATTTGGGATTTTTTTCCCCTGCTCATTTCAAACGTAGCCATGCAGTTTGTATGCTCATAATGGAAATGATGTGCGTGTGGTGCGCAATGCTCCTGTTTCAAGGTGGGGCCCCATCGAGATTTAAACATTAAGAACATTAAACATTTCCTGTAAGCTTTGAAGGAAATGGAGGAGTAGCTCATCACTATCTAGAGATTTTCTGAACATTATGAGTTGACAAACCCTAATCTTGGAATCTCTGATGGTGGATATCCATTGGTGAAGAATATTGTTGTAACTGATGGTTGATTAGCAACAAGAGCATCAATCATTATGTTTTAAGCACAATATGTGCAAGACCTCTTATGGGCCCAATCTCAATACATCCGATGGTGTATAATGGTGTGAAATAAAAGTGGGAAGTTGCCACTTGGATTGTGACACTGACTTTTGATGAGATTATGAGATAAAACACCTGAGGTAATTTAGAAAAACTCAAGATTGATTTGAGCGAAAATTCATGCCAAAAGTAGTTTGATCTAGGGTGTGCAAATCTCTTACAGTCTGATCGGGAGATGTTCCAATGAAGTTGAAGAGTTGTCCCAGCAGTACACTGTATGTGGGCTTGTCTTTACTGTCCTCGATCGCCAGCGACTGCAGGAGAGTAAAGGAGCTGCTGCGCTGACCAGATGGGTGCATGCGCCGCCTGAACATACACAAACACATAATTTCAGACACATTGTTAGCAATAGTTTATCTTGGAGGGCACACTTTTACACACAGCAAAGCATATTTTACACAAACCTAGGCCATATCTAAACCGTAACATAACCTTCAGACATGAATATCTCAATATTCTGTCCCCAAAGATTCCCAAATGTTGCGGACAGAGGCCACAATCTGCCAGAATACGAAACAGGTTGGTTGATACGCATTTCTCCTCTTCGGTTTAGCCTGAGGGTGAGACATGCAGCAGGCTGTTATCTTTCAGGAATGCCCCCACCTCACCCTCTTTCTCCTTCTCTTTCTCTATGCAGATTGTTAGCTGTTTAGTATTCAGTTTAGTAAAGCTAAATAAAGCAGAATTTTCTGTTATACCTTCTTAATTCTTACTTCCAGAGTCTTCATAATAAATGGGTTATCACAATATTTAAATAAAGATTTAATTTAGTGGAATTTAAGCTCAGCATTAGTCTTTCTTAGGATCTTTCTTAAGAGAGTTAGGATCTCACTTTAGCACCTAAAGCATTTTTTGTGGACAAATTGTCTGGGCAGCAGGGTGATATAGCTGGTAAGAAAAACACTTCCACTAAACAAGTTAAAGTATAGCTGTAGTAATTTCAATATTGTATGCCCCTTCTTTATAGCCGTTATAGGATTATTACCTTTGAGCAGTGTGTGAGAATTCTGCCTCTGTGCTGGCGATCATCTCCAGATCTGAAGGAGCAGACATACTGCGCAGAAACACCGGCGGTTTGACCACAGGACTCATGGACTTCCCATCTGACACAGACTTACATGCTGAAAAAGAAATTAACTCATGTTTTATGTTAGGAGGTTATGTTTTCAGCTCAACAATAATGGAGAACATGAAACAATAATAATCTCTGTGTACAATTCATCTAATATAAAAAGTTTTTGAATCCAAATTTAAAAAATGATTGTTATAGAAGAACAAGAACAAGAAGGCTGATTCATTACTTATTATGTTGGATTATCCCGAACCTGTCGTCATTTCTCAGTCTCCCCCCTCTCTCTACCCACTTCTCTTCCTGTCCTTCTACTGTCCATTGTAAAAAGTCAAAAAGGCCAATAAAAATATTTAACAAAAAAGAATACTGAGTAAAATAAAATCTGAAGAAGATTTAACAGAAAATGTGGCTTTATTAAGCTTAAACATGACACATGAGTCAGTTAAATAAGCACTGAGTGCTAGAGAAAGGAGGAGGAGAGGTGGAACGAAAAAAGGAGCTAACAGAGACCGGTCTAGCTCGGTCTGCTATCTGGAGACAAAGAGGCAGAGCATTTTTGAGCTAGTTTAAAAGGATTAAAAATACTATTTTCTGAATATTACAAGAGATTATTTGCATGTTGAAATGTGTTAATGAGTTCTTCTTGTAGATGTTTAAGTGTGGTTGTCTGCAGTACCTGGAGTGCTTGTCGGTGTTGATGTCAAACTCTTGCTCTGTGGAGCAATTGTAACATGCAGCAGCAGTTCGGATCGGTTAATCAAACTCTTCACAAGAGCTTTGGTTTTTGCCAGAGGGACACTTCTCTGTTGCTGCGTTATGTTCACCTCATGAAAAAACTTCTCTCTTTATGAAGCAAAACACAAATGTAGAATGAAAAAGACAATTTAAATAATACAATAATTTAAATAGAAGTTTAGATTAACTAAACATTATTCAGAACTGAAATTTCACAATTTATTTTACATTACTTTGCTCCAAGATACCCTTTGGCTTTTCCTAGTACTATATCTAAAAATTCAAATTATTTGACCTTCAAATAGTAATACTTAAAACACTTTACACCTAAATTCCCTAAAACCTTTTTTTACATACCTCAGAGCCATTACAGCGTTTTCTGGATCAGTGCAGTCCAGAGGAACCTCCTTCAGTGAACACAGAAGCTCCAGCTCCTTCATTTTATTCTAGTGGTGATAAAAATGCAGAGAATATACCAATAAACAATAAAACTACACTAGTTTTATAGTTTATAGTTTAAGACACTAATGAACTTAATGAGACATATTTTGATTAATTTTTGGTTTAATTTTAAGTTGCAAGCATACGGCTATGCAATGCTATTTTTTTCTCAAGGTAATTGTACCAGTCCAAGCTTAATACAGTGGGGTTATAAGGAGAGGACTCCTTCCACCTGTAAGTAGCAACAGTATACGCGCATCATGAACAAACCACATTGGGTTGTGGCACATATTACGGCAATTCTTTTTGTTACAGCACAGAGCGTCCCAGCCAGAAATTCAAAAAAGTGCTAAAAAAGCTAAGATGACTATGCCAAAATGATGCTCTTCACATTCCAGCGTAGGGTTGGGCCTTGGTAGCTTCTTAAGTAGAGTCAATGAAATTTTCTTAATTTGTACAACATCCTGAAAGGATCTGTCAATGAATTGCAGATTCAGTCACTTCTGATTGGCATCCCAAGAGATGGTGAGCTATAGCCGCTTGGTAAATACACGCAAACACACATCGCTCTCTATCAACTTATTTCATAATAGAAATTGCCATAGTAGTGGAAATATCTTGGGTCCACCCGAGGGAAAGCAAGATACTGATAAAATATGTCACTTTGGATAAATGTAACATTAATGCCATCATTTATTAGTGCATCGTCCATTTCTTACCTCAAAAAAGTGGTAATCATGGAAGAAAGGAGAGTTGTTCTCCAGTTTGCCTTGCTGAGCTTCATCCACCTCATTCTGCCACTTCTGCTCCAGCTCAGCCACACTCTGAAATGCACAAAGTCATTAAAAACAATCACAATTCAGTATCATCACTCCAGAGTGTGAGCGGCATTTGTAAAGTGGCAACCCTAGTTTTCTCATTGTAAAATTCTTGGGTAACTCCACAAGTCTCTCAGTTCACTCCCAATTGGTCTATTTATATTACAGTTACCAAATTCAAATTGCTCAAAAGTGACTTCATCTTTACATCTCTACATCAAATGTTACCTCTTGGTGGGTGTAAGTTGGTCGAATGTACCTGCAGCTGCCTCTGCATGGCGTTGATCTTACGAAAGGTCTCAGCCATGATCTTGCAGAGCAGGTTGTGTTCCTCCCTGTGAGCTTCCCTGTACTGGAAGTTCACAAGTGACTGTAGAGCATCCACCAGAGACAGGTGCTTGATGACACAGGAGACTATCACTTCCTCCATTACCTCCGGACGGATCACCTCTCTGAACAGCAGAGAGTAATTGATGATTCGCTAGTTATTGCCCAACCCTGTATTTGTTGTGAACTAACTATTAACAAAACCCCCACAGACTCATCCCTGATTCCCCTTCTTACTTGATGCTAGGGCGAAACTGTGGCCGAGCTCGTCCAGAAAGCTCTCTCAGGCGTCCCATGATGCCCTGGGGAAGATGGATTCTGGGCAGTTCACAACAGGAGCCAGGAGGAGGTGCCAGAATATCTGAGGGATAAGTGAACTCCCGCTCTTCATCAATCGTCATAGGAAGAGGAGAGGGAGAAGGAGTGAGGGCTGGGGAAATCGCCCCGTTTGCTTCCACCTGCCACTGACACCTGAGAGAAGAAAGAAGGTAAGGATGGCTGGATGGACAGAGAGAATTATATCTTGATACAAGGACTAAAGAAATCAAACCATGATGGCATCAATGAACAAAAAGACACAAACAAAAAAATAAAGAAACAAAATTTTTTTTTGCTTTTTTTGCCACCAAAAAACCCCAACAACGACTAGAATCCCAGCAGCCACTCGTATAAAATACAGAAGGAATGATCTGGATTCTAATTTGAAATAAGACCATGTCTTAAAATCAATTACTTTCACATTTTTTGCATTCTACATTATTATTACACAACAATTGTTTGAGTTCAAGGTTTATTATCAAGTGCAATCTGACACAAGCTTAGCGTATGATGATATTCACATCTGGACTGAACATAAATTTTGGACATGCTATCAAGTGATAACTGCATACTATTATTTGAGCTTTTAATTCAGTTTAATTTAGCCATTTAGTCCGAGATATTCTTAAATGTCCATATGTGAATGTGCTGAAGCTCAGACCTTTGCAGGAGTTTGGAACACAGCAGGTCTTGGCAGGCCTCTTCTTCTCGAGTAATTTCAGGTCCATTGTAGAGGATTCGCAGCATAGCACAGGCCAACACTGATAAACCCAAAGCCAGATCCGCAAGGAATGGTAAACCACCAGAAACATCCTCAGACGACTCCTTTAACAAATAAGTGGCAAGTTTCATTGAGACTTCCTTTATGCCAGTTAAAGACAAAAAAAAATTAAAATGATTAAATTTCAGTAAAATTCCTGATTACAGTAAAACAGTAAAATACTCAAGATATCAACCCATTATTCATACTTACATTCATGGATTTAGAAGACACTTTTGTACAAAGTGACTTACAGAAGACACAATAAAAATCAAAAGATCTAGCAAGTTCAAAATTAATTGTGTTCCTCATAGAGTTTTTTTAAGGACAGTAATGCTCTCTGAAAAGTAGTTTCTTTTTAGCTGTTTTTTTTTTAAGTTGAGAGACTCTCTCTCTTTCAGATTGGAACCGAATGAGAATTCCACCAGATGAGAACAGTGAATGAGAAAGTTCTGGTGAGAGATTTTCTTTCCTTATTTTCTTCACTTATATACAGCTGACTATTTGAAGATTAATATGTTTTAAGCTGGACTTCAGTAGGTCTCATTCTCAACCAATAAATCGTCAAGAGGGTGACAGGAAAAAGAACTACATTAAGTCGGGTTCCAGAGCTTTCTCTCACTCCTGAAACCAACCACCAATGAGATCAAACTGTAGGCATCTCAGTTTGATTCTGATACAATAAGAATAAATTCCAGGTTCATGATAATTTCTTGAATACCTGTGCTCGCACAGTGCATGAGAAACCCCACATGGCCTTATCTGGTGTGTTGTGTTCTCTGCCACTTCTCATCTCAAACGAGAATGTCACTGTGTCCCCTTCCACCTGAAAAACATCCCACAATCCACACAATATTCATCTCTATATAGTGTTTGCAAGTTTTATGTAAATTGAGACATTTCAGGAACTATTTTAAAAAAAGAAATTATTGCCCTTCAGAAAAAAATGTCATTATATAGGGAATGAATCAAAAATAATTTAATTTAACCCTTAGAAGTCTTTGAGCGGTTCTTAGTTCTTTACAATTTGCTCTAATAAAAAAATTTAAGTTAAAAGGTTGTTTTTTGTGGTAATTTTTCATTATATTACACAATAGTTCCACAAAAGACATGGAATTGTACAAATATACAATTCTGAGTATTAAAATTAGTCATTTTTTACTGCACAAATTGAGAATGAACAGTTTTTATGTTTTATAACAGAAATCAAAAGTGTTAAGACAGAATTAAAATGAATAAACCCCCTTAAAAAAGCAAAGACAAGGTCAAAACAATGTGAAAATTGCATTTAAAAAAACCAAGCGAACCTCTCCAAAACCTTATACACTATTACAAGCACTTTTTGTATCATTGTGCTTTTTGTGCCAGAACTTTGAAAAACACAAGACATATCAAAGGTCCAAGGGTTATCGCTTCTTTTTATTGATTGGAGGTCTGTAAAAAACTGAATAACCTTGCAAATCATGTGTCATAACCCTTGTAATGTTGTTATAAAACGAACACACACCGGTGAGGGCAGAGACTTCTAAGAGTTAATTTATGTTCAAGAGATAGTAATAAATAATTCCAATGATCCATGTTTCCTGTGATTTCCAACTGACATACGTTTCTAAATAGTGAAGGCACCAGAAAAAAAAGTCTATTTTAGATAATAAAGTATTTGAGGTTAACATTAACATAAATAATTGGTGGCTTTTACTCACCTTTACCAGATCTTTTGGCCATCCAGTTCCTAAAACACTGCGGCTGCCATAACCCATTGTGTTTCCTCCATACTCGCTCACTTTACGACTGTTTGTGTTAGGCCCAGCGTAAATGACAAGCTTAATGGCAGAGAAAAAGCAAAACCCTAATTACTAATCACATTAAAATTATAAACATATTAGTTATTTAAATATAAAGTAGCTGTAACATTCACACTGTTGACTTTTTTAAACCTTTTTTCAGTTGAGGACAAAGGAAGATGTTGAAAATTGACCAAAATTTGAAAACTACCATTTCTACCAGTAGTGTGTTGACTAAATATTAAGAAATGCAATATCTATCAGCTTTCAATGTCCTCATAAACATCTTCAATTGGTTTCAAAACAAGAAAAATTATAAATTAAACGATTAATTTTTTGCTTTTGCATTGGATTTTACTGTCTTTTCAGTGTGGGCGTTTCAGAGCCTGAACAAGGATTGTTGTGCTTGATTCTTGTTTTACAGTTGTATTTTGTTGCCTTTAAAAGGTTTTTAAAATAAAAGACACAGTTGCTATTTGTGATCAACACGTTGCTGTTTTGTAATCTCAAAGGACAAAGTCATTATGGTATGTCACGATGTTCAATGATTACAGTTTTCCTCATCGAGCTGATTTTCTCAGGACAATCATTCTTATCCACCAGAAAATAGTCCCATTTGAAATCAATTCCAAATAAATTGCATGTCTTCAAAACCATGCCAAACCTAATCGTATCTACCATGTAGTGGAAAAGTGCCATTTGTTATATTTTCTTATCTACTTTGTGATCAAACTTTTTCTGTAATTAAGACTTTTTTCAATGAAAACTCAAGATATCCTTAATAAATCACACATTCTTTAGTTTTACCAAACCTACAAAAGGGTTTGCTTGTTAGTGGAGCAAACATATAACATCTTTAAAAAAATGCACAGTCAACAGATTGTCCAAACTTGAAGACAAGAGCACTGAAACATATCTGAAAGCATGCTGAGTTTCTGAGAATCACAAGTTCAAACCTTGTCGTAGTCGTACTGTGAGGAGCATCGAGGGTCGAATCGCAGGTACAGACACCGAGCTCCAGGGATGTGAACAGTATCTTTAAACTTGTAGTTGTCTCTAACTGGATGAACACTCTCCACAGTTTTACCAGCTGCCCACGGGGCTGGGATTTTCAAGCCTGTGAGAAAACCAGGCTCCTCACGCTCCTCCAGGATCTGGAAACTACAGGAACCATATCATGAATACATAAAAAGTGGTATTTTTACATTGAAAGACATGACTTTCTTAAATAAAATACATTTCATCAGGTCACTTTTATTTAGTATTAGTTATAGTTCCACTGTACCTTTCCCCCAATTCCTTTTTTGCATATTATAAATTGTGTATCTAGGATTATGGGGATCTCCAGGGTCAGTCAGTCCCCAATAAGGCAGGTGAAACCCACCCACACAGAATCTCAGTAAGTGTCCATAAATGTAAATAAAAATATAGATTTCATATAGATTTTATTTTTGAGTGGAGACGTATGGATTGACATGCAATCTTGTTTGTAATTAGAGTATATAGAAATTTTTACCTGTCATTTAACGTTGCTTGACTGGAGCTTGGGTTTACTGGACAATCTTCTGCAAACAGTGGTGAATGTGTCTTTAGCAGCAAAGCTGTCTGTTCAACGAAACCAGAAATACTGTTTTGTAGCATTAATACATACACAGTAATACAACCATTTGTAATTTGTAATACATACACAGAAATGGTATCTCTTTCCAGATAAAAAAAAATGGTTTAAACACTAATTCCTATAATTAGATCACCATCACTATCTGCCTAAGTTTTCTTTATCACATTAAAAGTGTAAGGATTACTCCTCTTTATCAACAAGCTGAGAGCCTGGTGATCAGCTTGGGAGGCCAGGAATTTACGATATGCATCTCCCGCTAAATGGTTGGAGCCGCAGACGTACTCCCTAACTATTACGGACCCCTGGCGCCATATCGATCAACCCCTCCCAGAGGCCCTGGAGATCAGGACACTGTTTAGTTTCACTCCTTGGGGATAAATCAACCCCCCTGGAAGATCACAGTTGGACTCAGAGACATACCAACCTTACCTATGGAACACATGGCTCATAGAAGGGCAAAAGGGGAACCGTAAATCAACCCCCCTGGAGGCCCTCAGTATGCTGGAGTCTTTCTACAGGAATTTCCCCTCTAAACACTCAGGAACTCTTTTAATTCCTTTAACTGCATCTTTAAGGAGAAAAAGACTCAATCTACTTGAATATAACCTTACAATGCTTCGTTAATCTTTACTGCATAACTGATGTGTGCTTAGACTTGAATAGTTAACAAAGACGAATGAATGAGTGAATGAGTGAGTACAAGCGTTAAACTAGCCATGTTTGGTATCATTCTGCTTGAAATATCAGTTCTGAAATGATGGCCTCTCATAGAAATGTTCTCGGTATTCTCTTGATTAGATATGATCACTTATATGAACTGATTGATTTCTGATACAGGCTGTCCCAGCCCTGTGCTCATGTATAACGTGACAACAGCTCCGGTTTCAGAGTGATCTCATTGGTTAAATCTGGCGGGGCAGAGCCCTGCCTCCTTGGTTCAAATTCTGCCGCGCAATGGAGAAAGGCAGAGAAGTGAAGTGCAGAGAAGAGAAGAGAAGTGCGGTCAAGAGAAGTGCAGTCCAGAGAGAAGAGAAGAGAAGTCCGGTCCACGAAAGTCATACGAGTTACGCGGAACCTTAGAGTGTTACAGCGGTACGAGACAGCCAACTCCCGCGACCCGAACTCTTACGTGTTCCGAGCCTACAACACAGTGAACCCTGCAACAGAACTTTGAAGTGCCAGTTTCGATTCATCGCGAATCCCAACTTGATTTTTGCTCGGAACAAACTCTCGCGAACTCTCAGTGACTCTTTTCTCACAACTACCCATCGCTTGGACCCTAATACCGAATCAGCCATCGCTCTGCACGGACAACGCAACCGAAGGAAGCTTCGCCTGACCCAAAGAACTTCCAGGACACGGTAGAAAGCGCATTAAATATCTCGCTGACTTTGTGCAAAACGATTCATAGCTGAATCCCATTTTCTTGTCCTTACAGACAAACGTTTGCTGAGGCTCATAGTTAATGGTTATCAGTTTATGCTATTTGATATTAGATTTCAGAATACAGTTGCAAATCATTCCTTCTCTCAGTGTGAATGTGTGTGTGTGTGTGTGTTTATCTATATAGCTTTAGTAGTAGTTAGTTTGTGTGTTTTAGATTAGTTAATAAACTTGTTAAACGCATTACTTGGTCTGTGGTTTATGCATGCTCAATCGCTCCCTGAGATAGTCGATCTATTGCTACTAGCTCTAACTTGAGTATTAGTGTCTTTGGGACACGAGTCATATTTGATTAAAGATCAATATTGATTGCCGAATGTGAATTACTGGTGGACAGTAAATCTAACGAAGCTTGAAGTTGCGGTCTGAACCGATCTCATTTGATTCCGAGTCTTAAGAGTCGACTGCCAATCGACTCTTTGGTTCAATTCCCCAAAGCAGGTCATCGCAACTCAGGTAATCAATTAAAATTCCTGCAGAATTAACTGTTTTATATTACAAAAGGATTTTTTACTTTAGGTTAACCTTTGGATTTTTTCTAAAATAGTTTTTCAAAAATAGTTCTGACCACACAATAACTTGAGGATTGTAATTTGCAAACAGCCTCTAAATACCCATTTGGAAATATGGGGAAAACATTCATAAAATATTAGATATTTCTGTGCAATACATCTATGAAAAAAAATCCCAATTCAAAAACGTTTAGAGAATTTTATTGTTGCATTTATATAAAAACTGACCAGGAGGTACTTGTGTGATAAAGCTAGATATTAGATAGAGCTTGCCTAGGTATTAGACAAAGCAAGTATGCTATAGGTGTGAACAGTTTTACCTAAACATCAGATTACAAAATATAGTGAGATGTTGTGAATTGGATCAATCAGTACTGGGTTATTATTTAATCTGCTGACTGCATTTTAAATTAAAATTTTTATAACAGACCTGGCTAGTGTACAGGACAAGTTGCACCAGCTGAGGCATCAAAGCGTCCGCTAGAGTTAATGTCTGTAGGTTCGGGTGCATCAGTGAGGTCAGGAGCACTGGCAGCAGATGTCCCAGCATAGTTGCCTTAGTCACCTGCTCCAGACCTCTCAGCCTGTACAATGAAACAAAAGGTAACATTTGTCTCTAATACTTTAAAAATCCTAAATAAAGTAACACAAGGTTTTAAAACACTTAAAAACATTGGAATGGAGCACCAAATCCATAAATATGACCAACAATAATAATGTTTAGGAGACCTGGCCTCTCTCTGGCTGATGCTGCTGTTTATGAGCGAACTGGTCACTTGCTGGAGTGTCTCCAGAACTTCATCACAACCAACTAGAATCTTTGATGCCAGAGACAAGATGCTCGTCTGCAGCTCCTGCGGAAAACACAAACATACCCAACACATTTTACAGAAAATGCATGTTACATTTAACAGTTCTGCACAAAAAGGATCACAATTTAAAGGGGAGGTCAATAATGTGATTCTTTAAAGCATTTATTTAAAAAAAATGTTTAAAAAGCACACATTTTACATCCACAACCACCCCCTCATAACATATGTGTATCCGTAGCGTATCCGTAGCAGCGCAATTTATTATTACACCCAACAACAGCACAACAACATTGATTACCAGACATAATAAACTAATAAACAATGCTGACTCTGCAGAGCTGGTATAGGCCAGGTTTCAGGCGCAGTCACAGTTTTAGCTTAGCGACTAGAGTGGAACATTCACTTTTTTGTCAACCATGTTCACTTTTTGTCTTAACGTTGTTTCAATTAAGGAAATCCCACTATCTGTAATTATCTTGGTAAAACAACTTTAGGACAATTCTTTTTCCCTTATATAAGTAAGGAAAATGGATCTGATCAACTGGTCTCTAAATGCAATTGACACCATTTTCTCGACGAGGAGCGTGGGTTCGGGGGAACCCACCTGTCCTGCTGGAACTTATGCTGCTGGCTACACGATGGACTCCTGGTCGAAGTGGAGGATCGTGTGCCTGGCTGCTCTGTCCCTGGAGGATGTCGAAGACATCTACATAATTGGAACTGTGATAACTGGGATTCTGCTGATTGGAATATGTGGAGCTCTCGGCTATCGGCGATTATCAAAAGCGGTCAGTGCTCAAAGCCCCACTAAGCTGACCGACTGGAATGGAATGTTGACTGGACTTAAAACTGTCGGGACTCATGTAACGGTCTGTGACCGCAAACTGGATTTCATCCTGGAAAGGCTGGCAGAATTGAAACGTAAGTTGGATAATATGGAGACCGGGGAAAGACTCTAAAAATCTGGAAATTTACAGCTTTTGACCTAAATTAACTTCTGTACCATCTGGCTTCCCTTATCTCCTCTGGCCTTGGAGGCCGCGAAGAGGAGTCTAAACATCCCCCTTGCGGAACTCGATAAGGAGACTCTCTCAGAACCCTCCCCCGCATCCACTTATCTCCGCCAGCTTTTTCCCCACCGCTGTAATCTGACGGGTCATTGTACAGCACCATCATGGCTGCAGGAAAATGCCGGCTGCGGACTGCAGCGACTACACCACTTCCCCGACCCCTACCTCATCCTGCGATGTTCTTTCCTGTATTTGTCAATGTGCTTGATTGCAAATGGCTTTTTTTTTTTACCTGCTCCACAGTGCTCTTTTCTTTGAAGGACAATGCGGAAAGGCTCTTTTTTAAGCTAATTTACCTAATGTATATCCATTTCTCTGTTTCTCTCTAAAATGCTACCTCTCAACACTGGCCTGTTCCCACCCTGTCTATGTCTGTGGCCAGAGGGGTCCAATTTCACTACATGTAACAGTGTATGTGACAAATAAAGGCTAATTCAATTCAATTCAATTCAAGTCAAGGAGTTCAGCATTTTACCTGCAAAATGGTGGACGACTTTTATAACTATAGCAGAATTATGAATTTAAACTCAATTACAGAATGAGGGTCAAACATGCTTTAAATCACACAGATTACTGAGGAATTTTGTGCTATTACTTTGGAACAGTTGGCCTATTCACGCATTTTTAAGTAAAAAAAAATTAATTGACATTAATGGGAGAGAGAAGCTTAATACAAACAATAAAACCAATTTATGAGCCGTACCAAGTCTCTTTCCTGCTGCAGCATCCCAACAGTGGGAGATGTGGATGTTTTAAAAGCCATCAGTTTTCACTGCTCTAAATTTAGAGCACAAGCATTTCAAGTCCACGTTGAAGCATGACAGAGCATTAAGGAGCTTTTAAAGGCAAGAGGGTTGACTATTAACATCAAATGACGACGATAATCACATGAACTATTGATTTTTTTTTAAGTAAAGCAATGCTTGCTGACCTGCTCCCAAAAGTGACACATATTCTAACATTTATCCAATAATGGACCATTTGTCCATCAGAACCGCAATAAATTCTGATTTGCAGACCGTTTTGAAGATACTGTTTTATTTTATACACGGTTTATTATGTTGTTTTGTATCATGTACAAATTATGGTGCTTCACAGAATGTCGTGTGCAAGTAAACTGTTCAGTGATCAAGCTACTGTAAATGAGTTCTGCTGTTGGTGGTATATTTGTATTGGTGTGACACTCACTTTGATAAAAGTGTCCAAAAGAGTTTTTGAATACATCTTTATTAAGAAAACGTAAACATATTGTGTGTTAAACACAAAAGTAATTGGCAAAGATGCTGTTTTTAAAATCATTTTCAACCTGAACGAAAAAAAGAATCCTACATTTTGTTGTGGTGTTAGGTATGTCCAGACAAGTGACCTCAAACAACTAAGTCCATTTGAATAAGTCTGGGGCAATAGTTTATGGTGATTAAGACGAAATGGAGTACTTGGCTACACTAATAAGGCACATTTCTGTTCAACCAACTGGTTTAAAAGTTGCATCTGCTGCATTTATGTAAGCAGGGTGTCTTAAAATAATACAATTATTTTGCAACTAAAGAAAAAGGAATATATTTCTTTATAACAAGAGAACAATCTACTTGGCAGATGCTGCACACTGCAAACTTTCAACTCTTTATCTGAAAAAAACAAGACAATATTTTTACGTGGGATTCAAAGCAAGCATTTTTTAAAAATATATAGATTTTTTTTTTCAGTAAAGAACTAAAGCCGATTCAGCCATTAAAAATGTAAGATTTCCTCTCAAGTACCACAGTCAAACTACACCAAATCCTTTCAAAATCAATGACTAAATCCAGAACACAGCAGCTCACATTAGAGGTTCCAAAAGAGCTTTAAGGGGTGTTTACCTGTACCTTCATAGTTTCCCCCTGGAGGGAGCTGTCACTGTCGTCCATGTCGTCTGGATGAAGCAGAATGGTATTGCTGAGCAAGTGATTCTGCACAGCCATTAAATAACGCAAGCTTGGGGACACTGCCTGTGGAAGGTTTAAAACACACTTAGAAATAATTACAAGCAGAAACCCAACTAACTGAAGGAGGGTGTGATGTCGGTACTGTCCGATACACACAACTGTTTTGGTTTGTACAGCCCTCTGATGTAAAGAAGTGCTGAATAAAATAGTTGTATAGAATAATTATCTTCAAAACCCATTCACTATATTCTCATAGACAAAGCTTGAGCAAATAAAGGTTCTGTTTACATGCAATCAGTTCCCCTTATTGCTTTTAGTATGACGTTAAAATATCAAAGGTTTCTAAAAAAGTAGTAACAAAACAGAAGCTTCCATCTTTTGAGATGAAATTGTTTCGCTAAGACTTCAAATCAACACAATGAAAGACACTTAAATGAACATGAGGTGGTACTTAAGTTCAACATACAGGTACACTGGAGAGCAGCTTCTGAAGCTCTTCTCTGGAAACGGTTTGGCATTTGGTGATTAGGAGACAGGATTCATGGACCACAGTCTTCAGGATACACTGCAGCAGCTCATCCTTCAGTCTGCAGAGGAAGAGTTTGCATTTAATAAACGAACCAAATTAGAGACAATTACAGAGATGCACAATAATGCCAAGCATTTGCTTATCTGCCTTTAGACCCGGGGTGTCTAACTTAAAAATCCCAGATGTCGCAGGATATTTAAGTCTGTATGACTTGGCAACAACTGTGCGCAATGGACCTCAGCATCTGCTGACCCCAATAACTACCACTGTTATATTAACACTAAAACCCTATACACATCAAACATGAATCTTTGGATGGCTTCTCAGCATGGTGCTCTTTCTCTGAGTCAAGAAAATATTGATGCAATGATGTTTCCTGCCTGAATATGACATTTGCGGTATAACAGATTTCTCCACATTTCTTCAATCCACCAACAGTAAAAAAATGCTCTTTGATTTCTTTTCTGTTATTGTCTTCTTCTTTTTTTTTCTTATGCAAAGTCGCTATAAAAATGTGGGTTGGGTGCCACAGAGCGGCTCTTTTATGTCCTAATCACATCATCAAAAGAGCCAGCTTTCATTCGATGTTCTCCTTGTGAAAAACCAATCCGATCTGGCAGAGCCAAACTATTTTTCGTTGCCACTACTCATTTGTTCAGATGTGTTGGCTCCCATGGTTTTCTATCAGGGCATGTTCTTGCACAAAACTACAGATCGAAAATTTGGATCGGTGCGTAGAGGTCTTAACTGTTGACTACGAAATTAAGTCATGCAGAATAGAGCTGAAGATATTT
The DNA here is from genome assembly GCA_007224835.1 of Danionella cerebrum. NCBI lineage: Eukaryota > Metazoa > Chordata > Actinopteri > Cypriniformes > Danionidae > Danionella > Danionella cerebrum. Next base: position 277,451 of record SRMA01025840.1, on the reverse strand, counting down.
GCCCGAACCCAACAGGGCCCGTTGGGACCCAATTAATTGGGTTGTGTTTGGGCTTAATTTGCATAATTAAATATGTGATGCGCTAAATATGTAAACGGGATAATCAGCCATGGTTTCTACTGTTTTAAACACACTTGATGGAATGGTTCTTTGCCCTCAACAACATGACAGTTCATTTCAGTACTCTCTGGCACTCGTCGGGTTCGGCCTCATAAATAAGACCGTAAACAGGCTTGGGTTCGGGTCGGGTTAAATTCTCTCGGGCCTGGGTCAAACATTTTAGGCATGATTACCACTCAAGTGCAGAACTTTCAGTACTTAATTTGTTACTCCTGTCATAGAAATATACTGGTATTGACTGTAATGAGGGATTTAATCATTTCAGCATCATACTAAGATGTTCAAATGAATAGCAATGCTTTAAACAAGCAGATTTGAGAGTTTATAAAAGACAAAAAAATGGAAAAGTTTATTATTATATAATATCATGTAACATGTATCATGTAAAATACCATTATAAATGCTTCAAGAAACATAAGAACAGCTTTTTTTTTAAATAACATTAATTTCAACCTGTAATGGTCATCATCCTCACTCCCGAAACGATTCTTCTGTAACTGGTCTGTGAGATTGTTTAAAATGACGTCACGTAACTGAGACAGACCACTGTTCTTTTCACCTGTGGAGGATGGTCATAGCTCATTTAAAGCAATGGTCATAAGAAATGCTTAGCTTTTCAATCTTTTCTTACCCTCAGTGAAAACAAACTTTAGCAGGTTGTTCAGCTCCGAATCACTCTGATACAAGATGTTTAAACCTGAGCTGAAGACAAAAGGGAAACAATAGAAAAATGGTTGATGCCAGGGTTTGAAAATTACTTCTAGAAATGAAACCAGATGCGCAGAGCAGGTCATATCAGATCATCATGATAAACCAGAACTATTTGCATATATTATAGGTGGTATTGAGTAAAAAAAAATACAATTACACATATTTACATTTAATTTCCCATTTAATTTCATTAAAAAAGAAGAGTGTAGTTTCTTTATCATGTTTGCTTCACATGTAAAAGGTCTCTAGTTCAGAACTGGTTGGGAAAAAGGAGAAGAAAAGTTCATATCAGAAAATCAAGATAACTTTAAGATTAGATTTTAAGATTTTTTAATCTTATTTTAAGATAAGATTTTGGACGGCACAGTAGCACAGTGGGTAGCACCACGGCCTATATATATATATATATATATTTGCCATATCATTAACTTATAGTAACTCTCTCTTTGGTTCATTTACTTTTTTTTTCTTCATTGATGAAAATAAATTATACATTTTTGACAGTGTTCTTTGTTTACAACATTTTGCCAAAAAATTTAATTTCAGAAAAATTCCAACAACAGCAGTAAGAAACACTTTAGATTAAACTAAAGAAAGAACAGTAATTTGTGATTCATTCAATATTTTGATCTGTGTTTTTATCATCCAAAACATCAAAGATAGATGCTGCAGAACACACTAAGGAAACTCAACTAATCCTTCAACCAATCAAAAATTCTTTTAAGAAAATTACAGACTTTATAAGGGATGCATACACCCAAAACTCATTACCAAATATTTCAAGATACAGAGTCATGTTAACTTTAAGTCATTATTTTAATTATCAACACTGCCAACAAGAACCCCAACAAGCTTTATTGCACAAGAATCTTCGAAAGCTTACCTGATGGCGAGACAGACTTCTCTATGTATTTCAGGCTGGATCTGGTCTGCAGGGGCCATGAGTAACTGCCAGAGCAAGAGCCCTGAACGCTTCACACACTCAGGGTTCTGTTCCAAATTTGGATTAAAAAACTGGAAAACCACCTTCAAAAATACAATAAATAAGTCAATTGTTCAAAATACAATTACTTGCTATAAAATACCAACAGATAGCTCAAGCAATAATAAACCATGCCTATCAAAGAAATGTAATGTAACAATTCAATTAAGGGCATGTTCAGACATGTGGATTGGTTTGTTTTGATTTGGTTCACATGGTCCAGCCCAGATAGCAATAATCAAATAATTTTAACAGTGAGATCGAAATCAAACAGCTGCGGATATTGTGGTCCCAAAATAAAGCGCAGCATCACATTTAAATTCTGTCTGTTTACTACAGCTGAGTAGTCACAGTCGGCAAACTCAAGCTCAACTGTATGTTGATCGATTTGTGCCTTTGCGCCAAGAAAACATAGGAAGCAGGTCCAATAAACTTAACATGTAAAATCTTTGGCTGTAGCAGAAGGCAGTTTGTTCATGCAGGGGCTAAGTGTCAGCAAGCAACAGTGAAGCATGGTGGATGCTTCTGGCACATTTGGAGCTGCCTTTCTACAGATGGAGATTTGGGTTTAACACAACCCACCAGCCGAGTTCCTAGAAGATTTCTTGTTGTTTTCTAGGCAAATTTTTTTTATTTTGATTTCTCTTTGTTCATTCACTGTACAATGTTCATTGATGGAAATAAATGATCGACATTTCCATTTCATTCTTTCTTTACAGCATTTACTACTTCAAACTTTTGTAGAGTATTGTATGTACATGCAGTGATCTTTGCCAGGCGAGAGGTCACTGGTTTAAACATAGTGGTCATATCTTGAGACATCACGTCTACTTTTTGATCCATGTTGCACTGATATTACAATTTAATTTTATGATGCTATATATCTATGTATACACTGCTGTGAAGTCCCCACCTGAAAAACGAGGAGGATGCAACGGATTATGCATGCATCTCCATTCACCATAGCTCTCTCCATAACCTCACAGATGGCGCTAAAGTGCCAGGCCTCCATCGGCTGCTTCCCTACAAAGGAGCTTGGGTGTAGAGAGCTTGTAGATGCCAACAGATTCAGCTGGTGGATGCACATGGCACCGACATGATGGAGAAGCTGGCTGATCACAACGCTCGTGTCCATCATTTCCTCTGAGAACATTAGGAAGAAGAAAAATAATAGGTGTTTACGTGAATAAATTATTATTATATACATTATTATATACTAAAAGTGCAGTGTACCTTTAGGTTGACTGATGATGTGACTGACGCCCAGTCGCTGGCACACATGATGGAAGGCCTGGTTGCCCGGGTTACACCACTGATCCATGTAATCACTGGAGCTGGTCCAAATCAGGTTATTAACTGCATCATAGCATGTGCCTGAAATATGAATTAACATTCATTAAAATGCTTGTAAAATCAACACTGTCAAATTTAAAGATAGGAATGTAAATGTGCAGTGCAGCAGCAAAGACCAATCACTTTGCATAAAACTGACCCTTAATTTAAATATTTTGTTAACGCAAACATTGTGAAAGTTCATAATGTTATCAACTTTATTCATTGATTTACTTAAAATCTCTCAATGTTTAAAACTTGGTCGTAAGCTAGGAAGGTCAATTATCAATTATGTAGCTTTTTTGCTCACAAACGCTTTGTAGGTACATTCAACATTCACAATCTAAATTCGAAAACATTTACTAAAATAAAAAAATCATTTCATGACTTTCTTAAACATTGATCTGTTTATTAAATTGACAAAAAACTGAATTTTCAGCTTGCTGGTGTTGTATAAGGAAATTTGGTAATGCAACAGGACAGGTCTGTAAAATGGAAAGATTTAGTTTAATTCCTTTAAATCTAACTTCAGATCAATTAGCAAGTGTTAAACACCCAATACCAAACACGAATTAGTTGTATTTTGCATTATTTTCATATTTGGGAAAACAATTCTCACCAAGTCCTGCAACCTGTGCCCCGCGGCCAAGAGAACTTCCAGGAGCATCGAGAAGATCCACACGGTTGCTAAACTGGCCATCAGTAAGGTTAAACACCAAACTGGAAGCCAAGACTAGAAAAAAATCAAACTTATTAATGTTTGCCTAAAAATACATGTAGTTCCAAACTTGGGTCTCTTCTACAACCCATTTAAATGCCAAAACATCTGTAGTTTTACTTTAAAGCTAATGATCCCAAAAAAAAAAATTCAAATATACATTTACAATAGTCATGTGATACTGAAGGCCACTGTGAATAAACAAGCTTTTTAAATCACAGGCAAGTCTGTAATTGTCAATTTCAAGCAGTGTGTTTGCTTCTGACCTCAAGCAAGTGCTGACCAGATGACAGACTTAAAAAAAAATTAAATAACAAAAGATCAGTCCAGTAATACTTTTAAAAACAAATCTCAAAATGTTTGAATAAACTAAGAACTGGATGCCAGTGGATGATACACATCATGATACATGGCTTGTAATACATTATGGTACAATTTATTTCAATACTGTAAGAAAAGCAATATATTGGGATACTTCTTATTGTAAGGGTATAACATCATGAAAAACTTCAGCAAGGACCCCACAATATACAGGCCTTGCAACCCTTTTATTTTATTAGGACAATGAGAACTACACTTGGATTAATTGGTTCATTTACTATCATTATCTAATGCATCTTTTTATACCATAAATGAACAATAAAATAAACTGTAAAAAAATATTGCATTCAAGCTATCCAAAAATGTAAACAATTCAAAAATTCCCAACATCTTGTGAAGATTAAAAAAAAGTCACAGAGTCATCGACAAAGGAAGAGAATAAAATTGACAAGTGAACAGTTTGTTTCCTGAAATATCATCATCAGTTATTAACACTTGCAAATAACTTAAGATTAGCAACTCAATGGTTCTGAAGCATCAGCAAATGCATAACGTCTGTTCGTTTGTAAATTTTTAAACATATAAACGAATGTCATACACAAGGCTATAGTGTGAACTGTTCCTTATTAGTTATTTTTTCCTTTAAAATTAACAAATTTTGTGATTTACAATAACTTATTCAGACCTATATATGCCCCTATGACTTGGACTTCTTAATTTTGCGACTTTTAAAAAAGCTGTCCGGACCTGTGGTGTGGTGTTCAGTGAGGCGGACATATATGTGCTGTTGTGAGGGTGCATTTCCCAGCCTTCCCCCTCTGTCTACCCGCTTCTTTTCTTGTCACCATACTGTAATTTTAAGTTCTTTAATGTTTAAATAACCTGTGCCACCTTTCCCAATAATAATATACTGTGCACTTACAAGCGCTCTCAATGGTTAGAAGTAATTGCATTCCTTCAAAATGCTCAAAACAGATGTGTAAGCACTCAGGTGCTAAATCAGGACCTTAAAAGGAGCACGAGTCTGAATTTTTAACCCATTAATCATCTCATGGGATTTATCAATGGAGACGACACACTTTTACAAAGCCCCCTGTTGCAAACGGACCTCCCAACAAAATGTAAAATGCCCTAATCTTTAGGAAACCATGCTGCATTCACCTATGAATCATTTTTTTTTACAGACTTGGTCTTAAAAGAAAGAGCAGTTAAACTGACTCACTCTTGAGAGAAGAGATGCCACTAGATCCTCCAAACAGTGACCGGGTGGCAGATCCTCCAGAAACCCCGGGAGTTGGCACAAGCATCACCAAAGATGTTCCGCACACGTACATGGGTGTCTTCCTCAATGTTCTTATGGACAGACCACAGCTTGTGTTCACTACTGAGACCAGAGAGAATTAAAACCCAGATTAATATTAAAAGAACTGTGGCACTGTCCTATTCCTTAGGGGCACTTATATTCAAGCTTTCTTCTTGGCACTTTATGACGAGAAAGAGCTTTTGAAAGATGGAAAGTAAGCAGATGCATCAGATTTACCAGCCTGCTCTTCTTTGACAGGGTTGTTGATGGCGGTGCCGGTGAGCGCTGCAAGCGTGGATGAGTGTGAGGCTCGGAATCGAGACATTCTGCTCAGTAGCAGATCGTTTAGACATTTTGACGACTCGCCTTCCTTCCGACACAGGATCACCCGCTCTTGTACAGAACTGGCCACACATACTCCATTCTCCGTCTGAAGCACCAATTATAGATGTGTTAAGAGCATTCACAAAACACTGAGATCACAGAAATAACACAGAAATCCTTTATTTGCTTCTTTAATCATTTAGCTTTGGAGCTCACAAGTAAATTTTGCACACAATGTATAAGTCTAAAATAAAAGAATAAGACATTTTTGAAACCAGCAAACTTCAGTTTTATGATTTTTTTAAAGTGGGATCCAAAGGAAATTGGGTTGAAATTAGAACAGTGGAGGTCGAAACACACACCCGACTGATTCGTGATGACTTGCCCCGCTTGTCCATCATTGACTGCAGGTGATCACGCAACATTGTGTTAACTGTTGTGATGTATAAATATATACCCATGTTTAAATTTTCTAATTAAGAAAAGTTCGGTGAACCCGCATATGAAACTGGTGGGGGCCAGTATCTCCAACAATGTTCAGAACTTTGAAAAACACAAGCCTTATCATAGGTCTTGTACATCCAATGGTTATCCCTTCTTTTCATCACTAGATGGCACCGATTAAACAATTTCTCACATTTTAATATGAATCACCGTGAAATTTTGCATCATAACTTTTGTTAGTTTATATCAAATATCAAAGCTAATAACCTTTTTGAAACCTACACATTATATTTGAAATCAAAATGAAGCAATAGGTCACATCATTCTTACGTAATGTAAAACAGCCGTATCATTGGCCCATGCAACGGTGGCTGCAGAGAGGGTTAAACACAGTCTATACAGAATAAACATTTTTGTTGACCAGTGCCTTAAAGCAAAGACTACATCAAAAAGTGTTTTTTTTTTTTTACCGTTAACTGGAAAATGTCCATAAAGACAGAGTGCCCTTTCTGTGTTTTCTCATTAATGCTGACTGGAGACCAAATCCAGTAGAGATAGGTGCCATCTGAACACAACCGCAATGTGGTCAAACAACTGCCCACAGGGAAATGATGAATTGGCATCGCCACCATCTGAGAAACCTATGGCAGAAAGCAGAAGAACATTGTGAAATATTTTCATCAGTTAATGAATAGCTACATATACATTTTATTAAGGTTCTAAAACACAACGCTTTAGACAGAGAAACACTTGGTTTTTTTGGGGGGGGGTTTTGTTTTTTTTGGGTTTTTTTTGCATATTTCACACAAGTCTTGCTAAAAAACAGACTTCATGTTACAGTCCAAGTGTAGATTATTATCTGTGTGTGAATTCTGTGAGTAAATTACAAAAGAAAACACTAATAAACAGTTTAAGCATTTATTCTTCTTCCCATGGTTTTTGTACTTTTCCATTTATATTTTGAAGAGAAAACTTTCAATCATTTTGTATCTCGAGATGGAACAGAACTCTCTCCTACTTTCTACATGCGGTGCTGCCTGTTTTCTCTCATCCCTTTACCCCCCCCCCTCTCTTTAAAATAAAGTCACATATCTTTATGTAATCAGCTCTAATCTTGCTAAAGAGTCTTCTTTACTTTATAGTGAAGAATTAAATATTAGAATTATGTTTATAGAAGTTAAAATAATTTTGTTAATTTACTTTTTATTAGCTCTTGTTGAAGTAAACTGAGGGTACGTTTGAGTGTCATGGCAGTTTCACATCGAGTAGGTAATTAAGCTAATCTGTGCATTTATCAATGGTATGTTTCAAAAAAGTCTGATACAAGTTTGCTAATGGTAGTATAATAATATAAATATATGTTGACATCATTTTTCACCTTCAGCTTGGAATGTTTAATGATTATACTTGCTCTTAGAGACAGAAGGGGCTTGACACAGACTCCAACATGAATAAGCCAATTAAAACGCATGGCTTGCCCCACAAAGTTGGTCAATTTGTAAATTATTTATATTATAGCAGTGCTAAAGTTAACCCTAAAAACTCTTTTTAAATTATTTTTATTTATTTTTTTAACCTTGTTCTGTCCTGCTTATATTCTTTTTTAAAGTCTTTTTAAAGCTCTGAATAGCAACAAAGAGTAATCAGTGGCTGGCTTGTCACTTGAAGAATGACAAACTGTTTTTTTTTTTTATTTTGGGCTGAACAATGGAAGATGAGTCAGGAGAGAGTTTTGGTGGAACAGAAAACTGATAATGGAACAGCGTTTTCCTTTCAATCAAGATTATTCCAATAACATATGTAAAATCAAAACGAAGTCGGCTATGTTCATATAATAAAATGAATTTAAGCAACACTGAAGCACTGTGGCACCTGCAGAGTGAAGGGGTCAATGGCCTGGCAAAGCTGCTGAGGTTTACTGTCAAAAGAAGCTGGACGATGAAGAAGAAAACCACCGCTGTGAGCCAACCAGCCAGCCTCCAGATCCTCATTGCGACAGTACACAAAGCCCCTAACAGAAGATAAACAGAAGAAATGTCGTTGCTGCAATGGCACAGACACATCAGTTATTCTGTTACATCTAACCGTTATACACATAAATCTTTAAAATAGATGTATTTAATGTGTATAACGTCTATGTGTATTAAGAAACTCTTTTTCATGGGAATAGCTCCTAAGACTGAGGACAGCATGTTGACAACATGCTACGAGTGAAACAATACAAAGTTCAAAGTTCACCGGCAACATATTGTCCCAGTATCCACAGCTCTAACAAATATATTTGCTCACAGAGCAGAAAAAGAAAGTCGACACAACAAAGCTTGTGTCTATAAAAGAGGATCAACAGAAGTGTTCTGATATACTTTAGGACTGCCATTTTTAAAAGTATGAATCAAGAGAAAAATCCTTGTGGGAACATACAATGTGAACTTATTTTTAAAAATGTTAACTTTCAAATGTACGAAAAATGTATGAAAAAATGTTCTAAAAATGTCTTTTTTTTTATTAATTTAGACAAAGACCCAACTTTTTTAGGGAAAATTAACGAATGAAACATATTGTTCTTCAGAAAAAAGGAATTATAAGTACCACTGTATTGTGTCTATAATGGTGTGGAGGTGGAGGGAAGATCCATTTACCTCAGAGTGCCATGCTGACCTGAGCCCAGCTTGCTCAAACCTTTCCCAAAAGAGTTTGTTGTGTAGAGATAGAAGCCGTCTGTTGCCAGACTGCGACCCAGGTCTGTGTCTGCGAAAGGAAAGCCCAAAGAAAAGGGGAAAAATAAAAAAAGAGTATTTCAAGGCATTTAAAATAGATTACCGTATTTTTCGGCTCATAAGACGCACCGGCACATAAGACGCACCCAATTTTTAAAGAGGAAAATCCAGAAAAAAAAGATTCTGAACCAAATACTGTTGTAAAATATTTTATATCAACTGTGTAAAAGTTAACAGCCAAACATGTAACATGAACAGACAGTAAACAGTAAAAGTAACAAAAAAAAGGCTGTAATGTTTTTCTTTGCCCCCACTCATCACTCTAAAGTCCACCATTCATTATCACCATCACTGTTTCAGTGCAACATTGCCCCCACATTAGTAATACCGTAATAGCCAGTAACATTGTCACTACATTACTAATAATAGCCAGTAACATTGTCACTACATTACTAATAATAGCTAGTAACATTGCCCCCAAATTACTAATAATAGCCAGTAACATTGTCACTACATTACTAATAATAGCCAGTAACATTGTCACTACATTACTAATAATAGCCAGTAACATTGTCACCACATTACTAATAATAGCCAGTAACATTGTCACTACATTACTAATAATAGCCAGTAACATTGTCACTACATTACTAATAATAGCCAGTAACATTGTCACCACATTACTAATAATAGCCAGTAACATTGCCACTACATTACTAATAATGGCCAGTAACATTGTCACTACATTACTAATAATAGCCAGTAACATTGTTGCTACATTACTAATAATAGCCAGTAACATTGTTGCTACATTACTAATAATAGCCAGTAACATTGTCACTACATTACTAATAATAGCCAATAACATGGTCACTACATTACTAATAATAGCCAGTAACATTGTCACTACATTACTAATAATATCTAGTAAGATTGCCCCCACATTAGTAATAATACAGTGGTTCTCAAACTTTTTTATTCGAGCCCCCTTGTAATCAAACACTCCCTAATTGCAGAACATGTTACTTACGTTTGTTATCTCGTATGTACATGTGTGAGATGAACCGTTGAGAGATGATTTGAGTTTGAGTTTATTAAAGAAGAGTTTCAGTCATTGAGAGCGTTTTGTTTACCTCACGCGCGCGCGAGAGAGAGAGAGATAGAGAGAGATCGAGCGCTGGAAACAGTCGTATGCTTTTTGTTCTAATATAAATCCTTTTGATTTTTGTCAGCTTATGAAAACCCAAATACCTCCATTAATAAAGGATCAAACTGTCCAAGATTGTGAAACTGTCCAAGTGAATGCTTAGTGGAAATAAAACCCTCACAGACTGAAGACGATGCTTATCGATCATCATCTTATCGTCAGGCTCAAAAAACATAGCAGACAAACTATGAGCTGTGCCCATTTCACAACATGAAATGTATTTTAGCGTGAGAAAGCGGGTTTGTAGCGTGAGAGATCACTCAAGTGCAAGAGACTTACGTTGTGAGACACAGCAGCTGATCTCTGTAGTTTCGCTCATGACGTAAGTATGGATGCGGATGCCAAAGGCATTGTGGGAAATGTAGTTTTCCCCCCCGTTTTCATTACGTCCGCGCAATGGCAGAGATGGGCGATGACGTCAGCGCGCAGCGCTTGGTAAACAAATATGGCCGCGGCTTCGGCCTAGCTCCGGAGCTCCGGAGCTCTTACACCTCTCATACGGCCGTTACCGGACTTCGCGGCGGTTTGCATTCGCTTCATAAGACGCACCAACTTTTCCCCCTCAGTTTTGGGGAAGAAAAAGTGCGTCTTATGAGCCGAAAAATACGGTAAATGTTTTGGCGGACAAAACTGTGTTGACTTTCCAAAACACAACATAGAAATTTAAAAATGGCAAGTGTGAGCATTTTTTCATTTATTTTTAGCACATAGAATGTTTGTGAAGTATGTTACAAATGTTAATATGAGCTGTCTGTGCAATATACTCAGGGTCAAAATTAGGACTTTATGAGACCATTAGAAGCAAATGTACCGGTAATACCTATATCATATTAGTGTTTAACATAACTGCCATTAATTAACTTTAAAATCCATAAAATATAAATCACTGTAAAAACAATATGCGGCTTGAAAAAATGACCACATTTTCTTCACAAACATCTTATAAAGATTAAAAAAGAGTCCTAAATAAATGTATATGACCCAACATTATGTATTATACGTGTAAAATTAGCTATTTTTTCATAAGTTGAAAACTTTTGAGAACTAAAAAAATTACTTTAGTTGTGTTTTATATGGCAGAACAATACACATACTGCACTGTGCAGTATTCTGGGATAAATTCTGAGAATTATGAGATAGTAAACAACTACTTCCATAGTTTACTGCTTTCATATTAAACAACGAATGCTTTCAGAAATGCTTTCGGAAAACAAAAGAATTAACATTTGGGGTTGCTATGTATCTATATGATTCACTAATTATACCAAACAGATGTTAATGATTATCAATGTTACATGTAGGTTGAAACCCAGTCATGAACTGAAACAGAAACAGCTGCGTAGGAAGTTATTATTTCACTAATATTCTTCGTGTTTCCTTTTTCTTTTTAATTTACAAATGATGCTAACTTAACTATATCACTGACACTGTTATATCTTTAAAGCGCTGAAAAGCTGATGTGAAGTAAAGATAAAGATTCTTTTCTTTAACCTTTACTTTCGGCTCCAGCTGCATTGCTCTCAGGTGCAGGCAGCATGTCTTCAAAACCCCAAGAAACGATGTGTTTCCCGCCCAACAAACAGGAGGGTGAACCTGGACCTCCCTCCAGAAGCAACAATCTAACAGAGAGAAGAAAAGGAGAGGAGGGGCACAGAGGAGACTACAATATTAACAGAATAACTTAATGGCACACTTTGTCACATGAAATAAAATCAATAGTAATTTTATCTGTCAAACTACAGATAAAATGCGAAAGTAAGTATTCAGATTTTTTTACAATCATCCATAAGTGGCTCTAATAAAATAAAAATAGTTTGACCAAAAAACAATTACTGGAATTATTTACTCTAAACTACTATTCATCCATTAAACCTTACTTTATTGCCTTTTTTACGCAGACAACAAAGAAAAATGTTTTCTGAAGAATGTTGCGTACAAGTAACAATTGACTTGTTTTAATGTGATAAACAAAGCATTATTGAAGACAATGAATGATGTTCATACAGTCGCCATTTTTCAGAAAACACAGTTGTTTGACAATAAATGGCATCCCCCGAAAACTAAACATTAGTGGAAAAATTGCATTATCATTAAATCAAGTAAGCTTATGAGCACACCTGTACTCATTCACCAATCAAAAGTAACAAATCTGCAACGTCCTGTACTAAACCAGTAACAGTGTAAGATCAGATCACATGACTCCTGTTACAATAGCCCCCAGAACCAGAACTTTGGGCTTTCATGTGTGCAGCTGTTAATAAGAAAGAAAATGATTTCATGTTTAGAAACTGACTTAAAATACGACAAAGTCAGGCAAGATTTCATTCCATTTATGTTGAGGCGGAAAAGAGAAGAGGCACAGGAGAAGTCTTTTTTTTGCTGTTACAATAAATGTGATGCTGTAGTGAATCCGTTTCACTCCTTTAATTTGCTTATCGTTTAAGTAAAATCTGAGTTGATTTGTCACTAGTTTCTATGTTTTTTTAGCTAGAAAAAAAGCATGTTTTAATTTTTTTTTCTTTTACTGTTGCTACTAAAATAAATATTCATTCAAAACTCATAACAGAGCCTGAAAACAGTCAAACTTACCTATAGAGAACATCCGCCACAGGAAGTTGACCTAGGTCAGTCTGTTTCTGCAGTAGATGAACCGTGTGGATGAATGTTTTGAGAGAGCCCCTAAAACACAAACACACTTTCATCTGAATAGAGAAAATACTGCAAATAAACCAAATGAAAAGGGATTTGCGCATTAAATGGCCTTGGTGAGCAGATTAAAAAGGAGTTTTCTCAGGAGTTCATTTGTGATTGACTGAATCAATTATTAACACAGAGGCAAGAAATTACCTCACAGTATAAAAATAAAAGCTGAAACAAAGTGGTTGATTAAAAAAAATGCAACATTGCTTTTGTTTAATGTTTTGTCTGTCAAAAAAAAATGATGACGTTACATGTAGTGGCTGATTTCCGGGAATCCATATTTTATTTGATTTCGAAACAATGAACTTAGTCTGAGCAAATGAGAAATAACAGAAATGTGATTTTTTTCCTACACGTCATTCAGAAAATAAGCTGTTGTTGTGTTAAATGGTGGTTTAATATTTGTCATATGTGTTAATAATAATTTCAATTTCATATCCTAGTTGTTATTTTCTCTCTCAATGGATCATTTCTCCTTGAGTTGATACTGTGAGAACCAATCAGAGTATGTTGAAGAGTCTATCAACATGGCTACAACAATCATCCCTTTGACAGCCTTCAAAATTCCTGATAATATGGTAATTTTTATAAGAAACCGTGTTTTTATTTTAAAATGGCAATTCCCATGGAGCCTGGAAAAAAAGCCTTTGAAGGCATTTATACCGAAAATCAAAAATCTAAATGTGAAAATTGTACCAAAAAAAACAAAGGAACCTTTTCACCAATTTTTGGCACTGAGACCCTGATTTACGGTTTGTAAATCAACTGAAAGACAATCACTCATTTACTTAGATTTTAATTTGAATAACCTTGCAAATAATGTGGTAATTATTAATGTGGTAGTTGGTAATTAACTATGGTAATGTTCATTTAAAAAAAAAATATTAATGCTAATAACCTTTTATAGAAACCTTTTTTGGTTATGTTATGTATGGAAACCTCTATGTTACCTCTGAGAGGCTCTAATGCACCTGCACAATGTTGTGAACATATAAACAGTGTATGAGCCAATCAGAATCAAGTGTTCCGTTTTATACTGTAAATCAGCTGATCATCTCCACATCCCTACAGAATAAATAGACTTCGAAGAATAGTTTATCATATTTTGGTTTAAAATAATTGAAAAATGGCATAATAAACACAAATGGCTCACCTTGCACAAGCAAGAGCCACCAGGGCAGCAGCAGCATTCTGTCTTTGCTGTTGGGCGAACATGGGCCTGCTCTCACTTTTCTCCTCCAGCCAAGAGCAGAGGAGCTTCTCCAGGCCGTTAAGGCAATCTGATGGCTCCTTCCCCAAACTGAGAGGCTGGCAGTCCCTCAAACACCCCAATAAAACCTCAGCTGTGACCCCACAAAGCTCTGGGTCATGTCTAGTTTGAGACTGAAGCAATGGAAACACCAGGAGGAGCCCAACTCGAGAGGTGAACGGCGCCTGATCGCTGGTCATCATTGGAGGGTGGTGTAAAAAACCCTGCCGTTTGAGTAGAGCCAACGTCTCCTCATCTGCTCCCCCACTGCCTGCAGAAATAACACCATCATGGTCCTGCTGCTCCTCCAGGGCAAGCTGTCGCTGTGCCCCCCACAGGCCACGCAAGGCATTGAGGCGGTACTCCAGAAGCCGGGCATAAGCATTGCTTTGGTTTCCACAGACGGCACGAAGACGCTCTGAAAGCTCTGTGGGGTTCTTTGTCTCAAACGTCAGAATCTGAAAGGGTAAAGAAGTGTTTATCATTTATTTTAAAAAATATATAAAAAGTTTTGATGAGATTTAAAGGCAAGACCCTGTTAAGATAAGACAACTTCTTCAAAGATTGAAGACTGTGTAAAGTACTTTGTAGATCCGCTGCATGGTGTTTTCATCCAGCTCCATGGTAAAGGGGTCCATGAGCTGGACAGATACATGCAGTTCTGCAGAGCAATCAGGGTTTGATTCCAAACCCTAATGGCCTTTCCCATCCCATTTCCATCAACTTTTCTGTCTAAAATAATAATAATGGTGTTAGTGCCAAATGGTGTTATGGCATGACAACAGAGGAGCAAGTGTCTTGGCTTATCCCATACCTAATTCTGGCTTTTCTTAAAAGAAATTGGTTCTGGGACAAGAAAATAATAATCAATGGGGTGTTTCTGAAGTGGAGAAAGATTCATTGGGTGCTTAGGGTTAACAGAGACTGCACTTGCAAGTGTTCAAATGGAAGGGTAAGTGCATTGAGGTTTATATGCGAATGAAGAGATGAAAACGAGTTCGTGATTTAAAGCCTACACTGTGTGGTAATCACTGCTAATGTTCCTGTACAAAGCACTATATGAAAGCTGAATGCATTTGCACTTCAGTGGCCATTATCAGCAAAGAATTTACAAAGTCTACCTTTAAGAGTCAGTAGCATTCAAAAATATCAAACCTTTCTTGAGGACAAAATATAGAATGCTATATTCACTGGATATGACAAAACAATCAAATCATGTAGTGTTAATTATTTTTGGAAGACTATGTGTAAAACTGGTTACTTTTCTGCCATTAAATTTGGTATTTAATGGTTTAACAAATAAAATTGGCATTAATCTGATCTTCATCTAAGTGAAGAGTATTGACATAATATAATGTGTCTGGAAATGATAATAACACAAAAAAAATCTGATCTTTCATGTCTTTGCAACCCAAACATAGTTCAACAGGAGCTCATTAACCATCGTTAATGTACCATTATAAGCCTAATAACATTAATGATACACAAAAGGAATGTGTATGACATCATATGTATTTTGCATTATATGTCCCATATTGGGTGTCCCAATTCATATGAGTATATTTCCAGTCCTTCTCCTTAGCACTCAATATCAAGTGGTAGAGGCAAGTGAGAGAAATGGAACTCATTCAACTTAGATTTCAGATGTGAACAAACCACTTTTAAGCTCAATATATATATCAGAAAATAATCAGCTCCAAAAGGTTTACATAATAATTTGATGTCAGATAAGAAAACTTGATGTCGACAACAAAATTGTTTATTTTTTTCACTATTATTTATTCAACATAACCAAAATAAAGTTCTAATTGTGTTTTAGAATTGTTTTTGTTATATTTTTGCATTTGACTGACACGTTTATACCAAGTAACATATCAAATCATCAAAGCTCTACAAATGGTTCACAGAAAAATTTCAAGGGGATGGCAATGATAATTGACTACCATTTAAAATAAATTTAAGAAACTCTTCTGATGAAGAAGCCTGTGTTATGTTGTCATGTTGGACCGTGCACCATCCTCATGTCCTCAATAGTTATTTTAAAAGAATAATCTGAAAATTTCACTCTTTTCGATTAAAAAAGTCACACAAATGCATTCAACAGTAATAGTAATATTGTCAAGAAATCGCAAAATATAAAAGTCTACGTCCATTACAAAACAAAACACTTGTAGACTAACGTTTGTATAGGGTGTATAGCATTTGGTTGAAGAGATAGCAGGCTTTATAGTCAAACAACGCCCTTTGGGCTATTACAGCACTTTAGGATGACACTTCGCAGTTTATGAATTTAATAAATCACTTATTACAGAAAGCATCGTGTGGTTAGAAAACCATCAGAGTGGGAACATTAGCCAATGACAGAGTGCAACATCAAATGCTACATGCTGAGATTTGCATTAAACTGGTATTAAATTACATTGTCGCATTTACTTATTTATTTTTATTTATTGTAGAATAAAATTTATTTTCTAACTACCGATGTTGTTTCCATCTGACACGCTCACAATGAATCTTAAAACCAAATGAATATTAACGTTAGCAACAGAAAACACAGAGCCATGGAACTCCACCTACTAGCCTGGCGAAGCTATGCTAGCACGTCAAATATGACAAAACGCGCTTAGTTCTTATTATATTACACACGTGTTTAATGACAACCTCAATATGACATTAATACATTTCCCCAACACCAAATACTTAGCTGCTAACCTCTTTTATACTAAGCATTAATGTAGCAATGCTCAAAATGAGCTTTATAACATACGAGCCTGTTTGGTTTCACAGTAAGGTTGTTACCATGTAACTAACAGTTACAGAATAATGTTGCGCCGAAATTAATTAATGGTCAATACAATTATGCTCAGTAAAATTAAAGGCAGGACAACGTTGTAGTACTTGTCAGGTGTTGTTGTTATTTTTAACGTTAGCATGCTAACGTAAATTAACTGTCAACTGACGTTATGTGACAAGCCAGTTATGACAAAAGTAGCGCGTCTAGTTCAGTGAAGTCCGATGATGAGCTAATCAATCGTAGCTAAAATACAAGTTAGAGTTTAACGTTACAATAAAAATACACACCTCCTGCTCGGACTCGCCTTGCTCGGCCACCCCGATTTCACTGGGCAACTCTGCCAGATCCGTGACCCGTATGAGTCCATCGTGAAGGAAAATCGTTTCTTCCTTCACCGACAGCCATTGGGAGGAATCCACTGTACCGGAGCCCATCGCTCTCTCCTCCGGTGGAATAACTGGAATGATCAGAAGGGTCAAACATGAAGATTGGTACGCTACGGAATCCGGTTGAGCTTCAGCCGGCGACCAAGATGCTGCATCATCAGAGAGCGCGGAGCCCTTGACAGGGGTGGGGGGCTGGGGTGTGCGTGTGTGAGCGTGTTCTGAATCTGCTGAATCCTTATTGTTGGCTTGTCACTTATTATGTTGGCTTGCTTGCAAAGCCAACATATTGATATTGCACTTAAACTTATTATGTTGGCTTGCTTGCAAAAGCCAACATATTGTTATCTGATTTAAACTTATTATGTTGGCTTGCTTGCAAAGCCAACATATTGTTATTGCACCTAAACTTATTATTCTTCTTCTTCTTCTTATTCTTCTCTTTTCTTCTGACAAAAATTCTTAACCCTACTCCTCCTAGCCCGTTCGAGCTACAGCCACGAAACTTTCCACACACCTCAAAGCTGTTATGTAGTTTGTTGCTATGTCTTTTCGGACCGATTTGACCAGCGGTTTCCGTAAAAATCGCGAATTTCGGCTCAAAAATCGCCCAAGTCATTCCCTATGGGGGCCTTAGAGTGGTGATGTCATCGCTCACTCTAACTTTGAGCAAGCTCAGTCTTGTTGCTATTAGCACTGTTTTCTCAACTAAAAATTAACCTTTACACACACATTTTATACCTAAATGGTAGAGATTTTTGTCCTCTTTCAGTTGGTGCTGTTTTCATTTTTTAAAAAACACACGGTTTTTACTCCAGGTGGCCTAAACCACAACGAGTGCACATAATTGCTCTATTCACCTCCATTCAAAAATTCTGGTGGACTCTGTTTAAAATCTCAATCGCAGGCTATTTATAACTCGCCATAAATCATTCAAACTTTATCAGAGCTTCACAAAATTTACACCATTCTCTTCCTTAAAATCTTGGGATTCTAACAGTAAAAGAAATATTTCAATACCTCTGGTCATTCTTTCGTAATCCTTATTTGTTTGAGGGTATGGATTTCTCTAAAATGAGCAGTTGCACAGAATCAAATGAAGGCTATTTGTAGCTCGCCATAATTTTTTTATTTCTAATCACACCTTCACAAAAATTACAGCATTCTCTTCGTTAGGGTCTTCTGCTTCTGACAAAAAAAGAATCATTTCGATATGTCTTACGGTTCTTCTATAATCTTTATTTGTTTGAGGCATGGAAATCGGATTTTCTCCAGCAGATTTGCCATCGTTTGAAAATCTGACAGTTGAGTCAGCTGACTCGTTTGAAAATCTGGCGGTTGATAACTCCAGGTGCAAGCTGATTTCAAATAAGTAGGTCAAAGGTGTCTCATTGACTTTCAATGGCCCATTGAAATGAATGGAGCATGAACTCCATAGATCCTATTGTAAAAGAGCTTCTGTAATTGATTGACACTGGAAAGTCATACAAGCATTAAGGAAGCAAGTCACTTATCCAGCCCATCATTGCTTGTGAATTAACATAAATTAATTAAGCCACACCCACTTTTTGACATAACTTTCAATGTCAAATATCTTCTAAACGGAACACAGTAGAGACATGGGGGTTGCTTTATATTATTCTAAATGAAAAGTAGATTACAACATGATGTCACTAACTCCTCCATAGCAACCCAATTGTTTACCATAGCAACTATATAGCCACATCTCTATCTTAGCTTAGGAAAATGCTAGAGACTTGGGGGCTGGTAAGCTTCACCTATACTGACAGCTGAAACATATTATTTTAATGACACCTCCATAGCAACCAGACTGGTTACCATAGCAACCAATATGGCATGTCTCTATCTCAGCTTAGGAAAATCATAGAGAGATGGGGTTGCTGTATTTTACCCGTATAGATATGGGGAGCAATATATTAGGTCAGCGACCCCTCCATAACAACCAAACTGGTTACCATAGCAACCAATATGGCACAGCTCTATCTCAGCTTTGGAAAGTCATAGAGACATAGGGGGTTGATGTATTGACATGGGGAACAATGTGTTAGGTCACTGACCCCTCCATAGCAACCAGACTGGTTACCATAGCAACCAATTTAGCATGTACCTATCTCAGCTCAGGAAAGTCATAGAGAGATGGGGGTTGCTGTATTTTACCCGTATAGATATGGGGAGCAATATATTAGGTCAGCGACCCCTCCATAGCAACCAAACTGGTTACCATAGCAACCAATATGGCGCAGCTCTATCTCAGCTTTGGAAAGTCATAGAGACATGGGGGTTGATGTATTGACATGGGGAACAATGTGTTAGGTCACTGACCCCTCCATAGCAACCAGACTGGATACCATAGCAACCAATTTAGCATGTACCTATCTCAGCTCAGGAAAATCATAGAGACATGGGGGTTGCTGTAATTTGCTTGTATTCATATGGGGAACAATATATTAGGTCAGCGACCCCTCCATAGCAACCACACTGTTACCATAGCAACCAATATGGCGTATCTCTATCTCAGCTTACGAAAGTCATAGAGACATGGGGTTGGTGTATTTTACTCGTGTTGACATGGGGAACAATATGTTAGGTCACTGACCCCTCCATAGCAACCAGACTGGTTACCATAGCAACCAATTTGCATGTACCTTTCTCAGCTTATGAGAATCATAGAGACATGAGGGTTGGATTATGTTATTGTTGCGGAATTGACAACATTTAAAAAAAAAGGTATTACCGGTACCAACGCAAGCCAACATCGAAGTTTGCGTGCAAACTTTAAAATCTAGTTATTATTCTTCTTCTTCTTCTTCTTCTTCTGCTTCTTCTCTTTTCCTACGTCAAAATTTTACGACGCTTCTCCTCCTAGCCCGTTCGAGCTACAGCCGCGAAACTTTCCACGGTCGTCCAAGCTGTTCCCACTCGAGTTGCTATGTCTTTTCGAACCGATTTGACCAGCGGATTCCGTAAAAATCGCGAATTTCGGCCCAAAAATCGCCCAAGTCATTCCCTATGGGAGCCCTAGAGTGGTGATGTCATGGCTCACTCTAACTTTGAGCAAGCTCAGTCTTGTTGCTACTTGCACTGTTTTCTCAACTAAAAATTAACCGTTACACACACATTTTGTACCTAAATGGTAGAGATTTTTGTCCTCTTTCAGTTGGTGCTGTTTTCATTTTAAAAAAACACACGGTTTTTACTCCAGGTGGCCTAAACCACAAGGAGTGCACATAATTGCTCCATTCAAAAAAAAAAAAAAATTCTGGTGGATTCTGTTCAAAATCTCAATCGCAGGCTATTTATAACTCGCCATAAATCATTCAAACTTTATCACAGCTTCACAAAACTTACACCATTTTCTTCCTTAAAATCTTGTGATTCTAACAGTAAAGGAAATATTTTAATGTGTCTTGTCCTTCTTCGTAATCCTTATTTGTTTGGAGGTATGGATTTCTCAGAAATGAGCAGTTGCACAGAATCAAATGAAGGCTTTCTCTAGCTCGCCATAATTTTTTTATTTCTAATCAAACCTTCACAAAATTTACAGCATTCTCTTCGTTAGGGTCTTCTGCTTCTGACAAAGAAAGAATCATTTGGATATGTCTTACGGTTCTTCTACAATCTTTATTTGTTTGAGGCATGAAAATTGGATTTTCTCCAGCAGATTTGCCATCATTTCAAAATCTGACAGTTGAAACTAGCAGTTTCAACAGCTGGCCCTTTGCAGCAGCTGCACTTGATTACTAATAAGTAGGTCAAAGGTGGCTCATTGACTTTCAATGGCCCATTGAAATGAATGGAGCATGAATCCCATAGATCCTAATGTAAAAGAGCTTCTGTAATTGATTGACACTGGAAAGTCATACTAGAAATAAAGAAGCAAATCACTTATCCAGCCAATCATTCCTTGTGATTTAACATAAATTAATTAAGCCACACCCACTTTTTGACATAACTTTCAATGTCAAATATCTTCTAAACGGAACACAGTAGAGACATGGGGGGTTGCTTTATATTATTCTAAATGGAAAGTAGATTACAACATGATGTCACTAACTCCTCCATAGCAACCAGACTGGTTACCATAGCAACCAATATGGCATGTCTATCTCAGCTTAGGAAAATCATAGAGATGGGGGTTGCTGTATTTTACCCGTATAGATATGGGGAGCAATATATTAGGTCAGCGACCCCTCCATAGCAACCAAACTGGTTACCATAGCAACCAATATGGCGCAGCTCTATCTCAGCTTTGGAAAGTCATAGAGACATGGGGGTTGATGTATTGACATGGGGAACAATGTGTTAGGTCACTGACCCCTCCATAGCAACCAGACTGGTTACCATAGCAACCAATTTTGCATGTACCTATCTCAGCTCAGGAAAATCATAGAGACATGGGGGTTGCTGTAATTTACTCGTATGCATATGGGGAACAATATATTAGGTCAGCGACCCCTCCATAGCAACCACACTGTTACCATAGCAACCAATATGGTGTATCTATATCTCAGCTTACGAAAGTCATAGAGACATGGGGGGTGGTGTATTTTACTCGTGTTGACATGGGGAACAATATGTTAGGTCACTGACCCCTCCATAACAACCAGACTGGTTACCATAGCAACCAATTTTGCATGTACCTATCTCAGCTTATGAGAATCATAGAGACATGAGAGTTGGATTATGTTATTGTTGCGGAATTGACAACATTTAAAAAAAAGGTATTAACGGTACCAACGCAAGCCAACATCGAAGTTTGCGTGCAAACTTTAAAATCTAGTTCTTCTTCTTCTTCTTCCGTTTCTTAAAAAAAAAAAAAACTACCGTCATCTCCTCCTAGCCCGTTCGAGCTACTGTCACGAAACTTTCCACACACCTCAAAGCTGTTATGTAGTTTGTTGCTATGTCTTTTCGGAGCGATTTGACCAGCGGTTTCCCTAAAAATCGTGTAAATCTCCCAAAAAAGCTTAAAATTTTTTCTCGATGGGGGCCCCTAGAGTGGTGATGTCATCGCCCACTCTAACTTTGAGTAAGCTCAGTCTTGTTGATACTTGCTAAAATACTTTAGTTTTCTTAAATAAAAATTAACCTTTACACACACGTTTTATATGTAAATGGTAGAGATTTTTGTCCTCTTTCAGTTGGTGTTGTTTAAGTTTTTTAAAAACACACCGTTTTTACTCCAGGTGGCCTAAACCACAAGGAGTGCACATAATTGCTCCATTCAAAAAAAAAAAAAAATTCTGCAAGCAAATGTTTCAAATCTCAATCGAAGGCTATTTCTAACTCGCCATAAATCATTCAAAACCTTATCACAGCTTCACCAATTTTATACCATTCTCTTCCTTAAAATCTTCTGATTCTAACAGTCAAGAAAGTATTTCAATATGTCTGGTCCTTCTTTCGTAATCTTTATTTGTTTGAGGCATGGAAATCGGATTTTCTCCAGCAGATTTGCCATCGTTTGAAAATCTGACAGTTAAGTCAGCTGACTCGTTTGAAAATCTGGCAGTTGATAACTCCAGGTGCAAGCTGATTTCAAATAAGTAGGTCAAAGGTGTCTCATTGACTTTAAATGACCCATTGAAATGAATGGAGCATGAATCCCATGAATCCTATTGTAAAAGAGCTTCTGTAATTGATTGACACTGGAAAGTCATACCAGCATTAAGGAAGCAAATCACTTATCCAGCCCATCATTGCTTGTGAATTAACATAAAGTAATTAAGCCACACCCACTTGTTGACATAACTTTCAATGTCAAATATCTTCTAAACGGAACACAGTAGAGACATGGGGGTTGCTTTATATTAGTCTAAATGGAAAGTAGATTACAACATGATGTCACTAACTCCTCCATAGCAACCAAATTGTTTACCATAGCAACTATATAGCCACATCTCTATCTTAGATTAGGAAAATGCTAGAGACTTGGGGGCTGGTAAGCTGCACCCATACTGACAGCTGAAACATTATATTATTTTAATGACACCTCCATAGCAACCAGACTGGTTACCATAGCAACCAATATGGCATGACTCTATCTCAGCTTAGGAAAATCATAGAGACATGGAGGTTGCCGTATTTTACCCGTATTGATATGGGGAACAATATGTTAGGTCAGCGACCTCTCCATAGCAACCAGACTGGTTACCATAGCAACCAATATGGCGCAGCTCTATCTCAGCTTTGGAAAGTCATAGAGACATGGGGTTGATGTATTGACATGGGGAATAATGTGTTAGGTCACTGACCCCTCCATAGCAACCAGACTGGTTACCATAGCAGCCAATTTTGCATGTACCTATCTCAGCTCAGGAAAATCATAGAGACATGGGGGTTGCTGTAATTTACTCGTATTCATATGGGGAACAATATATTAGGTCAGCGACCCCTCCATAGCAACCACACTGTTACCATAGCAACCAATATGGCGCAGCTCTATCTCAGCTTACGAAAGTCTTAGAGACATGGGGGTTGGTGTATTTTACTCGTATTGACATGGGGAACAATATCTTAGGTCACAGACCCCTCCATAGCAACCAGACTGGTTACCATAGCAACCAATTTTGCAAATACCTATCTCAGCTTATGAGAATCATAGAGACATGGGGGTTGGATTATGTTATTGTTGCAGAATTGCCAACATTTAAAAAAATAGGTATTAACGGCACCAACGCAAGCCAACATCGAAGTTTGCGTGCAAACTTTAAAATCTAGTTGGTATTCATCTTTTGTTTCGGACAAAAAACAGACACAAAAATTTGCCAAGACTTACAGACTGGTCTGACTGGGATTGCTATATCTTTTCAGACTGGTAGCATTAAAGGAATTTGTGAAAATCGCTCAGAAATGTTCTATTGACTTACATAGGGCAAAACTTTGTGAAACTGTTAATCAAACAGAGAAACTCATAGTAACTTCAAACTGGCCACACTTGTGGCGGTTTTCGGTCTGTGCAAGAGCATACCAGTCACTGTGACAGAAAATGTTTGAACCATAGGATCTACACAGTAAAATCCTAAGAGTTAAATTAACTCTACTCTGAGTATATTTGGTCCCACTCTATATAGAGTTAAACCGACTCTGAGAAAGAGTAATTTAATAATCTATTTTCTTCATGTTTTTCCAAATCTGCATGGAAAATGCGAACGAAATATTAACTATTCAGAGAGGGACCAAGTCCACTCCAGAAAGAGTAAAAACAAAAATAGACTGTTTAGTTCAAATAACTCTCCTTCAGAGTTGGTTTAACTCTTTATAGAGTGGGACCAAATACACTCTGAGTAGAGTTAATTTAACTCTTAGGATTTTACTGTGTAGAAACAGTTAAAAATTTACCAAATATCTTCAAGAAGAAAACATGATGAGAAACATGGATCAACTTAACATTTTATGACATCATTCACTGCTCCCTAGCAACCACATCGAAATTACTGAAATCTATCTCAGCGTTATAAAATCATAGAAATATGGAGGTTGGTTTATTTTACTCATAGTGACATTAGGAACATAATAGTCTCCTCCATTTCCTTGCAACCAAATCATCAGATCTATACCTTAGCTTCAGTGAATGCTAGAAACATTTGAGATGACGTATTGTAAAGTAACTAATTACAAATACTCAAATGGCAGTTATTGAGTAATTGTTCTCAGAAATTGTAATTTAGTGAGTAGATATAAAAATGTCTACTTATACTTTTACTTGAGTAAATTCGTCTCGTTATTTATCTGTACTTTTAGAGCACCAATTTTCTTCAACCTGCTTTAACTTTATTTTATTGTTTCATGTTTTTCTACAGTGATTGGCACCTATCCCATCCAATCAAATTGAGTATAAAGAAATGACCCCCCTCCAAAAAAATTATGAACAGCTTGTTTATTTTCTTTTATCATTTCAATTGCCAGGAAAGTAGTTGAATGTTTAATTATAACAGTTTTTTTACTGTATTTTTTTATTTTTACTGTTTTGCATTCTCCATATCACTCTTTCTCTCACTTTCTGTCTCGTTTCAATCTATTAATCTATTCTATTTCACTCTTATTTCTCTTCTCTCTTTTTCCTCTAGCTTGCTCTCTCTCTCTCTCTTCATGCAGTCTCTTATCCTTCATGCTCTTTTTTCTCTTCTCTTGTTTAAGAAATCACAATACCCACACCTACCCGTCACTATTACAACATTACTTGCCTTCTGTTTAATTTTTAACTTGGAGCCAAAAAGCAGCATAACCATTTGATTTTCCCATTGTATGCTGGAGTTGGAGTTTTTCTGCACTGCATCTTGGGATTGAGAAGTGTGAGTTGTTTGCACAGTTCAGATTTTCACTGGAAGAACTGGGTCATCAACCTCTTGCATACAGCATTTTCTTGCATACAGAATATGCTGCTTTGCTTGGCCACAGTGTTTTGCATACTGATCAGAATGCAAGTGTGCTGTTTAGAACTCAGTTATCTACTTTGATAACTTTGTTTTTGAAAAGTATCAAATACTGTAAAATCAGCAGACATTTATTTCAGGGAGTTTAACCCAATTTTTTCTAACAATTCCTTTAGGATCTAAAATTGTATTCTTAGACTAAATGTGAAAACAAGCAACACAATCTATTACAAATATTTAGTTTAATGCAATATGTTTACTGACAATTTGAGTATATATTTTAATGTTTAAAAATAGAACATATATTATAGTTTTAATATTAACATTTTCTAAAGGCATGCTAATGTTAGCTGTTAACTGTTATTAGTTCCTGGGAAAACATTTTTTCTAAAATGTTAGCCCAAACAGTCAAAACTTTATTAATGTATTATTAACTGTAAGCTATTTGCAACATATATTTCTTCTTATTTGCAACATAAACAGGATATTACAATTCAGACTGAGGAAAACAGGATAATGCTGTAGGATGAGGAAGGGGGGAGTCAAATGGACAAAAAGTGATGTGAGCGGTGGATGAGGTTCATTCATTAAATATTAAATAATGAGGCAGATTAATGTAGAAGAAGTCGAAGAAGTCATGGGAGCCAGCGATGGAGATGATTGAGTATAGCAAGGAAGGAGTCTACAGTTCATGGAGTCAATGGTTTGACAGACAATGTAACACTGGGTAAGCGCTGCTGGGGGTGATGGGGGGGGTGTGTCTGAAAAAGGTGGGGCATGGGAGTGGTAAAGATTCCTGAGTGACTGAAAGTCTTAGTCTTAACATACCCTCTTAAAACGATTACCGTATTTTTCGGCTCATAAGACGCACCGGCACATAAGACGCACCCAATTTTAAATGAGGAAGATCTAGAAAAAAGAGATTCTGAACCAAATACTGTTGTAAAATATTTTATATCAACTGTGTAAATGTTAACAGCCAAACATGTAACATGAATAGACAGTAAACAGTAAAAGTAACAAAAAAAAGGCTGTAATGTTTTTCTTTGCCCCCACTCATCACTCTAAAGTCCACCATTAGTAATACCGTAATAGCCAGTAACATTGTCACTACATTACTAATAATAGCCAGTAACATTGTCACTACATTACTAATAATAGCTAGTAACATTGTCACTACATTACTAATAATAGCCAGTAACATTGTCACTACATTACTAATAATAGCTAGTAAGATTGCCCCCACATTAGTAATAATACAGTGGTTCTCAAACTTTTAGTGGAGCCCCCTTTAAACCTTTAAAAGAATCTGGGCACCCCCAGATGTAAAATAATAATTAATTAATAATTATTTTAATGTAAAATAAATGTAACTACTCCTTAATGTAAGTGGAACGTCCACTGCTAGGTCTATGTACCACATTGTATTTGTATGTATGTTGCCCTTTAAGAGCTGCGCGTGTGCAAGTAGAGGAAGAGACGAGTGTGTCGTGTGCGAGGAGAGGGAGAGACGAGTGTGTGCGCGCGCGCGCTGCTCTTCCCCTGGGACCGCTACCCTGTTACATATTGTTTACTTTTGTTTTGTGACGCTGAAGGAGCCTTAAAATAAAGGTATGAGTTTGGGATGATGTGCTTGTCTTGAAGCTCCTTCTTTTTCCACTGGCTATCCGGCACAAGCGTCACATCAGGCTCAAGAAACATTGCAGATAAACTATTAGCTCCGCCCATTTCACATCTTGAAATGTATTTTAGCGTGAGAAATCGGGTTTGTAGCGTGAGAGATCACTCAAATGCGAGAGTATTACGTTTAATGTGTGAGAAACGGCAGCTGAGCTCTGTAGTTTCGCTTGTGAGTATGGATGCGGAAGCCAAAGGCATTGTGGGAAATGTAGTTCCCCCCCCCCCGTTTTCGTTACGACCGCTATGGCAGAGAAGGGCGATGACGTCAGCGCGCAGTGCCGGCTGTACAAATATGGCCACGGCTTCGGCCTAGCACCGGAGCTCCGGAGCTCTTACGCCTCTCATACAGCCGTGACCGGACTTCACGGCGCTCTGCATTCACTCGATAAGACGCACCAACTTTTCCCCCTCAGTTTTGGGGAAGAAAAGGTGCATCTTATGAGCCGAAAAATATGGTAGTTAGAACAAAATCTATCCATTTTGAAGGAAGTGGGAGGTTGCAAGAAAACAAAATTGAAATCCAAGCATTTATAAACCATACATTAGCGTGGTGGAAATTATGTGTTTGACTACAGCTTAAAGTATTTACATTTCAATCTATTTCAATTAGTTACTTTTTCATGAGCTACTTTTTTCTTGTACTTGAGTACATTTTTACTAAGAAAGAGGTTATTTTAGATGAGTACAAACGTGTTAGGTCCTTGTCCGTGTTTGTCTCTTTTTCATGTTACCCCCATCCTCAGTGTGTGTGCAGGCTCATTTTTTTCATCTGTTACACGTCTAAGTTGAAGCCTAAGATTTTCTAATCAATTGCTATTCTTATACCCCTCTCATTCTCTCTCCCTCTCAGACTGTTCTAAACCAACTCCCAGAGAAATTGCTGCATCCTTATTTTATCTAGTAAACAAAATATTAAAAGATAAACTTTTGATCAGGGTAATTTGGAAAGTTTAAGTTTTAATTTAATAAGTAAAGTTCAGTGTATGAGGTGCAGATTGAGGAAATCACCCATCAATAATGTAATAATGTATGTAAATAACGCTGGAGTTCTTATACTTCTGGGGGAATGTAACTTGGGAAAGGGTGTGGTTTACAAAGGCTGCATCAGGCTGAGTTCAGTCAAGTTTTTGAATTTGTAATGCTTCCTGTACACAGCAAGTAGGGTGGTCCTCAGTTCAAGAGGAACACCAGATGACTTGAGGGTATTTGATAAACGTAATTTTTTTTAAGTCCAAGCATACCGCAGCAAATTAAAGTAACACATTTCCTAAAGCTTCAGGCCAGGATTGTTTGTTCAGTTATCAGTTATGAGCCAAGTTTCTGTCAGAAAGATTAAAAAGATGATACAATTATTACTGTGGGGGGGGGGGGGGTGTAAAATTAGAACCTGGCACCTTTTGTAGACGTAACAGCACTTTATTTGATGCAAGTAGTTTAGCTTAAAAATCATAAACATCGATGCAACACATTATAACATTGTTTCTTACAATGATACAATGACATAACATTGTTTCTTACACTAATAGAACATTCATTCATTCATCCATCTTCTAACCTGCTAATTCCCTTTTAGGGCACAGGGGTGAGAGGCGGGGGTACACCCTGGACACGTCGCCAGTACATCACAGGGCAGCTAACAATACAGTAAAATTCTACCAAAATGGCAAAAATCGGTCTAAAGATGGCCATGAACAGTAACATCTAAACAAGTTAGAGACTAGACATTTGTTCTACCAACTAAAAGAACATAATCGGTAGGTAGATACAGTTCATTTTTAATTGGTAGTGAGCCAGTCTGTGGAACAGTGTTTTTTCATCTCCATTTGTTTTCATGTCTATTTGTTTATCATCTCCATTTCACAGAAGACTCAGTAGAAACCCAGTTAAAATTTTATTGCACTTTTTTAATAAGCTTAGCTCTACCGGAGTGCTGGATTGGATAAAGCCTGCATTTAATTTGGATTCCTGTTACAGATCTTGAAAATGCCAAAGGATTGAATAAGAAGCCACACTCACTTCTAGAACCAGAAGGATTTAGCAGCCAGGGAAAATCAAGAATGTTCTTTTAATAGAAAAATCGCTTGACTGGACATCCATGCACAGTAAAAAATTAAAAAGTTTTTCAAAATCCAGTTCATGACCCCTTCATTACCAATGAATATTCACAAATATATACCGATGAATATATTCATTCATTCATTTTCCAACCCGCTTATTCCCTTTTCTGGGGTCATGGGACTCTACCAGTGCCTCCAGGTGGGGGGTACACCCTGGACAGGTCTCCAGTCCATCGCAGGGTAACATTCACTCTCACATCCACACCAAAGGGGAATTTAGATTATTCAATTAACCTAAACGTATGTTTTTGGGATTGTGGGGGAAACCCATGCAAGCACAGGGAGAACATGAAAACTCCTTCCAGGAAGGTCACCGGCACTAAATCACTGATGGGGAGTGGACATAGATGTACGCATCATTTAATGACCTAATCTGCACTGAACGGAGACACACAGACACTAAATAAATAAGTGAATCCAGCATGAAGTGCCCAGGACAAGAAACCCAATCCACAAGCAGCAAGCAGCAAACCAACGTCTCATGTGCTACCCCTTGAATGTTGGGCAGTACAGGGTGACCCCAGCAGGCCCTGCCCCCGAACACCGTCCCCCACAGGAAACCCCGGCGACAGAGACCAGGAGGAGAAAGGGAGGGAGACTGCACCAGGTGCAGAAGAGCCACCCCCAGTCATGCACCAGCCCCATACGCACTCTGACCAGCAGCCTTCCAGTTATCCATTCATCCATCCATATAAGGAGGGTGGCCGACAACAGGCGCATGCCCCTCCAGACGGAAGACGGAGGCAGCCATCCTCCCATTCTCCACCATCTGCTCCCAGTTGGAATGTAGTGGATGTGTATGTGGATGTGTTGAAAAGGTAAGATAAATTAAAAAGTGGGGAGTGATGTCCAGGAGCATCACCGCTGGTTGATTAATTCATTTACTTGATTTGTTTTTGTGTGCACTCATTTCATAATGTCAGTTTATGTCAAATAAAATATTTTGATGAAATTAACATTTTAAACATAATTAAATCATATTAGATTTATACAGTCTAATCACTTGCTTGGTAATAATATGCACAACATCAAATAAATCCTTAATTTTTTTTTCAGTGTGTAACAAATATCACATATACATTTTACATTTACTTGATAATAGAAACCCCCCCAAAAAGTGTTAAAACTTTGTCAAGTCATATTAATTTTATTCTTGCTGTTTTTGATTCCAAATAAATACACATATTTTCTCTTTATAAAGAAATCCATTATATGAATAAACAGATTATGATATATGAAATTCCAAAAAATTTAAAACCCATCACAACGTTCCATGAAAGCAACTTTACATGAAATATCTTTTATTCAATTACACCCCAAACCACACCAACAAATAGTTGCCTTAATTGTTGATGGACAGTAGTTTCTGGTTTGCCATTCTTTTAGATTGCCGTTTACTTCCTTTTTTTCTGAGTTTTTTGTCTTCACCCATTTTTCTCTTAGTTTGAGGCTGTTTTGTTTTTTCTTTAAGCCCCATCAAGTGTTTTGATTTTTTGGACACTTTTTTTTGCTCCTTTTTAATATTTATCAGAATAGCAGATGAATTAAAGACATTTGGAGGTGACACGTGAGTCATCGCGGTGCTTTGAATAATATTCTTCATCTTCTGTTTTTTAGTTCTAGTATACTTCTTTTTAGAACTTTTCCTCTCGGGTGTGCTGGTTACATTCATCATTGAGTTTGGATTTATATATTTTCTTTCTTTCTGCTTTTTGTTTGTTTGTGGACTCTTCTTTTTTTTAAACTGGATGTTTTCACTCAGCTGCAACTGTTTCTCTTTGATATAGTCAGTGGGAGTGCAGGAATTGTGGTTTTTGGTCAGTCTCATGGTTTTGGAGATTTTCTTTTTGCCACCTTGTGCAAGCTTGGCTGGTTTTTCATTGCACAAGATCTCAGGTTTCTCATTGGTTAGATTTGTTGAATTATATGGTGTTGGCTCCTTCATCACTGCAATTGGTGCAAATGTAACCATTGTGCATCTGAAGAGAAAAGATAAAGAAATTGAACCAATTTAAAGGGATACTAGAATAAACAAATAAATTTAATTGATCATTTTAGCTAAGCTTGAACTGGCAAACAACATCTCAAAAACATGAAATGAATATAAATATGAAACATGGAACGAAAATCAGAATAAATAAGTTTGACTTACAATCCAAGCCAGTTGTACTGAGTACATTGTCTCTTGTGGATGAAATTAAAGCAGCGCAGTTTCAAGACGTTGAAAAAACTGTACCCCACCATGTTAGAGACGGTGTCATTGCCACTGAGGAGGCATTGCCTAAATCTAAAGGATACAAATATATCTATTAAATTATATTTCCACAAAGACATATGATGATACAAACTTGTATTTTAACCATTTCCTTTGTAAAAAAAAAAAAATAATAAATAAAAAATAAATTGTGAAGCTGTTTTCTAGCTTTTGGAAAATTAATTCCCCGCTCCATTCAATGCATTTTTAAGATGAGATTTCCTGTTAGAAAGAGTTGTTAAGTGAACAATAATACTCAACACTGTGTTGAGTTATTGAAGTTTTTATTAGTATTTTATTTTGTCTGCACAGTTATACACAGCATCCTTAGTTATAGGCCCACACCACTGATACCAGTAGAACCTATAGAGACAATGAATAAAAAAAAATGCAGTACAACATGACCAGATATATCTGTATTCATAAGATCTTCTAAATTCTTTTTAAATGAAGCATCTTTTATGTTCATCTGAGGCATACAGGGCTAAGCTGAGAAGAAAACATGAATTATGACTTCACAGAGTCTCCCCTTAGGATCTGAAATGCCTCAATCAGAGGAATGTGAAGCTCTCGGCACTCAAGAACTCACCTGTAGTCACAGTCACAGTGAGAAACTGTGAAAAAAGTGGGATTAAACACACCAAAGTTCACAGAGAACGAGCGGATGATGTGCTCACAGTGATCATGCTCTCTACAGCAGCGGTCTGCATGCTCAAACATACCTAGACAACAGAAAAATTAAACAAATAGATATGTTACAATTTTTCAACAAAAAAGTCAATCGTTTGTTTAAAGCAGATTATATAAACCAGAAAAGTTGATTTTAGTAACTACATTTTTATTTCATGCTTACAGGTCTGAAAAGAGACCTACAGAGACAACAAGGGGAAAAAACAATGAGCATTTTAAAAGTAATAGTGAGACAATGTTATAGGCATATTAAGTGACATTTTTGACACAATCTCAAAATCACAATAACATTTGGCAATTTTTCTAGGGCAATAATTTTGATTACTTTCCCTTTAAAAACACTACCGTTTGTGGAGTCTCGTGACCCTGCTCTGTGAACATTTTTTATTTATTTATTGACATTGAATAAATAGTCATAGAGAATAGATATTGTGTATTCTTCGATTATTTTAATAATAGGGTAATGCGATTGTAATATGTAAAAATCTTCAATTAATTGAGAGTTTTGATTTTAGGTCAAATCGCCCAGCCTTACTATATGGTATACTTAATATTGCAAACAAATTACAGGAATAGTATCTCTAGTGGTGCACATGCCATTGGTTTTAACCTCAGGGTAAACAACAAACTGACCTAATGTGATATTTTTTGTAATTAATTTCATTTAAGATAGTGTTTCTTGTTAATCAAATGTAATGGAAAAAATGCTGTTTAAAAGTTTATCTGCCATCCATTATGTCTGTCATTGCCTCTATGGCATTCTCTGTAATCAACTTGATTTGAAGTTGAGGGCATGTGTTGTAAACTATAATAACCAGTTTGTGTTGAATGCATCTCTTCCTGAACATGTCATGCATTTGTGGGGTCCATCATGCCCACCCAAGCGCAGGCTGCACATGATTTATTACTCTTGTCTTGTTAAAACTGATTGATGGAACAGATGGAGAAAAAAAAGCAAATTAATATTTGTGGAATAAAGGTGCACTGTTACAAGATTGTTGGTTTTAATCACAGGTGAAACAAAGCTGTCCTCAGAAATCTTTTTTTTCCTGAATAAAATATATTTTAACTGTGGTTGAACAAAATTGTTATATCTTAACAATTTTAAGCTAATTTTAACCAGCTGAAACGCATAATATAAACAGGTAAAGTTAGAGAGCTGGGAAAGTTTTAGTTTAAACACAAGAGTTATTTTAACACATTCAGAGTTGGTATTTTCATTAAATGTGATTACACATTAAACTCCTCCTACTGCCATATTTATTAAATTAATTGTTCACCGCAGTCATCTACATAGAAATCTAAAAACAAACTTTTATAGTGTTCCTTTTAACTCACGACAAGTGTTGAAATCAACTTTATGTGAGTTCAACATTTGCAGTCTAAAATATAATATACATTTATTTCTTAAAGTGTGTAAAATCAAAGTGGCTGTCATTTTTTTGCACAGTATGTTATACATTTGTACAATTTTCATCTTTCTTGTATCAGACAAGATGCTTTGTGTCTTTTTTTGTTTACTATTAAGAGTACACTAAGAAACAATTGATGGACTATGTACTCAATTATTAAAAATCAAAGAAAGTCTTTAGATAAACAATTGTACATAATTATTTTACGTAACTTACCCAACTGCTCATAGTCGTTGGCGTTGGTGCCCCGTCCACACCAAAGAGTTCCAGGTAAAACCCATGCTCGCTTATTTCGATTTTTGGATTTTGAATCCACCTGCTTTGTGTTTTCTTTGAGTGGGGTGTAACTAAACGTCATATTTGAGTTCTTCTGACACAGACTATCGTCTTCCAGAAGTGCTGTTAAGTTGTTGAACTTGTCATATTGGTCCCAGGAAGTGCTCCCTTTCTGACAGTATGACAGATAATGCTCAACCAGCCTCCAGTCATTGCTCATAAAACAATCTTCAAGACGTTCATCTGAAGTCCACATACTCCAGTAAAAAACAAGAGAATGTAAAGATGATGTGCTCGTGGTGTTCATAAGAAAACTGACCTGAGATGTTCCATATTCAGATTTGATGAGGAGACAAAATGGTACATGACTGGTGATGTCTGATGCCCTGCAACAGCACGCAACAACTAAAAGTCTAAAAGCAAGGAGCTGCACATCTTGGAGACAAATTGGCATTATTAAACTGGTTTAGAGAGAGATTTGGCTTAAAACCAGCTCTGGAAAAGCTAACTTGAAAGCAAACAATCAAGATCTGTCTAACTCGAAAAGAAGACGTAGCATGAAGAAGGAATCTGCTTTGCGTATGATGTGTCAGATGGAAATGAATTCACCAGTTCTTAGCTGCATGTGCACACAGATACTGAGGTGAAACAGGGTTAGCAACAGGTTAAAACTTGTACAGTAACTGATGTGGAGCTGGAGTCTACACGACTCCACCAAACTCTTGAAAAATCAGCAACCTGATAAGGTTTATCTCATTTAATGAGATTAAACATTCAAATCATTTAATGAAAAAAATACATGTAATGACCATTGTAGAGTCAATATTTCAGATCTTAATTGTAGCTTTATAAATGCAAGATAATGACCAACAAGCAAAACCCAATGTGTTCATCCATATTTTACTTCAAATTGGTTGTGACCAGAATTTATGTACTTTATAATTATCATTGAATTGTTCCTGCCTCAAAGAAACCTTTACTTTTTATATGATAGTTGCATGAAAGCTTAAATAAATGCAAAAAACCCTCTAAATATCATATAAGTGTTGAATCTTGAATGAAAGCTTATTTGAAGAGGCAAAATGTCACTAACCAGAGTGCTGGTTAAGAAAAATCTTGACTAATTTACTGACTAGTCTGCCTTATCTGTGGCGTTTCCACAGAAATATAATATGTGTGAACAAAGTAAATATGATTTAGTGTTTTATATAAGAAGAATTGAGAGAAGACTGAACAAAGTATTTTATTTCTTCTCTAATCTCACCAGCAGAGAGAGCAATAGCCTGTGAGCTATAGCTTCTGCCTCTCTAGAATGCGTAGGGCTGAAGGTCCTGTTGTGCTTTACATTTCAATCTTACTACTGACTTCCATCCAAATTCTCAGACTGGAGGCTTGGGGCTATGCGAATGAACTTCACATTTCACTCTGTGAAAAAGGTCAAACTGAAGGAACTTTGGCCAGAAAATCGATTCCAATTTGCATAGCGTGAGAGCAACAGAAAGCAGAGGTCACTGGTAGAGTAATTATAAAAATAAGGCATCATTTTTCATGATGCCAGATGATGAGAGTGACTTCTTTTACTTTTAACCCCCAACTCTGTAATTAACCAGAAAAATAGTCCCCATAAACATTTACACTAAAGGTAATTTCCAGAGATGAGCCTCTTTTTCTCCTCTGTGTCCATTCTCGTATCTCTCGCTGCAATATAAGTGCATCACGTGCACCACAGAGCCCGAGTGCGTGTACAGTTAGATAAATTAAGCCCAAACCCAACCCATTTTGTTAGTTCCCAACAGAACCTGTCAGGTTTGGGTAAAGATCTGGTCTAGTGCGAAACCAAATTCAAGATGGAGCTAACAAACCATGGCTGTCTGAAAGTCACCCTCTCTCTGACTGTCATGGCGCTCAAATCACATGTGTGGTTGCTTCATATTAATACAATGGCAGTAGGCGGTGTCACGTCCATATTTTTTTCCAGTCCATGAAGTTTGAGAGCATTGTGGAGTAATCCGCCCTATGTGCAACTTTAACCAGGAAACATTAAAGCACTTTATATTTCCTGTTGCCAAGCAGCTTTTTGGAAATTGTTATTTCATTTTGCAGCAGCCCCCAAAGCTACTAGCACGATGTTTAACAGCCATGAACTGACTGTACTTGATACTGGTATGTGCCAAAAATAGAATATTGAGTACATTCCTTTAAATGATTTGCTATAAAAAGTAAAACTTGTGTGTCATATTATTTCACTACAAACGAAGTCGAAGTCTTTGTTTGTATTAATGGAATCATTATGGATTAAAGATGAAGTGTTCAATCCACCCCCCCCCCTCTCTCGTACGCAGTCGTCGATTCAGAACTGACCTCACTCTCAGTCCGCATTGTTTGCTGGCGCTTTCTTTCAACAGTGGGCGTTTGTTATCAGGTGAGCATACGAACAAAATCTCTCATTTAATGATTTCTATCCCGTACTCGAAACAATTATCACGACGTCGTACAGTCGGCAAACCCGTTTGACTCAATTTTATTGCGAAAACCGTGAATAAAAACCGCCGTGGTGTTTAGTGTAGTTATTTTACACCAGCTGAAAGGGATTAGTGATGTACAGCTAGTCACAATAATCACGATGAATCGCTCATTAGCCTTCGCTTTACATGTGCTTTGCCATCGCGTATGAATGCATTATGCCTTTCAATATCCACGAGCTGAATGAAATCATACTGGCATTATAGTTGAGCAATGCTCTGTGATAAAATGATAATTTACGGCATCTTATGTGCTCTCGTCGAATGTTTCGTATTCAGTCTGGCTGTAGAAATCTCCCTGCTGTTATGAAGATCAGTAAGGTGTGTCATCTCAATGCGGCTTCGCCTTGGCTTTTACACTGACAGAATTAAGGTTCTTCCAGTAGAAATAATTTCGTAGGAAATGCAATTTATAAGCGCATTTTCACATGATTTATATTATTTTACTATATGTTCATCAAAAGATATTTAGTTAAAAGTATAGAGAAAATGACCATTCTCTTTTTCTCACAGATATGACCCACATTTCTCTCCAGTGTTTAGCTATTCTGCTTCACTGCGAGTTTTCAAAGGAAATGCATCAATTTTCTTCTTTGAATTTAATTGGGACGCATTTTCCATAAAGAAGAACCCACAGTGGAAAAGGATAAAGGGGCGGATGCTAGCAGCCAAATATAGATTCATGAAATCACTTGGTTCTGATGATACATTTGGGCATCCATTATAATACCACTTTTGAAGAAAATCATAGCATTTATTCCATGCTAATAAATTGATTTTAAGATTTCTTGGTTTTTTTTTTCGAGAATTATTTAAACAAACGTGAACTTAAAGCAAGCAAGTTAAATGGGTGCCAAAATTAATTGTTTTCTTGATTACAAAGCAGATTCCTATATCATACATACTAAAGTATTAAAAATCGGTATTGGTCCATCTTCAGTAACTTTGTTAAATGTTTTATTGGATTTATAAAAGATGGGTACCGTTTTT
The DNA here is from genome assembly GCA_007224835.1 of Danionella cerebrum. Lineage (NCBI taxonomy): Eukaryota > Metazoa > Chordata > Actinopteri > Cypriniformes > Danionidae > Danionella > Danionella cerebrum. Next base: position 239,809 of record SRMA01025840.1, on the reverse strand, counting down.
TTCTACTAACCCTCTTGTTATTCTTTAGATATAATTTAAGTAACAGTTTTTTTTTTTGTAAAGAATTAGCAAATGCATACTAAATGGCAACATGGGACATATGATTATAGAATCAGGCGATTCTGCAAATTCCGTTATTTACCAAATACTGTATGAGCATTTTAAACAGGACTTTATTTTTAAATAGCATTCCAAGATATTATCACAAAATTATCAAACAAGGAATTGAGAAACTTACCTTTGCTCTTCCTATGGTCTTCTAAATATCAAAGTGATGCAGCTTCTTCCTGCTGAAAAACTTAAGGAAATTCCAGTTTTTCAGGAGGGGGATGGGTTAAGGTAACAGGAATGAGTAAAATGCTAGGGAACTAAATTATTATGACTAAATTATTTTTTTTATCTTAGAAAGTATAGATATTTGTGCACGTAAATGTATTTTAAACAAATATTATATATGGATTTACATATCAATGCAAATGAAAGGTTCTTTTAAAAGATTTCATTATTATATTTTATGGTGAAGTGTAGTATCAGAGACTGGGGACAAGTAATAAATGCTATTTTTCTTTTATGTGGATTTAATAAATATCATAGCTTAAATTTGCAATAAGAATAGTATGTAGTTTACTTTGCCTAGTAATATACATATAAAGTCCCAGGGAATGGCATATATTTGGTGGAATGGCTCTAAATTTTTTGTAGTGATAAAAATTCTTGTTGCATTGCTACTGTGTCTTGTAAGGCTTTAGTTCACCTTGCAGCCTTGAATGCTTATTTATAGTTTCCATAATCCATAAATTTTCCAGATTGTGTTGTCATTGTTAAAACTATTGACTTTCTATTTTTTTTTATAATATTCAGTCAACAAAACTTTGTGCAAGACAGTTGGTTAAACTGTTGTGAAAAAACTGCTTTCAAAATATTCTTAGTATTCTTACTATCCCAAGCAGAGGGAACACCCTAATGTGAATATATTTAATATGCATGTGTAGTGAAATATTAATGCTGTTACCACTGTACTCTGCCTCTGTACTTTGCATGCAAACAGTAGAAGACTGACCAGAAAGTATTTTGCTGCATATATTCAAATGACTGATCTGCAAAGCAGTCACAAAATCCTCAAAATGCTAGATGCATGATAACATGAAATGTTTTGTGAGTAAACAACAACCAAAAAAGAAAACAAATGTAAATATTAACATCCATTTCCAAGATGCTAACAATGGATCTCAGGTGCACCCTGTTTCCATTGAATGTTCCTAAGTTGTTTCTAAGGCTCAGTTTGAGTCAAACAAATGGCAAATTCAATTCAATTCAGACATCTATGGGCAATGCTGTCGATCACTCAGGGTCATGTTTGTGCAGGGTTACTGCTTTGTATTAATAGGTTGCAAATTCTCATCAATGGCACAAAATAGTACCAAACAGTGATAAGTAGAATGATAATGTCACTCTAAAAGTTCTTTAAAACACCATGTAGCCAGCTAGGGAGTTCATTTAACATTGAGTATGTGCGTTTTGATTGTTTTGAAATACTGGTAGCCCAATTTAAATTATGTTTTCATAAGTTACAACAAAGCATTTTATTTTTAAGTAATTGCACTTAACATAAAGATGCCAAACATTTAATTTATGATTAGCGAATATCCTGGATTCCAGTTTTTTTAATTGCAGCAATTCATTTGCTTCTCCTTTGGATTTCAGCAGTCAATCATACTACAACTTTTCCTCATTTTCATCTATCTACGCAACTTTTTTCCATTATGTCATGTTTTTTATGAATCATTATGTCACCTCTCGTTACTTTTGTTTAGCCCTTTCCTAAGAGATAAAAAGCTAAATGTTGTAATATTTTGCTTTACAGTTTTAATTGATTTCATGATGACTGATGCAGTGATGGGCACGAAAGGTGTCCATGTGCAGTCTGGACCCTCTCTTGGGGCTGAACTAACCGATGAAGAGAAGGAGATCATTAACAGTGTCATTGCCCGGGCTGAGAAAATGGAGGTTATGGAACAAGAGAGGATTGGGTAAGATAAGTTAAAATCCAATTTTTTGGGGTCTGGGACAACATTTTTAGCCCTTTTCTCCTTTTTATACTCACTATATTTAATTTTCTTTCTTCTTTGAACAGCAGATATTTTAAAACATTAGGGCAACTATACTGTAGACGGTTTCCATTTCATACCATTAAATACCCATTATTGCTAATTACCTTATAAGTGACATGGGTGTAACAGATTTTGTATTAACAAAACATTATTTGATCAGACGTCTGGTAAATCGGCTTGATAACATGAAGAAAGCTGTCTGTGGAGATGGAGTTTCTCGCTGCCTGTTATGTGGAGAGCAGCTGGGTGCTGCAGGAGACCGGGCAGTGGTCTGTGAGGACTGCAAAAAGGTCTGAAACTCTTGAAATATATCTTTAACGATTTTGTCATTAATTCATTATAGTCATATATATGGTGGCGCCTGTTTATATTCTGTTGTAAATTCCATTTGTTGTAATTTTATCTATATTTTCCTCATTAACTGCAGAACATGTGCACTAAGTGTGGAGTGCAGACGAACACTCGTCCTCGATCTGTGTGGCTCTGCAAGATCTGCAGCGAGCAGAGAGAGGTGAGCTAAGTGAACTACAGCCTAATATTATGACTGTTGCTGTTCAAAAGGAATAAATCCTTTTGAGTAGCAACTTTTCTCTTCACAATATTTCCTGTTTTACAATCACTTGAATATGTTGTTTGCCTAGATGTGCAATGTAGACAGTAGCTGTCTCAATTTTAACAAAATGTTAAATAGTGTTTGTGCTGACTTAATAGATGTAACACAGAAGCCAAACAAAACAGAAAGTGAATATTTCATGCCATTTCTCTCAAAGGTCTGGAAACGTTCAGGAGCATGGTTCTTCAAGGGTCTGCCAAAGCAGTTTTTACCCTCTCCAATGCCCATCTCCAAACCTAGAGATGGCAGTCCTCAGAAAAAACCTGCGGCGGGACCAGTGGCTTCACAAACACAAGTTCCAGCCTCTGGTGATTTTTTTTACCCACATTGCATTACCTAAAATCGCCCCTATAGAGGAAATATTTTAGATATTGAATTAATAGGAGGATATGTTTCAAATTTAGTTTTTTTTTGCGTATATTCATCTTAATATAAAAAGTGAACTAGAAACCTGCATTTATATATCCTCTCAAGATTTTCTCTTAAAGAAAGAAGTAATTGACCCTCTGCTGATTTTGAACAGACACAGACAATGAAATTAGTACATTCATGTGCACTTATATGACCAATTAAATAAAACTTAATTTGTAATTTGTGGTATATCAGAGCTCAAACAGTTCTTATGTTGGCACAAGGTTTGCAGACATCTCAGGAGTGATTTCTACAATCTTGTCATTGACATCCATACACTGCTATTGGGTTTTGGCATAGCTATTGTTGATACCTGATTGATAAATTGCTTCTGATTGCCATTTATGAGAATCTTCTAATCTCAACTAAATTAAAAACCACTCTGTTTGAAATAAACCCAGTAATGTATTCATGGAGTCATCATTTTAATGTCCATCGGCAAACTAGTCATTAATGGCCAAATAATTCAAAAACTCTAACATAAAAAATCATCTGAAAGTAGCAAAAATGAAAACAACCAATAAATCAGTATTTTGAAAAAAAGCAATCTCAAAATTAAATTATTGACAAAAATAATTTTTGCCAGTTTCTGGCAAATTGGACATGTACTGTATTTACATATCTTTCCTCTGAACTACAGTAAATATATGCATCTAACTTGATTTGAAATGCTTGAATTTAGTTGTTTTTATTGAGATTACATAAAAAAATTCACCTAAATCATGTAAGTTTAAAAGACTCAATAAAAAGGAAATACACACAATAAAAATATTAAATGCATTGTAATTCTCACCAATATACTTACTTTAAATGTACTGCACATCTGTTGTTAAAGCTCCAGATTCAGCTGTAAATTCATCCATTGTCCAAAAACCTCAAGTGGCCCCGAAACCTGCCCATCTTCAACCTCAGAGTTTTGCAGAGGAAGATGTTGGAAACTCTCAGAATGCACCAGTGACGATGAAGAAGACAATTAATGTTCATGCATCCAGACCGACTCCCTCAAACACTCTTCAAACAGGTTAGAAAACACATTCTTGTTAACCAATTACACATAGTACATTGTAAGCTTGACCGTCTGAATGATATCATTTCTACATTCTGAATAATAATAATTAATCTGACCTTTTTGGTCTATCAACTCTGACTTTAAGCTTGATTGTCATGTCACTGGTCAAAAGCAAAGCAGATCTTCAGAGGTAATGCTTTTGAGACAGTAATCCATGCCTTTGGGACCATTTGCATGGATTACTGTAATGCCTTGTAAGTGTTATCCCAGACTCATAGCAAAGTGACTGTTTTGATGCACCAGTGGCCAAGCAGTGGCTTGTGGATGTTGCCACTTTCAACAAATCAGCTGTCTTCCCCTGGAAAACAATTTAAGAGTGGGAGGTTTGGCCATTGCAAAACATATAGAGTCAGTTTTAAAAAAATCCAGGGATACTTCAAGCTGGAAAAGTTCTAATTGCTTCTATTGGACCTTTTTTACTCTTGGCGCTTGTCTCAAAATATGCCCACACACCATCACCGTTGCTCTTGTTGCCAGTCTTATTGACAGCTTTCAAATTGACAGATTTTAAATTCAGATTCAAATTGACAGCTTTGTTGCCATTTGTCACTTTTGATGTGAGTCAGACTTCAGGCTTCTGCAGATGCTCCACTATCGACATGTATGAATTTTAGCATATATTAATCAGACCCTTCAGGCTGTATGTTACATAATCATTTCCTGTAATTTTTTTTCTTACTTAAGGTCTTACTTTATATTTTATACTGCTTCATATGTAACAATAATATTTGAATCAGCCATTCACAAGACCTGTTGTAAAGGGATCTTGTGTCTCAATCCAAAATAAAATATGAAATGTTTGGAAAATGCAGCTCATCAGCTGGGTGATGAGCTCTGAGGCAGTTGCTTAACCCGTACTAACTTTTACTACAACCACAGCTTTTTATTTTACATTTTTTTTTATGTATTAATCTCAACAAAAAAACAAAAAACAAAACAAGGTCAAAACTATTTGAACAAATGCATCCAAAAACCAGGCGAACGTCCTCTTAAACTGTATACACTCAGATACAAATCAAATTAGCCCCTATTGATTTTACCTTTAGTTTAAATATTTTTATATTTAATAAAGTGTTTTCTTTCACACAACAGTTTAAATATCCAAATAATTGGCATCATTACATATCCAAATTGTTTGTATTGTCTTTTCCATCTCTTAAGTGCCCATATCATCTTTTTATCATTTAAAAAATTAACTTTCATGTAGTGTGTTAAATAGTTCTAAGATGATCTAAGGCATTAGATTCACAAAGTTCATGGGATATACTCCTTAAAAGCAGTTTTGCTTAAGGCAGATGCTGGGGTGAAAAAGAGAAGTTTTGAATGGCTGAACAAAGTCTGTAAACATTTACCATTCCCACCATTTTCCCTCCATTGTGTTGTAGCTGCTAATAGGAACTGATGCACCATTGTTGTTCATTCTGTGACTTTTTCCTATGACAAACTTGTTGCATGTTGTGGAATTTTGTGGTGAAATTTCCACATCTCAAAACATGACGATATGCAAAACATGTTAGTCAAACTGCTTTATGGGAACGTTTTGTCCAAAGAAAGCTACCATAAACACCAACTTCCTTGGCTACATGAGACTAATATTGTGATATGTATCTTGAGAGGAAAGTATATCATTACATCCCTACAAAATTAAATTAAAACCGCATAAATGGTTGTCGAATGTCACTCCCTCATTAAAAATACTTAAAACCTGGGGCCTTTTCTGCCCACCGACACTGTTACAGTCACACATGGTCACAGGGAGACTATTGTCATTAAATCTGAACATTTACTTTTAATTGGCTCAGGGACATGAAGACAGAAGAGATACAAAAAGAGTCAGAAAAAATCTGAAGATGTTTCTCTCCCCACAGGAGCCCAGGAAGCTGAAAGAGGAGGTCAACCTTCCTTAAACAGTGTATCTTCAGCTGAAAGAGGAATTCATCCGTCCATCAGCAATGTGTCTGATAGGGAAAAAGAGAGAGAAAGAGAAGATTCACGACCATCTGGGGGGTCTCGAGCTCCTGCACCACAAGATGATGAGGATGAAGAAAACAGCTATGACTCAGATGAAGCAAGTGAGCAGCTGTTTTTCAGTTTCTTCTGCTTCGTTCTACATCTGAAATCATTTGAATGTCATTTTCATAATGGAAAAATTTCTATTCAGAGAGTTAATCCCATATGTAGTATAGAATCACTACACACAGATTTCTGGCTCTAAGATTTAGAAAATTTAAAATGCTGTGTTTGAGAAAAATAGATTCAGATCGATTACATTTGGATAAGCAAACTGGGGACTCACAGACATCGTAAAGGAAATGGTAAAATGACATTTTATGGTCATATAATGTTTATAGACATATAATTTTAAAGCTTATGAAGGGTTCAAAGGATTTTTTTCCAGTGATATCTGAGCATCCGTGTTCCATTAGTCACTTCACATTAAGAGGAAACACAGAGGTGCATCTTGGCATTCATATTATCCATTGTTTAAAGGAATACTTTATAGGGTCTGAAGATTTTTCTGGCTAGTCAAGAACATTAACACCATGGTCACTGAACCAGGTTGCCAAATTAAATTAGCATCTTCATAAATTTGTTCAGAAGTAGATGACATGGCAGCCCAAATCATCACTGACTGGTCGCACTGGAAATTTCACAATGTGAACATTGTTTTCAAAATAAAAAGCAAAATTCACCTCTATCTGTAAAGAAAACTTTGGAGTACAGAGTAACATTCCAATTCTTCATCTTCACAGCATAGTATTCAGCTTCTGATGTTTTCCCTGAAGTAGGTTTACACTCGGAATGTCACATTTGTGTGGCTCTTGTCTAGCTTTACCAAATAGATATTTTCTAAACCTCTCAAGCACATTGTTATCACTTTGATGGCGCTTTCCCTATTTCATCTTTCTCTTCTCAACTTTTTGAATACAGCACTTCCTGCACAACTGCCTTCTGTTGTAATGACTTTTGTGGCTTACCCTTCTTGCGGAGGAAGACAATGACTGAACATTGATTGAGTCAGCCCCAATATTATGTAGCTTCAGGGTGTAATCTGAGAAACGATTAAATGCCTCCACAAACTTGAAACATTTCGCTTCGTATACACATGATTTATGACAGAAGTAATTAAAAAGTGTGCAAAATTGGAAAACTTACAAATCCACCACAACAAAACATAATGTGACAAAAGTCTGCTTTAGTAAGAATATGGTAAATATTGAAAAATCAATAAGATAAATCTCTGACCACACGTTTACAATGAAAAAGCATGACAGAAAACTCTCTTTGGTTGCAATAGTTGCCAAACAAATTAAGTTGTAATCAAGTCCATTGAAATTTAAACCTTGTGTAACAGACAAGCTTTCTCTGCTTGAGATTCAGAATCTCTGAGAAAAGATGGAAACTCCACACATATTCAAATGATTATACTTTAAAGGCCATTTCTTAATGCGATTGCATAAACTGGCCTTTTAAAAATCAACATTTGATGAAAATTGTCCATTGAATGAATTGAATAATAGTTCCCAAACCTTTGAATTGAACTTTTGCGTGGGTGAAGCGATGCAATCAACTAATTTGCTATAAAGATACAGCAGCATAACATACTGCCTGCACTGAAATGTAAATCAAAATGTATAAATGTGCTTCTCTTCCATATGCTTTTAAATCTAATGAATTGCTTGTGCCTAAAGTAATCCATCATCTGTCATTATTTCAGCAACTCTGGGATCGCTGGAGTTCTCTCTACTGTATGACCAAGGGAACAGCAGCCTTCACTGCAACATCACCAGAGCAAAGGTAGTTTTGGGGATTAATTTAGACTTGCACCCCCTAAAATAGTAACAATTTTTATATTACTGTCTCATTGGGCAGTAATGTTACACAGTTTTTACATAGAACTTTAATCCTGTAAATTCACCTTGCTTGAGAATTTGAAAAATTTGTTTAATCACATTGTTTGAATATTTTTTAAGGGTTTAAAGCCCATGGATTCAAATGGACTGGCAGATCCATATGTGAAACTTCATCTTTTACCTGGTGCAAGCAAGGTGAGAGTGCTTTCAGCCCTTTAAAACTAATATTTGATATTATATTTAATGCTCTATCAGTGGTATATGATGTCATAATAATAAATTGTTTGTATTTTTTATTTCACCATTGTCATTTTTGTTAAAATTGTATTGTATTTATTTCAGTGTTGATAATATTCATATTTTAATGCATGCACAATTTTTTTTTTTGTTTTACAACATCAAATGTAGTAAATGCACCACAAACACAAATGATGGTCAGGTGCATCAGAATCCACTGCGTGGCGCTATCAGGCCGGCATCTTCAGCAAGACGACAAGCTTCAATATTAACCTATTACACGACTGAAGAAATGATTGAGAATTTGACAAAAGTAAAATTCACGCTTTATACATAAACAGTTATACACTAAACTAGACACTACTCTTTGGTTTAACAAGTTTAGTTAAACAAGTCACTTAAACTATGGATAATAATGTTCATTTATGACAACCTAAACAGCCAAATGACCTGTTATAGTTCTAATCCTATTGATTCTATACTGTATGTTCCAATTAATTTACATTCATATATTTGAGAACCCAAATTTGAATTCATTCATTTTCCAAACCTTTTATTCCCTTTTGGGGTCACTTGGGTTTGCCGGTGCCTGTATCCAGCGAGAGAGGCGAGAGGACAGGTCCCCAGTCCATCGCAGGGGACCTAAGGGGAATTTAGATTATTCAATTGTGGGGGAACTGGAGTAGCTGGAGGAAATCCACGCAAACACAGGGAGAACATACAAACAAGGAAGGTCACCAGCGAGCCTTAAACCGACAACCTTCTAACTGGAAGGCCACAGTGCTACCCGCTGTGCTACCATGCTGCCCCCAAAATTTGCAATTGACTGATTGTAAATGTGGCCCAGTAAAGTACTGGGTGTACCCTGTACTTGGCTCAATGTGAGCTGGAGACTCCTATGATCCACCGATGAAGAACTGGTAACAAAGTAAAAAAAGCAAAGTAAAATCATAAGATTTTTTTTATCACTTTTTTTTTACCAAGGGAAGAAGGTTAAGAATAACATCTTAACATCTGCAAGTTATCTTCTTGCAGTCAACTAAACTACGAACCAAAACTCTTCGAAACACAAGAAACCCCAACTGGAATGAGACGCTGGTGTATCATGGGCTGACAGATGAGGACATGCAGCGTAAAACTCTCAGGTTTGAGTCTGAACTTATGCACACAGAAGTATTATGGCAATAGTAAAATAATTTCCATGTTAGTTTAAATGGATTATTGCTCCATAGTGTACATTTTTCATCTATCGGTCCACATGACCAAAGATCTATGTTGCACCTGATTTTTACACTGCATTTTTTCTTTGAAAGATTAATGTATGTCTTGTAATATTCAGATTATCTGTGTGCGACGAAGACAAGTTCGGCCACAATGAGTTCATTGGAGAAACCAGAGTCGCTCTGAAGAAACTCAAGTTTAATCAGAAGAAAAACTTTAATATTTGTTTAGAAAGAGTTGTGCAGGTAAACCATAAACACATACATGTTTGTAATAGTTAAAGTTCGTTTATGAATTAACTACGTATTTTATTTCTATATCAATAGACCAAGCGGTCATCAACTGCTGGTGGAGCTCGTGGAATCACCCTCTATGAAGATGAGGTACCCATGAATATTACGTCCCTTGAAATCACTTACAACATAGTCAGTCAGAGACAAGCCTTAGTTGAAAGGCAATGCCCTCTGTATGCCACAGAACAAGTGTTGGGTTGGGCACCCCAGTAAATTGTAATGTTTTTCCTTAGAAATCATTGGTTGTGTGGATAAGAAATTCAGTGAACTGGAGACCTCAATGACCAAATATTTGTTATGTGTCCAATGAAATTAACAGATCAATTGCACTTTTTTCTCAACAGTGTCAAACAATGGTTTAATGATTATTAAAAGCAGGTTCACCTTACACCGAGATGATAATTTTGAAAGAATTACTCTTGCTTGAGGAAGAAAATCATTTTTCTTGTAAGAATTAGTTTCTTTCCTTAATCATTTTCTTCGTTTGTCTTTATTTGTGTGTGTGTGTTCAGACAGGGAAGGAGGGTGGTGAGCAAGAGGAGCGGGGTCGAATTCTGATCTCTCTCATGTACAACACCCAGCAGAGTCGGCTAATTGTTGGTGTCGTGCGCTGTGTGCATCTAGCAGCCATGGATGCAAATGGATACTCAGATCCCTTTGTCAAAATGTGAGTCAGAATTAATTAAAGTCAGTATTAATTAGCTTCAGGTTTCTTTTAAACCACATGCAATATTTTGTAATTATGTAATAAAAGACACGTAAAGGTAATTCTCAGCTGAAACTTTGTTTTGCAAATTAAATTATATTATATATACAGTTTATATACAGTTTTAACAGAGATAATTTAAGTAAAGAATTACATTATTGTCGCCCATCAATTAATTTAGCAAATTGTACCTTGACAATTTGCTTGCTGAGCTGTAACAAAAGTTAGCAAGAGGACTCGTATAATAGATTTGATAAAATATTAAATGTTGCCATTAAAAGAAATAAAGACTTCCAATTGTTTATGAAATGATGTCTATGAATGTATACAGATATCTGAAACCAGATATGGGGAAGAAAGCAAAGAACAAAACGCAGATTAAGAAGAAAACTCTCAACCCAGAATTTAATGAGGTTTGTTCACTTTCAATGCTGTTCATTTCATTAATGATTTCATTTCATGATTTAGAAAAAAAGCTTGGCCAACATATCAATATACAACTAGTGCATTAGTTTGTTTTAGAAGAGATTAATATGACTCTGCTACTTTATTCAGGTACTTGATTGAAATTCACCAAATACACAAATTTGCTCATACCAGTACAGAATATTTTCAGATGACTACTTTTGTGGATTTCTATGTATTTTCACATTTTTCAAAGTCACATTTCAACAGAAAAGTCCCCCAAGACATCATAAGACAAAGGAAAAAAACAGGGTGTGAAATAAAACAAATTTCTGAAATATGTAAAAAAACAGATAATTTTATGTGAAACTTAGGCTTTTATATAATATCATCATTGCGAATTATGAAGTGTAAAAACATGGAAAAACGTTTAACTGACATTTGTAGAATGAATTTCGAGAGAAAACAATCAGAGACCTGCGCCTGTCACCTATCTCTTCATTAAGCCGGGTTAATATTTAAGCCAGCCTTACCTGGTCTCCAGTTGACATTGTTCGAGCTTCACTCTCCTTCCTCCCCAGAACTCCTTACGAGGAGAATTACATGGATATGATCCATGTCCGGACAGCCTGCCTTGTACGTTAGTACTCGCCACTTCATGCTCCTACTACAGGGCAGACCCTGGTGGTGAACTTGGCAAATTCATCAGTGACTGCAGATTTTAACCAAATTCATGGGAGTAATACATGCTATTACTCTTCATGAGCATCTAGGTGTGTGCATCTAATTGCATTTAGGATTGTTCATTTATTCGCAGAATTAAAAAAAGCCAGTTAGTCTGTGTACAAAACAATTAGCGGTTAGCATCGCATAACTAACAACCATGGCAAAAAGAACTCTTGACAGTAAGAAGTGAAAAAACATGATCACCTTACATTAAATCGCAGGAAATTGATTATCCACTTATGAGATTTCAACACAGAGAGAAAAAAATGACCCTGTTAGAGTGGGTTCCCCCAGAGCCCATGCACCCTGGAAATAATCCTTCCAATTTTAAAGGAATAATCTTATTTTAGTTCTACCATTTGGAGTATTTTCAGCCTTCTCTCCGAAAAAATACTCTCACTTTTTGGCGTAGCATAGAGTACTGTTTTAGTCAGGTGTGAAAAAACTGTCATGACAATGTTGAGTACAGCAAAAAGACACAACAACAATGCCATCAGCTAAGAACTGAAAGAACACAGTAGGTTCGTGGTATACCCATCTACTGTGCAGAGAAGAGATCTTCATGAAAGAGTTATTTGTTAATCTACCACAGAAATAATGGGAACATAATTTGGGATAAGGGGAACAATTCTAGGGTTGGATGGAAGATGGATGGGTTTTGAAGAAGTTGAAAATACATCAAAAAATTTTGTTCAGCAAAGGTTAGAGTTGAATGTGTAAAAGAGACACTTTGTGATGAGTTTTGTTTTTCCCACTTTCAAAACAGTCTGCTAAATGAATAAATGTAGAAATAACAGCAATAAAGAACACTAGCATCATCTGAGAAAATTTCATTGAAGGACTGAACTTGGTGATTGTTTTTTGCAATGCTCAACTCTATTTTTGTTGTGACTCATATTTGACATGTGGAATGTTTTGCAGGAGTTCAGCTACGACATCAAACATGCGGAGCTGGCCAAGAAAACTCTGGATATTTCTGTATGGGACTATGATATTGGCAAATGTAATGACTATATTGGTAAGTTTTGCTATGTTTTATTGTTTTCAACATGCATAGACTTTTTTAGATTGGTTTTAACAAATTACAAGGTCTACGATTTATTTCATGCATTCACTTTGCCCCCTTCTTTTTCTGTTGGGCAAAGATTTTATTCAGTCATTTTACTAAAAAGCTAATCAAACTCAGCATGATTAGATCAGATAAACATTTATTTGTTTAGCATTACACTAATAAACCGATTCATTTTAGTATTTTCAACTAGTTCTGGTTGAAAAGCTTTTTCAGATTTTAGTTTAAAGAAATGTAGTGTAGGAACCATTCAGTTAATTTTCATTCTATCCACTAGGGGCCGTTGTTGCACTTTCTTTGTTTTGGTCAAAACATTCATTCATTCATTCATTTTCCAACCCGCTTATTCCCTTTTGGGGTCTGCCGGTGCCTATCTCCAGCATACTTTGGGCGAGAGGTGTGGACATATTGCCAGTCCATCGCAGGGCAATATTCACTCACACATTCACACCTAAGGGGAATTTATATTCTTCAATTAACCTAACCACATGTGTTTTGGGATTAAGGGGGAAACCGGAGTACCCGGAGGAAACTCACGCAAGCACAGGGAGAACATGCAAACTCTTTCCAGGAAGATCATCGGCAACCTAATATTTTGGAAAATAGAATATACTTTGCTTTTATTTTAAATTCATTAAGCTAAAGCTTAATGTTTAGCTGCTACATACAGTTTTGTACAAGTGGGAGATTTCTCAATACTTTGACAAATGGGAGCCATTGAAAGTCAATATCATTCAAAATAACTATTTTACTTTTTAAGACCTACATTTTGTTGTTGAAAATGTTTTTTAAGACCCACCTCAAAACCACACTAATCTTTCCTCATCAGGAGGCTGTCAGCTGGGCATCACTGCCAAAGGTGAGCGCTTGAAGCACTGGTACGAATGCCTCAAGAATAAGGACAAAAAGATTGAGCGCTGGCACACTCTGCACAATGAGAACCATGTCTCCAGCGATTAGACCGGAAAGAACCTTTGCATGCCTTCAACAAGTTCACCTTCTTTAAATGATGGTTAAACCAAAAATGAAAGTTTACTCACCTAATGAATCTACTCACCTTCAGGTTACATTGCGATGCAGGTAACATTTTTCCACTCAGCACATGTTTATATCATGCTCGACATGTCAGATTATCAAAAATGGACACTCACTGCTGCTTACAATGAAGCATAACAATAGAAACCAATTCACTGTAATATTTATTGTCATTTTTGTTTTCCTTTATTTTTACATCTGAAATTGACCTGCGTTAAACTAGATGTGTACTACCTAACTGATAATCTGAGGGCGCTTAAAATCTAAATTTGACTTTTCTGGATTAACCATCTCTTTAAAGAAAGAGATTAGGCCCTATTAAAAATATACTCACAGTTTATCTCCCTTTCCAATGCTCTAAAGAAACATGAACAGCTTTGAAACAATTGAAAGGAGGGTAAACTGTGACTGGCTTTTGATGATTGGGTCAGTTACGTCCTGACAGTTTACATTTTGAAAACCACTTTCGCCTTCACTATCTGCATATCTTTAGCTTTGCTGATCTTGACTCATGAAATGCTTTTAAGAACAAAAGCTGATGTCTAGCACTTGTCTTTTCACTGTGATCTATGCTGATGACTAGGTTAGAACTGAACTGTGTAAACAATGGCACAAAAATGTCCTTTTCTCTAATCTTTCCATGGTAGCATTGATTTTAGGATAGCTTATAGGGACAGTTCACACACAAATACACATTTACTTATTTTTTTACTATTTACCTTTTCAGTTCTTAAAAGTAAAAGAAGATATTTTGAATATGTAGGATACAGTGGGTTATGGCCCACTGTTATTGAATATTATTCAGAGTGTCCTCTTTTATGTGAAACAGAATTAAAAATCTTAATAATAAGGCTTTATTTTCATTTCTGGGTGAACTGTACATAGATTAATAATTATTAGTATTCTTAATATGTACTTTGGTGTAGGAATGCATTATTATCATATATTTAAATGGAAAGGCATCATAAAAAGAGGCATATCAAAATAATAAAGCCCTATTTTAACCAGTCTAAGAATGTTTACAGGCCATATGAGGTCAGATAAAGTGATGTAGTTTACATAAAGTATTAGCAACTTAATATCTTTGTCATGAAATGAAATAGTTTTTACAAATAGTGACAAACAAAGCGTAGGAATGTTTACACACAATGTTTACGCACAGATAAACGAAACCCAAAGAATGTGCAAATATGGGTTGCATTAAAAAAAGATTTGATTTAGCTCAATTTAATACAAAGTAAGTGTAAAGAAAGTCAAGGATTGTGGACATTTTAGTATTTAATTAAAGCTGCGATTGGTTGCAAAATTTAATTTAGAGAGCCCATATCATCATTTTGAAAAATAATCAATTTGGTTTCAGAAGTCATTTTTAAATGACTCAGTAATGACTCAATAATGTAGAATTGGGTGACGGCACACTTTTGAGCTAAAGATTTGGTTGGAAAAAGAACTCGATGCAGAGAGCACTTTCACATTTAAAACTCATAACATGGAAAAAAGGTAATAAAAAAAAATGATGATATAGGCACTTTAAATGATAGATTACATATTTAAAAGTCTTGAGGTTAAAATATTTTGATCCAATAAAATAATGAAGTCGGAGCTCATTTTAATCCAAGAGGTTAAGACCGGTGAAACCAACTTTTAAGCTTAACCTCCATTGGTATCTTAGTGTGCATGGTTTTATTTCTCAAGTAAAAACTTTAAACATATTCAAGATATTTGATCTATGGTTACTCCAAACTGTGATTTGATAAATTCAAGGGAATTTATCATTTAAAATTGAACTCAAAGTGCTTTAAATTTTTTTTTTTTTGTAATATAAATTATTGGTGCCATTTTCCCCTTTGAGCCTTGACCAGAGTGTTATCATATATGTGACTAAAGGCATTTCGTCTGTACTGTAACTGCAACAGAATTACGACACTTGCTTAATAATCTGGTTTACAATACATCTAACTAAGCACACAAATGCTATGAAGAATTTCTAGAATCTGTGACACGCAACCAATTTTCTCTGTTTTTTTTTTTTTTTGCTTTTATGTTCAAGACAAAGACACTTAAAAAGATTTGAATCCAGAGAGGTCCAATGAACAGGTTAAAAAAGACCAATAAAAATCACTTGAATTCCTCATACATTAAAAGCATCAATCAATCATTTTTGTTCTCTGATGGTATTATAACCAACTCTTTTGCATGAGAGAGTCTTTTATCATCTTAGTGAACACAGTTCATTCTTTTCACATATTATCTCACCTGAATGAATTTAAGGTTTACTAATAAACAACATAATGTCAACACTTCTGGATTATTCAGAAATGTCTCAAACTTTAAATTGAACTGGTGTTTGAGGATAGGGTCATGCCTTGACACTGACTGTGTATAAGGTGTGCATTACAGAAAAAGACGAAAAAAATTATGTATAGAAATCTCACCATCTTTTAAGCTTAAAGTACACTTACTTTACACAAAAGTATATTTTTACATGGATGTGCATGAACAAAACAGTCAAATATTTAGGCTTTTGAAGTATCCTCACTCTTAGTTCAGTGTTGACCGATAATAAAACTTATTTTGTAATCGAGATCCTAATGTTTTGCATTCGTTAGCAGATGATGGAAATGAAACTAGTTTCGCATATCTGATGGTTCTTTAAAATCAACCTTGTTTCTCATGACAGCCTTGACAGAAAGAATTCTGCTCATAATTTTACTTTTTTAGGAGGTTTACACATGTAGCAATTTTTATCTGGAAAACTCCTCAATTGTCCACTGCTTGAATTTGAGCAACTAGAAAACAAAGTTAAAAGACATTTGATGACTCGTTTAATAATAAAAAGATACAAATAGCACAACAATGAATGGTTTGTCTGGTTCTGCCAGTTTACTTTGTGAATGTTTATTGATTTGAGTTTGTTCATTTGTTAAAGATGCAACTGTATATAGATCTACATCTTTAGTGCATGGACTTGCACTGCAGGGAAATGTTTACTGTATGTCTCAACTTTGCATGGAAAGATTTTATCTGGAGTTAAAAACATAAAGGACAATAAAGTCTATATAAACTGCTTTCATTTCTCCTCGTTTATTTGATTTAGGCGCAATATGTCATTTTAAATACTTCAACTAATGCTGGTAAGGTTAGCTGGTGCAACAGAGAATTAGGAGTTCTGCTGAGGGTGAAGCTCGGACAATGTCAACTGGAGACCAGGTAAGGCTGGCTTAAATATTAACCCGGCTTAATGGATAGATAAGTGACAGGCGCTGTTCCCTGATTGTTTCCTTCCTAAATTCAATAATCAAATGTCACAAAAAATATGTGAGGGTTGCTCTGGACAAAACCATATAAAAATAAACAACTCAATCCCTTTTTCAGCTTAGCTTCAGTATAACATGAAATTTGAGTACAATGGGTGTTTCACTGGTGCTGTGCGATAAATGGAGAATATTTCAAGTTAAAATGTCTCTTTCGACTCTGAAAATCCAGTGTGGGAAACTGGGATCATTGTGTTTTGTTTCCTGTAGGTATAAAGTTTTTTTTCTTGACAATGCATCAAATATTTGCTAAAGAATTGGCTGCGTTAATATTTGCACATGTCCAATTGACGTCTAATGGTATTAGATTAAAAGCCTTGGCATAAACCAGACAAATAATATTCAGGCTTACTCCCGATGAGTCAGCCATCCATGTTGCCTCAATAAAACAAATATCTTTATGTAACTTGGTCATATAATGTTAAATGTACAGTTGTATCATTGAATTGTATTATTCATTAATTTGTTCCTTTTTTGTCTAAAAATAATGCCCCAATTTGCTGAATAATCCACTCATTTTTACATAATATTTTTCAGGTTATAAGTTATAATAAGTAGAAACGAATTCACTTATTGATTCAAAATTTTAGGATTTTCATCTTTTCTGTCGAGTGCAAAAGAAGAAAATTATTTTTCCATTCTGGTTCATTACTGCTCACTTACTCATTTTCGAATGTTAAATACATGCTACATACCTTTGAAAACTCCTCCAAGGCTTTTGCTTGATTTCCAGATCATATCTAAAAGTTACAGAATCAAACCATTATCAACATAATGTTTGCATGGTTTTGGGCAGTGTCCACTTGAGGTCAAAAACATAATAACAAAAAAAACAATTTAGGCTTGTATCTCCCAATCCCAGGGTCAAAAAATGTAGAAAGTACAAATTCAATCTCTAGCTTATTGTCAAAAGTTTGGTCTTTCCCTTGGGTCTAGCTGAGAAAATATCAATTTTACCAAAGTTGTCTCCACTGCCTGTCTATCAGATTGAATTGGGTTAAAAACCTACTTTTTTAACTCCTCCAAGACCATTTTAAGATTCTCACCAAATACAAATCAGTTTATACTGTTGATTTATACTGTTGGAGCTGTTTGACAAAAATATGGATAAAAGAGGATTTCTGGCTCACTATTTCTTTCCTGTTTCTTGTACAAAGTCGCCAAGAAAATGTAAGATGAGTGCCACAGCTCTATTCATGTCATCAAAAGAGCCAGCTTTAAATTGTCAACCTCCCTGAGAAAAACTCAGAAACTCTTTTTCGTTGGCACCACTTTCGTTTTGGTGCGACGTCCCGTTGGTGCCCATGGTTAAATATTGAGACCCATCGTAGCAGAAACATGGCAACCAAAATCCATGTTTACTCTTGTTGTTTGGTTTCTACCACTTGTTGTTTGGCTATGGTCATCCTTGTAACGTTCCAAACATCTAGCATCAGGTCTTTCTCTTTTCTCTTCTATGCCATTTGTCTCTTAGTTGTATCATCCATTTTTTCAGCTATTTGCTCATTAATAGCACTTTGATAGCGCGTTGAAATGTCTGTTTATGTTTTGTTGGTCACATGGCCGGCGGAGTGAAGCCAAACCACAGTGACCACCCCCCCCCCACGGTGCTAGTTGCAGAATAATATCCGGCCAATGCAAAGTGGGACCATTTGATTGACAGCTATGATTGATGGCTACCTTGAACACCCCCCCCCCCAATGAGGAGTTCTGGAGAGAAAGGAAGGGTACGCTCAGATAATGTCAACTGGAGACCAGGTAAGGCTGGCTTAAATATTAACCCGGCTTCATGGATAGATAGGTGACAGGCGCAGTTCCCTGATTGTTTCCTCCCAAAATTCATTCTAGAAATGTCACAAAAATCATTTATGCTGCCAACGATAAAATTCAGAGAAGTCGTTCTCAATTCTTCTTAATTATTGAAACATTCTTTGTGTGCAAGTCCGAAACGGAGCTCTGAAACCATGATGGTTTCATCTTTATCTGGAAGTTGTGTGTGCATTAGCTCAGTGGCAGTAGGCGGTGTCATGTCATCCATATTTTTTAGACTATGCCCAGAGCACAGGCTCTCTTGCTTCGATCTGCTCTTTTAGGGTTTAGTTCCTTATTGGTGCATCAATAACGCTGTGGTATTTTCCTTCAGTTAATGAGTTCTGTAAGTCATCCTCCCGTGATCCTGTTAATCTAGTTTAGTTAATATGTACTATTTCAAACCCTAGACAGGTTTTCCCCGTGCTTTAGGTTTCTATGTTTTTTCCCCTTTTCTAGAAAAAGACTTAATTTATAATTTACTGGCTGGGCTGCCTTTGGGTTGACTAACTACACAAGCACCACATTGATGTAGAACATGTCACATCTGATCATATAGAAAAACTGAATGCCACTACCAAACAAACTTAGGCTTTTTAAATGTATCTTATAATATTCAATATTTCACAGCTGTTTTTTTGCTAATCTTGGTGTTGTTGCCCCTGATGTAATATGTAATAAAATTTGAATAATACTTATGCAATAATACTTGTGCTACGAGAGTCAACATTTACAGTGAAATTGACACGTATTGGTCTTTTAAGCTACCATTACAAAAGGCTCATGAATAATTGGCAGGCACTGCTGTGTCACACTGATATTAGGGAGGGCACCCTTGTGTCAGCAAGCCAATCACGCTATGTCGATTAACATGAAACAGTCAAGCGTTAGTCATAACAACTGGAAAGACTCCCATTATAAAATGCTTGTGTGAATAATTTTGGATGAAAACATCATGATGGTTGACATGATGATTGTCTCACTGGAAATTATTATCATAATTATTAATATTAGAATAAGCCATTTCCATCCTTTCCCCTAGCAACCATTACAGTTCTTCTTACCAACAGGTAATCAAACTCAAATATCAACAGAACGAAAAACAAGAACTTTCCATCAACCAAACTGTCTTCCTTACCAACCACTTTGTTTTAAAAATCATAAAAGTATAAGGTCTAGATTATACCACTCATAGTGGCAACCAGACTGTGTGCCCTAGCAACCATGTGATATTTATATCTCAGCTTTAGAAAATCAGAGATGCAGGGGTTGGGTTGCATAGTGAGAATGGGAAAATGAGCTCAGGAAAATCTTAGAAATATATATAGTTTGATAAAAATAAAATAAATATATGTCTATGGTAAAAATCCAAGATTTTCTCAAAATCTATCACGTAAAATGTAACTCATATTATGCAGCCATTTTATTAATTTTTATTTGTTAATACAGCCTAAGAATGACGGGCAACCCCCTGTACACCAATTTTTGTAATACAACTTTATTTAGTTTGAAACTTTAACATCACACCAGCCTCAATTTTCAGTAAAGTATAATTATATATCCTTATATTCTCCTTTCAGTTGATGGTTGTTGCCATTAGCACACAGTTAGCCAGCCCCTCCATGGCCTTCACACAATGGAGTGTGGTATAAAACTAAACGTTTGGAATCTCTACGCCCTCAAACTCCTTAGCTTGATCATGGGGAGAAAGATCCGGTTCGTCCTGTGGATGCTCGAGTGGATTTTGCTCTACTTTGGACTAAGTGCTTCACAAACAGGTAAAACAGATATTATTATTGTCGTCTGCGTTCATTGACATTCTAGTCTATTTTCTATAATTAATCTAAATTATTGTATCCATTAGATTTTTAAAAATAATTTTACCGGCCAGGATTTCCAGTTTTCCTTCTTTTGTAAAACCATGAGAAGGAAAACAAATAATGTTTGAATAGCACTTAAGATTACACTAAGAATCCATTGTGACCGATAAGCTTAGTCTGACAGTTATTAGTGACATCCATTGACTATTGTCTACCACATGAACACAATTCATTTACGATTTCTTATATTGTTATCATTTGTGTTACTATAAAATTGTTAGTTTAGATCCAATAATCTTAAAAAAATTGTTAGTTTACAAAATAATAGAACTTTTACAAAAAACATTGCAGTGGAAGAAACATGGAATAAAATTTACATTCAACGCATTTTCAGTAAACACATTTGTTACTCATAGATTGTTTGTTATAAATGTAATATTAATTATTGTAATTTATATTTAATGTTAAATTAGACTTGTTGTCCTTCAAAACCCCCTGTTTGACAATTGCCAATTCTGGCATTTTCAAGACATTTATCTACATTGTATAGTGTAATATATGTAATATATAATCTACAGTGTAATAATCGTTAAGCACAATGAGGTAAGAAGTATTTATTTGTTTGCTAACAGACATCAAGATCGTTTTAATACAAAAGTGAGAGCCCGAAAGCAACAAAAATACATACGTAGATAGGACAATCATTTTTTTTTTTTAAGTTCCACTGATTTGCCTTTTTTTGAGTGAAACAACCACTGAGGAATTTGGCCCCAAGCCTAAGAAGGATTTTGAAGATTTTCAAAACAAACCCTCCACAGATTTTCTATAGCAGTGCGGTCTGCATTTCTGGCCAAACCTTTTTTGCCTTGCTCTGTTTTAGGTCATTATCATGTTTTAACATCCATTCACATCTACTTTTCCTATGCCTTAGTACCTTTTCAACTCATGCTAAATCAATAGTGGGGATAAGGTACCTCAACCTCACTTTCACAAAGGTTTCCTCTGAATCATTTTAACGTTGGTATTACTGCATCATTGTAAGCACAGAGGGTCCAGTCTGTGCCATTTTCCATCTGGCTACATAACAGTTAGTGATTGAAACTGTAGTTTATTGACTGGCCACTTGAGGCTGGTTGCAGAAGTAAGCAGATTACCATTGACATGATTGTTATGATTCCTTAACTTTACTGTGAAAATGTAAAGTCTAATAAGAAGTTCTTAATTCGCATTTGTTAAAGACAAAAACCTTCATCAGAAACCTTTCATTGCCATCATAGACAGTTTTATACAGGGACAAACACAAAATATACTTCAAATTAACTGCTTTGCTAGGCAAATAATGATGGAAACTTTATAAACAATAAAGTAGCAAAGATATTCCTTTTGAACTCATGTTGTACGGTGTTTTTTTGATTATCCAACTAACTAAAACAGCATTATTTTTTTTAAATTTAGAAAAAAAATTGATAGATGCTTTTGCACCATCTCTTAGGAATAAATTCTGTCCAAAACAAGCTGGTCTGCAGCACATGGGGAAACTACCATTTCATGAAATATGATGGAAGCTTTTTCCGCCTCCCATCTACTTGCCCCTATGTAATGTGTGCAACGTGTGGAGGCAGTTATGAGGATTTCAATATCCAGATCAAACGGGAAGTGATAGACAACCTGCCAACCATCACTAACATCACAATGAAGCTGGAGAGCAATTGGGTGGACCTGGCTAAAACCTCTGTCACTGTGAATGGATTTACGTAAGTTTTCTGAAGTTGATTATCAACCCTATGACTATTAAAGAGAAACATGAAAGAACTATAAAATATCTGAGCTGAAAAGTGTTAGTAAAGGTTCAAAAATAAAGGGGAATTCACAATGCATAGAAGTACCTTATTTCTTTTGTAATGGTAAATGTTTTGACAAGATTGTACAAGAGATATTTATGCTGATGTCAAATTGAAGCACATGGTGAGAAAGTATAGAATGCTTAAAAAACATAAATGACAAATTAAAGTTTTTCTGAAAACATATAAAAAGAGCATGATATAGTAAATTAACCCCTTGCATGAAATACTAACATTTTTCTATTACTCCAATATTCAGAATAGACCGTTCCAATGAAATGTAGGCACCATATAGTAAGATGAAATGAGAACTTGCATTTAATCAAATGTATTAAATTGCATTTAATGGCTTTTTGAAAACATTAATTCAAAGATTTCTCCCCTTAAGAACTTTTCTGCCGTTTATGCACTCTGGTATCCTCATTTACAAGACTCAATCCTTCATCAAGATCACATATAAACTGGGAATAACAGCCATTTGGAATGAAGATGACTCTTTCACTGTGAGTACAACAACATTATAGTTGTTTAAGTTTTTTTTTAAATAACAGCATAATCGTAAAAATGGTGTGATAAAAAAAAATAACTCAACTGTAATAGGATTATCGTGATTAGCCATTAGGACACAATACATTTAAATACAATTAACATATACAATATTAAACAGGGTCATTTTAGTAACTTAACTTTTTACATGAACCCTTTTCATAAACAAAATAGAGTCAATAAACTCTCACTTAGAAATGTAGTTCAGTTCAGTTTTCAGTTCAGTTTTTTTTTCCAGAAAATTTTGATTCCCTGTTTGAATTACCAGGTTGAATACATATTGTACAGTCAACAGATCCAAAGTCAGACCTGAGAGACAAATCCGGCCTCTACTCAAATGTCCACCTGCCCAAGGCTCTGTCATAAAAGCAGAAATGTTGACCACAGGACGAAATTCATTAAAAGCTATTTTATATTCCACCAGAAGATGCTTTTAGATGTCACCACATGTTCACTATGACAAGTTATCTGGCAACAAAGATTAAAAACTGAAGCAACTGAAAGCTTTTTACAAAAGTCACAAGAAAAAGAAAGTAAATACAGTACAATCTAAAATGTCATTCACTTAATATTTGATGTGAAATGACCCGAACAGTTTGTACAATGTTCCGAGACCCTTCTGTTAGTTCTATGTTTCATGAGCATGTAGGGTGGGTACTAATGTACAAGGCTGGCGGGCGTTACACCCTCAGGGCATTAATCCAAATATTTCTGGAGGAGTAAAGCTCTAAATGGTCAACTTGTGTATTAACAGAAACAACAGAATGTTTTTATGTGATACTCCTTTTTAGGTTGAACTGGACATGAAATACAAAAATAAAAGCTGTGGATTGTGTGGAGATTTCAATGTCACCCAGCCACAAAGTGAGAGCCAGAATTTCGGTAAAACACACACAATTACCAAACAAGTAAAAAATCTCAATGATTGTTCTGAATATCTCAGAAAATTCAAACTCTAAAATGTTAACATTGAGCATTCATTTGCATATGCTATATTCTTTATGAAATGTCCAAAGTTTTATATTTAGTAGCAATACACAGAAATGTTTAAAATATTACAGTAAAAACAAATATAACGTATGATTGCTGTACTGTAGATAACTAAATTAAATATGTGTTTGATGAAGAAAACAGCTCTTCAAACGATTATGGAAACTTCAGAAAGCTTAATGGTTCAGCAGATGTTTGCCTGGAAACACTCAGCTCAACTGATTCATGCAAAAATAAGGTACGTTTTTAAGGTTTCCTCTTATTTGTAACCCGATAGCAGGATTATGAACAGTATCCACGTCTTTATTATGTTGGCTTGCTTGCAAAGCCAACATATTGATATTGTGTTTAAACTTATTATGTTGGCTTGCTTGCAAAGCCAACATATTGATATTGTGTTTAAACTTATTATTATTCTTTTTCTTCTTCTTCTTCTGAGCCAAATTTCAAATTGTATCTCCTCCTAGCCCGTTCGTGCTACAGCCACGAAACTTTCCACGGTCGTCCAAACTGTTCCCACTCGAGTTGCTATGTCTTTTCGAACCGATTGCACTCGCGGTTTCCCCAAAAATCATGAGATTTGCCCAAAAAAATCGCCCAAGTCATTCCCTATGGGGGCCCTAGAGTGGTGATGTCATCGCTCACTCTAACTTTGAGCAAGTTCAGTCTTGTTGCTACTTGCACTGTTTTCTCAACTAAAAATTAACCTTTACACACACATTTTATACCTAAAATGTAGAGATTTTTGTCCTCTTTCAGTTGGTGCTGTTTTCATTTTTAAAAAACACACGGTTTTTACTCCAGGTGGCCTAAAACCACAACGAGTGCACATAATTGCTCCATTCACCTCCATTCAAAAATTCTGGTGGATTCTGTTTAAAATCTCAATCGCAGGCTATTTTTAACTCGCCATAAATCATTCAAACTTTATCACAGCTTCACAAAATTTACACCATTCTCTTCCTTAAAATCTTGGGATTCTAACAGTAAAAGAAATATTTCAATACCTCTGGTCATTCTTTCGTAATCCTTATTTGTTTGAGGGTATGGATTTCTCTGAAATGAGCAGTTGCACAGAATCAAATGAAGGCTATTTGTAGCTCCCCATAACTTTTTTATTTCTAATCACACCTTCACAAAAATTACAGCATTCTCTTCGTTAGGGTCTTCTGTTTCTGACAAAGAAAGAATCATTTCGATATGTCTTACGGTTCTTCTATAATCTTTATTTGTTTGAGGCATGGAAATCGGATTTTCTCCAGCAGATTTGACAGTTGAAATCTGACAGTTGAATTTCCAGCTGCAGCTGACTCGTTTGAAAATCTGGCAGTTGATAACTCCAGGTGCAAGCTGATTTCAAATAAGTAGGTCAAAGGTGTCTCATTGACTTTCAAGGGCCCATTGAAATGAATGGAGCATGAACCCCATAGATCCTATTGTAAAAGAGATTCTCTAATTGATTGACACTGGAAAGTCATACCAGCATTAAGGAAGCAAATCACTTATCCAGCCAATCATTGCTTGTGATTTAACATAAAATAATTAAGCCACACCCACTTTTTGACATAACTTTCGATGTCAAATATCTTCTAAACAGAACACAGTACAGACATGGGGGTTGCTTTATATTATTCTAAATGGAAAGTAGATTACAACATGATGTCACTGACTCCTCCATAGCAACCAAATTGTTTACCATAGCAACTAAATTGGCATATCTCTATCTTCGGTTAGGAAAATGCTAGAGACTTGGGGGTTGGTAAGCTTCACCCATACTGACAGCTGAAACATTATATCATGTCAATGATGCCTCCATAGCAACCAGACTGGTTACCATAGCAACCAATATGGCATGACTCTATCTCAGCTTAGGAAAATCATAGAGACATGGGGGTGGCCGTATTTTACCCGTATTGATATGGGGAACAATATGTTAGGTCAGCG
The DNA here is from genome assembly GCA_007224835.1 of Danionella cerebrum. Classification (NCBI taxonomy): domain Eukaryota; kingdom Metazoa; phylum Chordata; class Actinopteri; order Cypriniformes; family Danionidae; genus Danionella; species Danionella cerebrum. Next base: position 213,795 of record SRMA01025840.1, on the reverse strand, counting down.
ACCTCTCCATAGCAACCAGACTGGTTACCATAGCAACCAATATGGCGCAGCTCTATCTCAGCTTTGGAAAGTCATAGAGACATGGGGGTTGATGTATTGACATGGGGAACAATGTGTTAGGTCACTGACCCCTCCATAGCAACCAGACTGGTTACCATAGCAACCAATATGGCATGTCTCTATCTCAGCTCAGGAAAATCATAGAGACATGGGGGTTGCTGTAATTTACTCGTATTCATATGGGGAATAATATATTAGGTCAGCGACCCCTCCATAGCAACCACACTGTTACCATAGCAACCAATAGGGCGGATCTCTATCTCAGCTTACGAAAGTCATAGAGACATGGGGGTTGGTGTATTTTACTCGTGTTGACATGAGGAACAATATGTTAGGTCACTTACCCCTCCATAGCAACCAGACTGGTTACCATAGCAACCAATTTTGCATGTAACTATCTCAGCTTATGAGAATCATAGAGACATGGGGGTTGGATTATGTTATTGTTGCGGAATTGACAACATTTAAAAAAAAGGTATTAACGGTACCAACGCAAGCCAACATCGTTTGCGTGCAAACTTTAAAATCTAGTTATGTTGGCTTGCTTGCAAAGCCAACATATTGTTATCTCACTTAAACTTATTCTTCTTCTTCTTCCGTTTCTTAAAAAAAAAAAACTACCGTCAACTCCTCCTAGCCCGTTCGAGCTACTGTCACGAAACTTTCCACACACCTCAAAGCTGTTATGTAGTTTGTTGCTATGTCTTTACGGACCGATTTGACCAGCGGTTTCCCTAAAAATCATGTAAATCTCCCAAAAAAGCTTAAAATTTTTTCTCGATGGGGGCCCCTAGAGTGGTGATGTCATCGCCCACTCTAACTTCGAGTAAGCTCAGTCTTGTTGATACTTGCTAAAATACTTTAGATTTCTTAAATAAAAATTAACCTTTACACACACATTTTATATGTAAATGGTAGAGATTTTTGTCCTCTTTCAGTTGGTGTGGTTTATGTTTTTTAAAAACACACGGTTTTTACTCCAGGTGGCCTAAACCACAAGGAGTGCACATATTTGCTCCATTCACCTCCATTCAAAAATTCTGCCAGCAAATGTTTCAAATCTCAATCGAAGGCTATTTCTAACTCGCCATAAATCATTCAAAACCTTATCACAGCTTCACAAATTTTACACCATTCTCTTCCTTAAACTCTTGTGATTCTAACAGTCAAGGAAGTATTTCAATATGTCTGGTCCTTCTTTCATAATCCTTATTTGTTTGAGGCATGGTAATCAGACTTTCTCCAGCAGATTTGCCATCGTTTGAAAATCTGACAGTTAAATTTCCAGCTGCAGCTGACTCGTTTGAAAATCTGGCAGTTGATAACTCCAGGTGCAGCTCATTTCAAATAAGTAGGTCAAAGGTGTCTCATTGACTTTCAATGGCCCATTGGAATGAATGGAGCATGAACCCCATAGATCCTAATGTAAAAGAGCTTCTGTAATTGATTGACACTGGAAAGTCATACTAGTATTAAGGAAGCAAATCACTTATCCAGCCAATCATTGCTTGTGAATAAACATAAAATATTAAGCCACACCCACTTTTTGACATCTTTCCATGTTAAATATCTTCTAAACGGAACACAGTAGAGACATGGGGGTTGCTTTATATTATTCTAAATGAAAGGTAGATTACAACATGATGTCACTAACTCCTCCATAGCAACCAAATTGTTTACCATAGCAACTAAATTGCCATATCTCTATCTTAGCTTAGGAAAATGCTAGAGAATTGGATGTTGGTAAGCTTCACCCATAGTGAAAGCTGAAACATTATATCATGTCAATGACACCTCCATAGCAACCAGACTGATTACCATAGCAACCAATATGGCATGTCTCTATCTCAGCTTAGGAAAATCATAAAGAGACGGGGGTTGCTGTATTTTACCCGTATAGATATGGGGAGCAATATATTAGGTCAGCGACCCCTCCATAGCAACCAAACTGGTTACCATAGCAACCAATATGGCACAGCTCTATCTCAGCTTTGGAAAGTCATAGAGACATGGGGTATGATGTATTGACATGGGGAACAATGTGTTAGGTCACTGACCCCTCCATAGCAACCAGACTGGTTACCATAGCAAACAATATTGCATGTACCTATCTCAGCTCAGGAAAATCATAGAGACATGGGGGTTGCTGTAATTTACTCGTATTCATATAGGGAACAATATATTAGGTCAGCGACCCCTCCATAGCAACCACACTGTTACCATAGCAACCAATATGGCGTATCTCTATCTCAGCTACGAAAGTCATAGAGACATGGGGGTTGGTGTATTTTACTCGTGTTGACATGGGGAACAATATCTTAGGTCACAGACCCCTCCATAGCAACCAGACAGGTTACCATAGCAACTAATTTTGCAAATACCTATCTCAGCTTATGAGAATCATAGAGACATGGGGGTTGGATTATGTTATTGTTGCAGAATTGCAAACATTTTAAAAAAATAGGTATTAACGGCACCAACGCAAGCCAACATCGAAGTTTGCGTGCAAACTTTAAAATCTAGTTCTTCTTCTTCTTCTTCTTCTTCTTCTTCTTCTTCTTCTTCTTAGAACAAAAAAACTACCGTCAACTCCTCCTAGCCCGCTCGAGCTACAGTCACGAAACTTTCCACACACCTCAAAGCTGTTATGTAGTTTGTTGCTATGTCTTTTCGGAACGATTTGACCAGCGGTTTCCGTAAAAATCGCGAATTTCTGCCCAAAAATCGCCAAAGTCATTCCCTATGGGAGCCCTAGAGTGGTGATGTCATCGCTCACTCTAACTTTGAGCAAGCTCAGTCTTGTTGCTACTTGCACTGTTTTCTCAACTAAAAATTAACCTTTACACACACATTTTATATCTAAATGGTAGAGATTTTTGTCCTCTTTCAGTTGGTGCTGTTTTCATTTTTAAAAAACACACGGTTTTTACTCCAGGTGGCCTAAACCACAAGGAGTGCACATAATTGCTCCATTCACCTCCATTCAAAAATTCTGGTGGATTCTGCTTAAAATCTCAGTCGCAGGCTATTTTTAACTCGCCATAAATCATTCACACTTTATCACAGCTTCACAAATTTACACCATTCTCTTCCTTAAAATCTTGGGATTCTAACAGTAAAAGAAATATTTCAATACCTCTGGTCATTCTTTCGTAATCCTTATTTGTTTGAGGGTATGGATTTCTCAGAAATGAGCAGTTGCACAGAATCAAATGAAGGCTATTTGTAGCTCGCCATAATTTTTTTTTTTTTAATCACACCTTCATAAAAATTACAGCATTCTCTTCGTTAGGGTCTTCTGCTTCTGACAAAGAAAGAATCATTTCGATATGTCTTACGGTTTTTCTATAATCTTTATTTGTTTGAAGCATGGAAATCAGATTTTCTCCAGCAGATTTGCCATCGTTTAAAAATCTGACAGTTGAATTTCCAACTGCAGCTGACTCGTTTGAAAATCTGGCAGTTGCTGACTCCAGCAGGTGCAGCTGATTTCAAAGAAGTAGGTCAAAGGTGTCTCATAGACTTTCAATGGCCCATTGAAATGAATGGAGCATGAATCCCATAGATCCTATTGTGAAAGAACTTCTGTAATTGATTGACACTGGAAAGTCATGCCAGCATTAAAGAAGCAAATTACTTATCCAGCCCATCATTGCTTGTGAATTAACATAAATTAATTAAGCCACACCCACTTTTTGACATAACTTTCAAAGTCAAATATCTTCTGAACGGAACACAGTAGAGACATGGGGGTTGCTTTATATTAGTATCAATGGAAAGTAGATTACAACATGATGTCACTAACTTCTCCATAGCAACCAAATTGTTTACCATAGCAACTATATTGCCACATCTCTATCTTAGCTTAGGAAAATGCTAGAGACTTGGGGGCTGGTAAGCTTCACCCATACTGACAGCTAAAACATTATATTATGTTAATGACACCTCCATGGCAACCAGACTGGTTACCATGGCAACCAATATGGCATGTCTCTATCTCAGCTTAGGAAAATCATAGAGAGATGGGGGTTGCTGTATTTTACCCGTATAGATATGGGGAGCAATGTATTAGGTCAGCGACCCCTCCATAGCAACCAAACTGGTTACCATAGCAACCAATATGGCGCAGCTCTATCTCAGCTTTGGAAAGTCATAGAGACATGGGGGTTGATGTATTGACATGGGGAACAATGTGTTAGGTCACTGACCCCTCCATAGCAACCAGACTGGTTACCATAGCAACCAATATGGCATGTACCTATCTCAGCTCAGGAAAATCATAGAGACATGGGGGTTGCTGTAATTTACTCGTATTCATATGGGGAACAATATATTAGGTCAGCGACCCCTCCATAGCAACCACACTGTTATCATAGCAACCAATATGGCGTATCTCTATCTCAGCTTACGAAAGTCATAGAGACATGGGGGTTGGTGTATTTTACTTGTGTTGACATGGGGAACAATATGTTAGGTCACTGACCCCTCCATAGCAACCAGACTTGTTACCATAGCAACCAATTTTGCATGTACCTATCTCAGCCTGTGAGAATCATAGAGACATGAGGGTTGGATTATGTTATTGTTGCGGAATTGACAACATTTAAAAAAAAAGGTATTAACGGTACCAACGCAAGCCAACATCGAAGTTTGCGTGCAAACTTTAAAATCTAGTTATTATTCTTTTTCTTCTTCTTCTTCTGAGCCAAATTTCAAATTGTATCTCCTCCTAGGCCGTTCGAGCTACAGCCACGAAACTTTCCACGGTCGTCCAAACTGTTCCCACTCGAGTTGCTATGTCCTTTCGAACCGATTGCACTTGCGGTTTCCCCAAAAATCATGAAATTTGGCCCAAAAATCGCCCAAGTCATTCCCAATGGGGGCCCTAGAGTGGTGATGTCATCGCCCACTCTAACTTTGAGCAAGCTCAGTCTTGTTGCTACTTGCACTGTTTTCTCAACTAAAAATTAACCTTTACACACACATTTTATATGTAAATGGTAGAGATTTTTGTCCTCTTTCAGTTGGTGTTGTTTACGTTTTTTAAAAACACACCGTTTTTACTCCAGGTGGCCTAAACCACAAGGAGTGCACATAATTGCTCCATTCACTTCCATTCAAAAATTCTGGTGGATCCTGTTTAAAATCTCAATCGCAGGCTATTTGTAACTCGCCATAAATCATTCAAACTTTATCACAGCTTCACAAAATTTACACCATTCTCTTCCTTAAAATCTTGTGATTCTAACAGTAAAAGAAATATTTTAATGTGTCTTATCCTTCTTTCGTAATCCTTATTTGTTTGGAGGTATGGATTTCTCAGAAATGAGCAGTTGCACAGAATCAAATGAAGGCTATTTTTAGCTCGCCATAATTTTTTTATTTCTAATCACACCTTCACAAAATTGACAGCATTCTCTTCGTTAGGGTCTTCTGCTTCTGACAAAGAAAGAATCATTTCGATATGTCTTACGGTTCTTCTATAATCTTTATTTGTTTGAGGCATGGAAATCGGATTTTCTCCAGCAGATTTGCCATCGCTTAAAAATCTGACAGTTGACTTTCCAGCTGCAGCTGACTCGTTTGAAAATCTGGCAGTTGATAACTCCAGCAGGTGCAGCTGATTTCTAATAAGTAGGTCAAAGGTGTCTCATTGACTTTCAATGGCCCATTGAAATGAATAGAGCATGAACCCCATAGATCCTACTGTAAAAGAGCTTCTGTAATTGATTGACACTGGAAAGTCATACCAGCATTAAGGAAGCAAATCACTTATCCAGCCAATCATTGCTTGTGAATTAACATAAAATCATTAAGCCACACCCACTTTTGACATAACTTTCAATGTCAAATATCTTCTAAACGGAACACAGTAGAGACATGGGGGTTGCTTTATATTAGTCTAAATGGAAAGTAGATTACAACATGATGTCACTAACTCCTCCATAGCAACCAAATTGTTTACCATAGCAACTATATTGCCACATCTCTATCTTAGCTTATAAAAATGCTAGAGACTTGGGGGCTGGTAAGCTTCACCCATACTGACAGCTGAAACATATTATGTTAATGACACCTCCATAGCAACCAGACTGGTTACCATAGCAACCAATATGGCATGTCTCTATCTCAGCTCAGGAAAATCATAGAGAGATGGAGGCTGCTGTATTTTACCCGTATAGATATTGGGAGCAATATATTAGGTCAGCTACCCCTCCATAGCAACCAAACTGGTTACCATAGCAACCAATATGGCACAGCTCTATCTCAGCTTTGGAAAGTCATAGAGACATGGGGGTTGATGTATTGACATGGGGAACAATGTGTTAGGTCACTGGCCCCTCCATAGCAACTAGACTGGTTACCATAGCAACCAATTTTGCATGTACCTATCTCAGCTCAGGAAAATCATAGAGACATGGGGGTTGCTGTAATTTACTCGTATTCATATGGGGAACAATATATTAGGTCAGCGACCCCTCCATAGCAACCACACTGTTACCATAGCAACCAATATGGCGTATCTCTATCTCAGCTTACGAAAGTCATAGAGACATGGGGTTGGTGTATTTTACTCGTGTTGACATGGGGAACAATATGTTAGGTCACTGACCCCTCCATAGCAACCAGACTTGTTACCATAGCAACCAATTTTGCATGAACCTATCTCAGCCTATGAGAATCATAGAGACATGAGGGTTGGATTATGTTATTGTTGCGGAATTGACAACATTTAAAAAAAAAAGGTATTAACGGTACCAACGCAAGCCAACATCGAAGTTTGCGTGCAAACTTTAAAATCTAGTCTATCATTGTTTTCCACTTCAGTTAATAGCTATGAAGTAGAAACTTCATTGTAGCATATACAGGTTCATTTCCTACTTTATCAAAATGCTTAGTGTTTTGATTTAAATGAGATGATGTTGGATAAGTGGGCATTTTTCTATTTGAATTTTTCTGGCAGATCTATCATGTTTCAGCGTATTTGTATCACAGTCATAATAGGAGTTCCAATGATTAATGGCTTTCCAAAGTACTTGACTTTCTGAAGGATTTTGTTTCATTGTGTGTATCTACATTTTTCAGACATCAGTGTGCCAGCAGCTCTTCTCCGGAGACTCATTCAGTGATTGTAAAAGCCTTGTACCCGTGGACTCGTTCATCCAGGCCTGTGAGCTGGACCTATGCTATTGTTCCAACAGATCTGAGTCCTTCTGTCTGTGCAGAACTATCTCTGAGTATCAGAAACAATGCACTGGGGCTGGCGGAAGACCTGACTACTGGAAGACTGAGCAGTTCTGTGGTGCGCTACAAGGTAGTATGACAAATAATGTACAATATCATCAAATATATAAACACATACTTTTAAACATGTATTTATCTATTTAGCCCAGTTAATTGCAAATATAATTGCAAAATTACCATTATCACATCTGACCTTGGCAAATCTCCCAATCTATAAGCAAGTCCAACTTCGGGATTTGGCTCCAATGTATAATTCCTAGGTGCACATTATGTAGGACATTATGTATGTATTGTAATATATAATCATTTAAATACATTTATTTAATATAATAAAAAATATTATGTAAAATATAATTTTTTTAACATATTCAAATTTTCTTCTATTTTTAGGAAAGTCATGTTCTTTCTACAATATGATGCATCAAGAATGTGGAAACCCTTGCATAAACACATGTTCAAACCCTAAGCAAGCTAACGTTTGTGGAGATCTTTGCATTGAGGGGTGCTTCTGTCCTGCAGGTTATATCTGATCATAAATAATAATTTTGAATAAACAATTTTGACCTGTTTGAAAAGGTTTACATGCATTTACTGTGCAGGATACCTCCTTGATGACCTCACTAACAGAGGTTGTGTCTCTGAGAATATGTGTCCCTGCATCCATGATGGAAAAATCTATGAGCATGGACAGACCGAAAGAACAAAATGCAAAGAATGGTAAACTTGTTATTATTACCGTACACTCTTTTGTCTTTTTACTAATTTATAGTTCTTCTTGACTTTAAGATTGTTACCTTAATCTGTAATGAGAATTGGGTCACTACTTCACCTCATGTGAATGAGCAAAACCTAGGGGAAGGGTTAACGGGTAGAAATGGAACCCCGCAAATCATATAGGCACGTACATATGTTGAGGCATTCTGTGTTTCTGACGCTCTTATATTTTACATTGAAGGAAAACTGACACATTTTGAGGTATACAAGCCCCTTCATTGTATTGGGTATCCCAAGCAAGACCAGGCAAACAGGATTGGGTCAAACATTGTTGGAAAAAAAAACAAAAACTTGCATAATGGTCTTGGCTCACAATTTTGTATTACTTGCCTAAATGAAAGCTTCAAAGAGAGCTATCTGGCTACTTAGGAATTTGTTGGTCAGCTTGTGTCAGCCTAAAAATCCAGCTGCAAGACCATCAAGGTAGAGCGGGACAACCCTTGCTCTACCCTTTCCTGCAGGCCACAATTTTGAATCTTGATTAAATGATTTCGCTTTAAGCATAAAACCAATAACAACTTGCTATAACAACTTAACTGAAAATCTCTGCTATAGAGGAGCCCCCAAATAGAGTCAAAGTAGGATTGAGTACTCACATTTGCTCCTTAACTCTTAGATTTTATAAACTGTTTTTTTTTAAAACATGGGGGACAGCCCACAATAATTCAGTCAATATTACTTACAAAGACAAAAATCTAAAAAATCATGAAAGCACTTTTGAGCACTACCAACATGGGTTCTGAAATGGCAAGGGTTTTGTTAGTCAACAGGATCAACCTCTTTTTGGTTTCCCAGTTCATGACCACCCTAAGTAGTGCATTTAAAATATTTGGGTAAGGTTTGACTCAAAAGTGGATTCTAATGGTTGTGTTTTAACAACAGCATTATCTCTTGTACACTGGGTAAAATACACTTAGTAATCTTTCAATTTGTATTTGAAGCATCTGTAAGGAAGGACAATGGCAATGTAGCGGAGACCTATGTCATGGAAACTGCACAATTTATGGCGATGGACACTACATTACTTTTGATGGAAATCGTTATAATTTTAACGGAGCCTGTGAATATACACTACTAAGAGTAAGTACTTGTTAGTTTGTTACATAAGGATGTTACGTTCAAAAAGAACAAATCTTTCAAGAACGACCCGCTACTACAGTATAGATCACGCTAAGTGTCAAATAAATAAAATGAAAGGGTTTTAGAAATTTGAGCTGTAGCCTCAAGACACGTTCACAGCAGTTGTCTTAGGTTAAGAGGCATTGACAGATGGACAAGGAAATTTGAGTTACATACAATAAGTGGATAGTTAACGGAGGAAGATATAATGGAGCCAAAGGAGAAGTGGGTTACCTTAGGATGAGACATGGGAATACGTGTAGGAGACAATGAGATTCAGAAGATTCTGGAGAAGATGGTGAATGGGTCGGGATCAGTTTAAGACAATCAGGAAGCTGACGGAAATAGAAATGCCACTCAACTACCTGTAAATGCAAATTGAATTCAAATGCAAAAATAAGTAAACCAAGGGTAGAGTTCCAAGTTCAAATTTAATTAATAGATTGTGTTTTTACAGGATAACTGTGAACATCCCAATGGAAATAGTACTTTCAAAGTCCTCGCTAAAAACATACCATGTGGATCCATCGGTACCACTTGCTCAAAAACTCTTAGACTACTGCTCGGGGTGAGATTTCGATGGTTTTTCATAAATTAACTTTTAAATCCACCAGATGACTGATTTATCATATTGAATAAACTTTTTAGAAAACGGAGCTCACACTGACAGATGGAGGTCATGAAATTCTGCATAGAGATGATGGGGTCGATATACCTTACCGAATAATGATCAGAGGAATTTATATGGTCATTGAGGCAAGTAATGGTCTAATCGTCATGTGGGACCAGAGGAAAAACATCTTCATCAAACTCAATCCAAATTTCAAGGTAAGAAATACAAACATAAGATGTCCTTACAGGTGATTTAAGTTGATGGAAAAATCAGTTAAAGGGGACAAGAGTGTTTTTCTTAATTTTTTCAATAAATCTTCAAAACAGACTGAGGCAATTTTGATATGGATTGAATCCACTTCTAAAGATGTGTGATAATGCGATAATTAAAATCCCAACTAACTTGAAATACGTTAGGAAAACGATCAAAGATTGAGTTATAATTAAACTAACGAATCATTTGAAAATGAGGTTTACCCACTGATGGTAAACTGGAGAATTATTCAACCCCCAGAGGCAATATCAAACAAAGAAGTTTAATTGTAGCTGAGAAATAGTTTTTCTGTGCAATGGTAGGGAATTCTAGGTCTCAGCTACAAAAAAAAAAGAGATAATCATGACTTGGAATATGGAATGAGTGTGGAATGTGACCACTGGAAAAGGTTTTTACCCAGAGTGTTTCAACCATTGCCTTAATTTACCCTCAATCCTGCCAAGCCTTCCAGTTCCTGCTCCAAAAGAACATCCCTTCAATATACTACCATGCGTAGACACAAATTCAGTCTTTGTCGCATCAGAACAGAGAATTTCTGGTAAACTATAAGTTGGATGCCAATGGCAGTTTACTAAGGAGTTGCTTCTGGAAAGTTCAATCTCTGACAGACATTCTTCCAAGCTCTCCTATCTTAGGCCCTTAGATTTTTTTTTTTTTAATTTCTAACTAATCCATTACAGGGTTCCATTTGTGGTCTTTGTGGAAATTATGATGAAAATGACAACAATGACTTCACCTTGAGGAGTCAGGAGCTCGTAAATGCACCAATGGACTTTGGAAATGACTGGAAAGAGTCTTCTAGCTGTCCTGCAGCACTTGAAATGACAAACCCTTGCTACAGTAACCCTTACCGCCAAGTTTGGGCACAAAAACAGTGCGGGATGATTACGAGTCAAGTTTTTGCAACTTGTCATTCTCAAGTATGTTCATTTAAAGAAACTGTCCGCTTTCTTGTTGAATTAGTGCATTAAATTGTATTCATTACAACAAGGTGGATCCATCTGAATTCTATGACGCCTGTGTGCAAGACACATGTGCTTGTATTAGTGGTGGAGACAGTGAGTGTTTGTGCTCTTCGATCGCAACTTATGCACAAGCGTGTAATGATGCAGGAGTCTGTGTTGCTTGGAGAACACCCCAAATATGCCGTAAGTCACTACAAAATAACAGCTTGAAGGAGACCTAAAGAAAATGTATCATGTACCATTTTTGTCCCAACAGCATTGTTCTGTGATTATTACAACTCATTGGGAGAATGTGAGTGGCATTATAAACCATGTGGAGCACCCTGTATGCAGACCTGCAGAAATCCATCTGGCCAGTGCTCAAGTCAGATTCTAGTTCTTGAAGGTACCAAAAAACTAAATGTTAAACTTGGAATCTTTATTGTTTTTATTGTGCTTAAATAGAATATCAGTGGGAACTTAAGGTCTAATAAAAGCATACTTTCGCTGCAAATTTCACTGCTTATGCTCCAATTTCCAAAACACAAATTTAACCATTATTATATGACATTGTTATAGCCAATGTGCCATCAGGCATTAATTGGTGCAATACTAGATGCTACAACCATCACATGATCATGATGTCGGAAGTAGTGAGAGAGGCTGGTTCATTCAGTCATTTTCCAACCCGCTTATTCCCTTTTTGGGTTCACGGGGGTGCCTATCTCCAGCGCACATTGGGTGAGAGGTTGCCAGTACATCGCAGGGCAACATTCACTCACACATTTACACCAACAGGGAATTTAGATTATTCAATTATTAACCTAACTGCATGTTTTTTGGGATTGTGGGGGAAAGTACCGGGAGGAAACCCGTGCAAACACTGGAAGAACATGCAAACTCCTTCCAGGAAGGTCACCGGTGAGCATCGAACCGACAACCTTCTAACTGCAAGGTCACAGTGCAACCCACTGTACAATTTGTACAACTACAATATAATGTCAAAATGTTTGAAGGAACTATCTAAGTGCCATCTGACGATTGACCATCTGAGAATTCCAGATATTGAATAAAAGCACTGATAATTGAATTCCCTTTAGTAGTGAACGTGTGAGTTAATGTCCATGTTAACTGTGGTGGACTGGTGACCTGTCCAGGGCTGTGGACCACCTTTCGCCCGAACTGAGCTTGAAAAGAAAGCAGCCGGTCAAAAATTCCAAAATGTTCATAAAATAAACAGATCTGTCTGTAAAGTGTTAAGTTTTTTAATGATTTGCTTTCCTTTTGTAAGGCTGTTACCCCAAATGCCCCCCTGACCTTCCTTACTTTGATGAGGATGAAATGAAATGTGTTAAAAAGGAACAGTGTGGATGCTTTGACAAACATGGTGACTATTACAGCATTCAGGAGCGAGTTCCATCTACGGAAAACTGCCAAATGTGGTACTGTATATTACCATTTCTTGCCAAAAATGAAATCACAAGTTCACATCTTAAAAAGACTTTTAACCATTTTTTTAAGCTATTGTGATTCAGAGGTCATCTGTGAATACAATGCAACTGGTATGAAAACATACTCACATCACTATTTGTCTGATTTTCACTGTACTTACTTGGGCGCATGATTGAGGTATTGTTTACGTTCCAAAATTCGCAG